>QEPC01005523.1:962827-1028915 GCA_003113815.1 Sphenodon punctatus
GGGGGGGGGGGGGGAAGAGTGCTGATGGTTCGTTCCTGTTGAAGCGGGGGCGAGGGGGGCTTGTCTGCAGTAGATTATGGGGTGGGGAAGGGGAGAACAGGACCAGTGTCTGGGGAGGAAAGGAGCAAGTGCTGCTTTCCATTCCTGAGACCCGTTGTTGAAGGGCCCTAGAGCTGGGAGCAGTGGAAGGAGTCCAGGCCCAGAGCACTTCTGGAGCAAGTGGAGTGTGTGCACCGTAGACTTGGCCACTCCTGCGGTCGTGGGATTTGGGGTCTCACTCCCCCACGCTAGGCTGTCGTGACTCCGTTGCCCCGGCTTGCAGCTCGCACCGGATCCGCTCTCTCTCTAGAACTGATTGAGCCGGCAACGGGGGAACCTTCTTGTCACCTTTTCAGCCACAGAGTTTCCCAGCACAGACTCTCTCTCTCTCACTTCATCTGTTTGTAAACACAGAATTAACCACAAACTGTGCCCGGCCAATGTTAGGATCAGCGATTTCACTGGACCGTACGCAGTTCAGTAAAAAGAAGTTTAATGAATAAATCATGAATTAGCTGCAGTACAAGATTATACTCGAGAGCGCAGAAATGAAAATAACGTAACCAACAACACATTCCTATCTGTACTTGGATTCTCCTAATTTAGGTTTACCCTAATCCAGGTCCAAGGGTATTTCAGTTCATGTCGCAGCCAGCGATGGAAAGCTTGGCCGGATACCAGTCTTAGGAGTTTCCAAAAAGCCTTACTTCATAGTTCCTTTTGGTGCAGCCCTTCTCTGGCTGGTAGGATAGGATGATCCAGATGAAGCTCAACAAGCTGATCTCAACTGAGTGAGAGAGATAGAAAGATAGCTTCTCTTAAGTACCGTTCCAGGGTCCTTTGTTTGATTTTCCCGCCAGGTGACTCTGTGCTTTCAGTCACGTCCACAGGAAGAGATCCATTTGCAACTCAATGGTCTCTGTCTGCAGAGGGGTTTAGGCTTTTTCTGCATACACATTCGGCCTAGCTTTGCATTTCTCCATTGCATGAAGTGAGTTTCCAGTTCTCAGCCTTCACATGACATCCATGTTTAACCTTTACCTTTACATATTTGTTGGGCCTGTAGTCTACATGGAGCCCAGTGTCTCCTTAGGACACCTGCATTGAACTCCATGCTGCTATTTGTCAATATTTATTTCAATGTATTAATTACCCTGCCCCAGCCCTGCCTGCCCAAATAAAAAAGGTCTCTCGCTGCCTCCAACTGAGCAGGCTCAGACAGACCTCTAGGAAAAGGGGGGCTGGTAACTGTGGTGCAGCCGGTGAGAACGCCTCTCTGTGCATGCTTGCCGGGCCGACGGCGCCTGGAAGAGGCCGCTCAGAGGCCGTGATGGGCCACGAGGGGAGAGAGAGTCTTTCAGAGATGTGGGACCCAGCCCATTTAGGTCAAAACTGACACCTCGACTGATTTATTTCATCCTATTTTGACCCCGCCCCTCCTGAAAGAGCGCGGGGCGGCTTGTGCCCAGAAAGCTACTGGCAGTCAGCGCAGGCGGAACGTGCTCCCGGCGACCCTCCCCCGACAGGAGACGGGCCACTGCGTTCTGCTCTGGCTGCGGCTTCCAAGAGGGTGCTCCCCTCCTCCATGCCCAGGAATCACTCACCCGCTCCCCTGATCTGCGACCCGACCTGCACCAGAACAGAAAGAAGCAAACCCCCTCCCCCCCCTTGCTGGAACCTGTGCAAGACCACAGCTACAGCGGGGACCAGAGTCCTAGAGAAATCTTCCACTAGACCTTCCCATGCTCCCACGCTCCCTGGCCAAGGAGGAACGAGACCCACTATTTAGTGCACTAAATACCCGCCATGGAAACCAGGCTGGAAAGAACTAAGTGAGAGGAGGGGGACACCGCGTCCGCTTGCAGGACGGGGCTGGCCACGTCCGCGTGCTCTGTCCTCGTTACAGACACCACCAGCCTGGGCCCTGAAGCGCCTCTCCTAATTGGATCCCCAGTGGCTTGAATCCAGATTGGGGCTTGACAGGCCTGGCTTCCTTTCACAGTATTTCAATGATTCCAGCTGCCCGAGACCGTCTCCCGCACCGCCGTGCGCAGACCCAAGCCGGCATTCCGCAGTCGAGTTCCGGTGCCTGACCACAGGCCCCCCGAGTCCAGAGAGCTTGCACGCCCCCCACCCCCTGCAGAAATTGGTCCAATACACGAGTGCAACAAAGTCATTTGGCCTCCCTGTCCGAGCAACCGCTGCCGCCCTCCTCTCCATCCAGCTCCTCGTCCCACCTGCCCTAGAGCTTCCAGACAAACCCGACTCCTGCAAACCAGCAAGCATCCTGTCCGGCCCCGAGTGGAAAGGCTTCGATTGACCAACCGCAGCCCAACAGAGCTCAGCACTGCTGGGTCCTGGCAGCATTTGGCCATCNGTATGTGTGTTTATGAGTGTTTAAATGGCTGTTTGTTACTTGCTGTGGTTTGTTTGTCGCTAAATGTACCTTAAACCCTATTTCTTTTATTAATTTTAACACTTTTACACGCGTGCCTCAGTTTCCCCACAAAAAAGCTACCTGCGCCCAGTGCAGGTGAACAGCGTTATTCCAGATTTCAGCCAGTGGGGTGGGGGCAACGTGGAATTGCAGCCCGGACTCCTGGGTTCTCTGGGAGGGGAGGGGGGGCTAGTGGGGGGGAGCGGGGGGGGGGGGGGGGGGGGCGGACTCCTGGGCTCTGCTCCAAGCCTGGGCACGGTGCCTCAGTTTCCCCACAAAGAAGCTACCTGCGCCCAGTGCAGGTGAACAGCGTTATTCCAGATTTCAGCCAGTGGGGTGGGGGCAACGTGGAATTGCAGAGGCAGCCCTGTTTGGGTCCCTGCCCCGCACACACACAAAGCACTCGGGACAAACCAGGCCGTTTGTACAAAACGCTTGACAGATTTTATTCTCTTTTTAAAAACATTTAAAAATGCTAATGTCTTGTCAGGATCATTTTTTTTAGGGTGGGAAGGGATAAAAATAGTGGGTGCCCGTCTGGCCAGCCCCGGGAGACGGGGCACGGCTTCCATGCCCGCTCTCCGGTGCCCAGGTGGCGGCTGGAGGTCCCGGGCAGGCTGGAACGGCAGCCCAGGGGCGGCTCTGGGCCTGGAGCGGGCAGGGTTACAGGCAGCGCCTGGCGCTGGAGAGGGGGCAGGGGGGCAGGCCCATGACCGTTTATTTACAATTCATTGAGGAGGAGGAGGAGGAGGAGGTGCCAGTCCGGGCCATTCCCTGCTCCCTCCCCGAGAGCCCCATCCGAGGGCGGGGGTCGGGGGTGAGTGTCTCCCCTCCCAGGACCTGGGGCTCCAGTCACTGGTTGGGGGTTCCAGAGAGCGATGACTTGCGTCCAGCTGCTCCGGAACCGGGGGTGCTGCCGCCGTCACCGTGCTGGCACGAGGCAGGACGAGGAGGTGCGCGGTGCTGCCAGAGCCCCTCAGTCACTGTCGGAGCCAACTGCCGAGGAGCCCTTCCGTTTCCGCTTAGTGGGTTTGGGCTTGGCGTCTTCCTCCTCCTGCAGAGAGAACAGGCGTCTGAGCAGCCTGGGACCCCCCTCCCTCCCTGCCAAGGGGGCGTGACACGCTGTGCCCACCCCCGCCCCCGCGGCCTGCCCTGAGACTGCACCATCAGCGTGGCTGGGTCACACACAAGGGCGGGAGGGAGGTGTAAGTGGCCACAGGATGGTCACGCATGGCTCTTCTATGTGACATGACAGTCCGGGCAGCCCTCCTTACTCCTAGTTACGCCCGGACTCCGGGAGGGGGAGCCCAAGGCAACTGCCCCTGTGAGGCCGGCACTCACCGAGGCGCTGCTGGAGGCCGACTCCTCCTCGTTGGCGGGCTGGGCGGCGTTCTTGCGGCTGCGGGGGCTAGACAAGGCAGCTTTCCGGCGGCTCTTTGGGGGCTTGCTGGAGGAGTCTTCGTACTCTTCAGCCAGGGAGAAGAGGTCACTGAACCTGGGGAAGAGCCAAGCAGAGTCTAGGAGGAGGGGTGGGGGGTGGCAGTCCTGGCTCCCCCGGCCCATAATCCAAGCGACTGGGGGTTTGTGGGTGTGAAGCAGCGACACTTTCATAGCTTTGTGGCTGCCAGGCAGGAATCCCAACACAAGCTCCCCCTCTGCCCCCAATTCCTGCCCCTCCTCCCACTGCCATGAGCTCTCTGGAGAGGTCCCCTCCTCTCCTCTGTGCTCCCGTTACAGTGCCTGCCCAATGCCCCCTCTCCCTCCGCACTGGGCAGGGGCCCTTGGGTCGTACCGAGCTGGGCGAGGCAGAGTCCCCAACCCTCCCTCAGCCCTGGCGCTCGTGTGTCCGATGAGCCCAAAGGCAGATCTCCCATGGAGGCTGGGAGGGGGGAGCAGCAGGAACGGGCCCAGTCTGGGGGCCATGCCTCAAGCCAGCAAGCCTCACCCTAACTGGAGGGGCACTGCCCTGCTGATGATGGGGAGCGGTGGGAGTGGGGGCCATGCGACTGGGACAGGAGGGGGGGGCGGATAACAGAGCCAAGGGGAGGAGATCCCCAGGGTAAGTGGCAGGTCCAGGGGGGACGGGATAGGAGGAGCCTGGGACGGAGCCCCCCCTCTTCACACTGCTGCCACCTAGCGTCTCAGCACAGTACAGCAAAGGACAGGCTAGGAAGGTGAGACCCCCTTGACGGTGGGCCTAGCCAAACAGGGACATTGAACTCTGCCCGCCCGCCTACCCCTCAGCCGTGCGCCGGGCAGAGACCGAAGGGGGCAGGCTGGGAATGCATCGGCGAGCATGGGGCTTGGCCAGTAAGTGCAGCACCAACCCCACCCCCCCCGGCCTCTCGCCATAGAACCGCGCAGCTTCCTTCGTGCTCCCGCTGACTGGGGATGGTGGCGCTGGGGCAGGCGCTGCTACAGATGCCAGCAGCACAGAGCCAGGCTCGTGTAGGGCAGTAGCCCGTTAGCATTATAGCTCTGAGGCCGGGCCAGAAGCGCACGCGTTTGCTTTCGCTTTGATCCCCACATCAGAAGTGATGCGGCAGGCTGTTAAAGCTCAGCATCAAGGGGATTAAAACCCGATCTGCATCAGCAAAGACCTTTACAAGCGCATACCCGTTATGGAACATTTAAACCATCCAATGTTCTTGGAAAAACCTGCCCAAACATGCTGCCATGCGTGATCATTTACACACGCATGGCGTATCCGGACAGGCGGACGGTAACAGGGTAAGAGCTGTGCCCTTATTTGGCGAGATCATGGAGGTGATCACACCGTGATGTCGGTTTCCTGGGAAGAAACCGAGATTTGACGTATTGTTAGGCAGAATCACTTAAATGACACATCCAGCTCACCACCATTCCAGTGTGACTTCAGAGACAGCGTCCCAGGCTGCAGAACTTGATTTAACTATAACTTTCCTGTCTTGAAACTGGCCCCTTCAAGACAGAGAAGTTCTAGTTGAACCGACTGGGACACGCGCTGGAACGGTGCTCAGATGGAGGTGTGGGGTGAGGAGGATGCCCATCCTCTAGGGTCCTAGGGAGAGGGTCAGCAGCTGCTATGGGGAGACAAGTCAGGAGAACCTTGGGAGGTTACGAGCTACGGCCCCTTGAGGCCCCAGGCCACCAACAGCCAGCCTAGGAAGGCCTAGGGCACCGAGCTCGGGTGCCGACGGGGTGCTTGGGTGGAGATGACTTAGCGGCTCAGGACTCTGACATCCCCCCAGAAGCGGGACTAAGACTCTGGACTCGCTCAGGTGGGAGCTAATTCCCCAAAGAGGAGTAACAACTGCCCTGAGGACGGAGCCGTCCCGCAGCTGCGCGAGTTCCCCTGCCAAGGAGACAAAATGGGCGAGTGGCTCGGGTCCCTGCAAGGACGTTTGGCCGGGCTGAGGGCCGCGATACGACACAGTGAGATTGAAGGTTTCGATTTGAGTGCGAACTCTGCAATCCAGGCATGTGCTTGATTGGATGGAAGGAATAACAGGACAGCAAATCGGTCAGCTTTACGTCAGCATCTGAGCGGGGCTGGTTCTTTGGAAAGATGGTCCAGGGCCGACTTTCGGGACCCGGAGCTCTCCCTCTTTGGCTCGGGTGCCCAAGCCCTGCCGGTTCCCTGGGCGGTCGGCCGTGCTGGCTCTGGGCGAGACGCTACCATCTCCTGCTGGCTGGACTGCCAAGCTTGTTCAAACTGGGTACCCCTGCGAGCAGTCCCCCACGGCACTTACTTCATCTTGTGGGCTTCGTCGCAGCTGGCCTGCACGTGCTGCAGCGCCTGCAGGATTGGCGTTTGGCTGAAAACTGCAGGGAGCCAAGGGGAGATACCAGTCAGAGCAGCACAGCGGTGGGGCCCCCCGCCCACCCAGCGCCAGCGCCAGGCCGCTGGAGAGGCGTCTGGGCTAAAGGCCCATCCCCTCCCCACCCTGGGCAAGGCGGGCTGCGGGGTCACGGTCTGTACGCCAGCCCCTGCCCTGGCTGATGGGAAGCACCCAGCCAAAAGCCTCCCCACAGGTCCCCGAGAGCAAGGTACCTACAGTTCTGCTTGGTGTTGGTCAGGTTGAGGCGCAGGTTGTCCAGGTGCTCCAGGATCTGCTCCAGCGTCAGCTGGGCCAGCTTGCTGCTGGAACTGCGCAGGCTGAAAGCAAACCAGACAGGGCCCGGGGGCGGTTAGTCGACGGGGCGGACTTTTCACAGCAGCGGTGCGCTGGGGGGGGGGGCAGCCGAATCATCAGCCTCCCCACAGGAAGGGAAATTACAGACAAGGGAGGAGAGCTCAGCGAGTGGGCTGGCCTGGGCCCCTCTGCACAGCGGCAGCGCTAACCCCTTCCCCAGCCCCACACTGGCACACAAGCAAGTCAATCTCCTCCAGCACCTCCCACTGCCCGTCAAGAGCAGCCTCTGGAAGTCTCAGGGAGGCTCTCCCCTTGCGGGCAGCGCACGGTCAGTGCACGCAGAGGAGGGCTGGCCCCTTCCGTCCCCAGAGGCTGCTATGTTCCAGACTGGCGTCCCAGGGAGGGAAGTCAGTCCTGGGACCAGGGGCGTGCGCCTGGCACGCCCGAACCCCTCTGCCCTGGGCGTGTTCTCTGCACCTGCATCACCCCGCAGAGGTGTTCTATCAGCGGGTCCCCAGCTGTCCTGCAATCTAATTAGCTGGAATTAAGCCTGGCTACTTATTAAACTCAGGGGGGAAAAAATATAACAGGAGAAGCTGAGCTGGTTCAGTGCCCAAACCCAGCTAATTAATCTGGGGAGGCGAATGCTTGCTTGCGTGTGCGAGGCATACGGGGACAAGGGATGAGCTCAGCTCCCACCAGCCCCTGCAGGCACTTCCACTGCCCAAGGAAGATCTTGAGCAGGCTCTACCAAGCCATGTGCCCCCGGGGAGGTGGGGGCTGAGCACAGGAGGAGAGAGGCAGAAATCATACTCTGAGTGAGGAGGCTGGGGAAGGGAGTGCTCTGCTTCACAACAAGCCACGCTGGTTCTGCCGCCCTGGCCGGGAACGGCTGGGAGTCCAGGGGCCCCAGATACCAGTCAAGTCAAAACAAGTACTAAAAAGGCAGAAAAATCTCCCTCCCAGGGAACTAAATCCACCGAGTCTCACCAAATGAAGGGAATTGGAGAAAAAAAAGGGCTTAGCCCAATTTTAATACAACACACAAACCAAATGTAAGCTGTATAAACACCATACAAATAGAATACGATTATAAAAATGCATCTACACAGGCAAAGAGTATAATCAGAAATGCCAACATACAACGTGGGCCAACAACGCGTGTACAATTCCTAAGACATACAATGAAGCCCACCGCTCTGGGTGGCACATTACACTGTGGACCAACCCCGTGTGACAATATCCAAACGCGTTTTGGGGGACGAACCCTCCTCCTCCCTGTAAACAACGCACTCTCCTCTTACAGGCACCGGGAACGTAAGGAGTCCGGTCTATCAAGAGTGACAAGTTCCATGAGGGCTATTTTGAAGAACAAGAAAAAGACAAGGCAGGCTAAAGGGTTCTATTTCTTTACTCTGTCTATAATGAAGCACAGGTAAATTCTCCTGAGAGCACGCCAGGAGCCACTGGTGGGTACGTACCTTGGGGTGCCCCGATATTAAGGGAAAGTGCTGGACCAACGGGATATTGGGCTATCAATCTGCAGTGTCAGGGATAAGAAGCATTGCCTCTCCACTGAAAGAGGAGGGTTCGTCCCCCGGAAATGCGTTTGGATATTGTCATACATGGCTGGTCACAGTGTAACGTGCCGTTTCCCATCATATTATATAGAAGACCCAGAGCGGTGGGCTTCATTGTATGTCTTGGGAATTGTACATGCGTTGTTGGCCCACGCTGTATGTCGGCATTTCTGATTATACTGTGTAGGTGCATTTTTATAATTGTGTTATATTTGTATGGTGCTCATACAGCTTACGTTTTGTGTGTTGTATTAAAATTGGGCTAAGCCCTTTTTTCTCCTATTCCCTTCGTTTGGCGTGCCCCAGATACCAGCCCTGGGGGGGGGGGGGAACGGCCCAGACGCATCAGCTGCTCGGAGGCAGAGGCATGAAGCTCACCGAGGAGGCAGAGCGGGCTGTGCCCTTCTAGGACGCTAGGGGTCTCTCGTACTCCAGGAAAGAGCGTGGCCAGGCCAGGCTCTTTCCCCTTGGAGATGAGGGGCGCTCGGGGTCAGTTCCCTGGAGGCTGCTCCTGGGCTTGGGGGCTGGCTTTGCTGGTGCTTCAGCAGAGAAAGCCTGGGGGGCTGGAACTGGGGAGGGAGCGAGAAGGCCCCAGCTCCCTGCCAGCCCAGGAGGGTGGGGGTGATTCTCTCCTCCCCAGAGCTGCCTGCATGCTGCCCCCTCCCTGGAACAGCAGCAGCCCCAGTGCTGCTCTGCAGGCAAGCGGGCTGGCAGCTTCTAGCATCTGCGAGGAGTGACGGGGTGCCCAGCACCGCCACGGCAGCCGCGGCCCCAGCTGCTCCTGCGTAAACAAGGAGGGCTGTTTACATCGCCTGCAGTCTGGCACGCGCGGAGGCCCATCTGCTGCTCCCAGAGCGTGGAAACGATGCCCAGGGATGGCGAGTGGGCACAGGCTGGTAGGAGCCAGAGCCCTCTCTCACTGGGGGCGTTCCCACCCTGCCAGGCACCTCCACCCGGCAGCCCTGCCAACGTGCCTCACCACAACCCAGCAGCCCCTAAGACGGTCTGGGGAATATTTGCCTCCGCCGCCTCAAAGCTGCTCAGGCCAGACCAGTTGACTCAGCCTGGTGCCCTTGCTCCCTGCAGCGCCCGCCAGCCAGCCAGCCCTTCCCCCAGCAGCGTGCGGGCAGCGCAGGTTCGCACACAGCGGGGGGAGCTCGTCTCTGCCGCAGACGAGAGTTCCATGCTCCAGGTGCAACTCCCAGTAGGCTTGGACACTGCCCCATGGGGCTGGGGGCCCAGGTCGCTGCCCAGCACTCTCTGTCTGGGGACTGGGGGAGGGGATGACTTCCCGCTCTAAACCATTTTTGCATCTAGGGTTCAGTGGCCAGCAGGTTCCACCCAAGAGGTGGCCGCATCCCACCGGAAGACAGGCGACCCCCCCCATTAGCTAGATGTCTTGGGAGGAAAAGCAGCTAAGGGAGGGTTTCCATGTGTTCTCGCCTCCCCTGGTTCTGTGCAAGCAACACGAGGGATGGTGCGCGCACGGTGGGTGGGGCTCCGAATCCCCTTCCCACATGAAATCCGTAACAAACTGTCCCCTCTCCCTGTCTCCCCCTCCTCGTGTTTTAGATTGTAAGCCACAGGCAGGGACCGCGTCTAGTTCTGTACGGCACCAGGTACATGGCTGGCGCTATAGAAATGGTTATAATAATAATAATAATTAATAATAATCACAGCGCCGCTTCCCGGCACAGCTAACAAAGCCGAGTGCCCAGCTCGGCAGAGGCCACCAGGGGGGGCAGGACACCCCAAGAGAAGCCACTTGCAGGCTCTGATCCAACCTCCTGGAGCGAGGCTTGCCTGGCCTCCCTTCCCTTCTCAGGGAATCACATCATTATCCTTGAGGGGCACCCCCCTGCTCCAGGGCAGGAGATCGCTGCCTGCCGCACTGCAGACAAACCCGCGTCCAGCTCCCTGGGCGGCCGATTCCGTTGCCTGACGGCTCTAGGTTTTTCCTAGGCCGGCATGTTAGACCCCTCCTTGGTCAGCTCCATGGACGTACGTGTGGGTGGGTAGGTGGGGGACATGCCCAGGACTGGGGTGGCTAGGCCCTCCCAATACAGAGCTGCCCCTCTTCCCGGCCTGGCTCGATGGCACAAGGAGGGGAGCGTCCGGCCCAGCAAAGAGGTGATGTCAATGCTCTGGCAGGAGGATTATTAATCCTTCTCTCTCCTCCTGCAACTGGAACGTGGCTGACCCCAAACCTGGGGGGTGGGGGAGACGCTGCTCTGCCTGCCCCCCCCCCCATTTCACCACATCCTCTAAGGCAGGAGGGAAACCCCCCCCCCCTTCTTGGGACCAGCCCTTTGCCCAGGCAGGATAGTACACACACCCACCCCCTTTTGCCCAGCAGACGAGCAGGAGCCACGCGCGCAGACAGAAGCTTGAGAGGAGCCTGCTGGACGCCGGCTGCTGGGAAGGGCCAAGCCACGAGGGGGCTGGTCTCTGGCTGCCCCTCGGAGAGGCCCCATTCTGCCTGGGGAGGGCGGTGGAAATGCCATGCCCTGGGAAGTGTGTGCACCCGGGCTTGCTGGATTTACCAAGGAGCCTAGGCTGAGCTAGCCACCTCAGGGCTGGAGCAGACAAGCGTCCATGCCCACTGCTGCCTGCTCTGGAAGGGGCTGTGAAGGCCACTGAGCCCAGCCCCTGCTTGGAGCAGGATTTGCCAGCCAGCTGACGGAATGGAGGGAGCAGGAGGCGTGCTCGTTCTGGGGGGGCCGGGCCGATCCGATCCTGGCAGGCTCTCCAAGCTGGCTGGCTCTGCTCCAGCCCCTCAGGAGGCAGCCGGTTGTCGCTGAAGGGCCTGCGTGCCTCAGCGTCGGCAGGCAGGCTGGCTGCCTCCCGCACTCTCTACCCGGCTGCGCCTAGGCACCGGATCGGGAGGTGGTGGGTGGAGCACCCCGCCCCCCCAGGGGGAGTCAAGGATTCCCCATGCGACCAGGTTGGGAGCCGGAGCCGCTGCCCCTCTCATCCCCACCGGAGTCCAGAGAGGCCACTTGGGCACGGATGACTGAGCTCCCTCACCTCTGCCGCTTGCGGGGCAGGCTGTTGTTCTTGATGAGCAGGGATTTGATGTGCTCGGCCAACAGGTCGTCGTGCTTGATGCACCAGTGCCGCAAGATGCTGGTGGTGAACTGGTCATCGGGGTGGCACGGCCGGCTCAGCACCATCTTCACCATCTCCTCGCTCGGCCTGGGGGAGAGCGACACAAACAGTCAGGGGGAAGCAGCAGCAGCAGATTCTTCCCGCCTGCCCCACAAGCTGCCGAGGCAGGACCCTCCCCCCCGGTGGCGGGGAGTGGGGTCGCCGTGTTGGCCCAAACACAGGAGACAACATGGTTAATACAAGGCCGGGACCAGCTTCCACGGTTGAGAGCGAGCGAAGGAGCCCAGCAGCCCTGCCTGGGAAAGCTCTCGCCAACGGATGCTGCTCCAGGGAAAGGGGCTGCCTCAGCCACCTTGCCTCTCTTCAGACTCCCAAGCGCCACCCCCGGAGAGTGAGCAGCAGACCCAGCAACAGGGCCCCAGAAAATCAGCAATATTTATTCTGAATTCCGTGGCCACAACACCCAGATTTTCAGAGCATAAAATCCCAATGTGTGAGAATCATGCAAACTAACCCAATATAGGAGGCCCCCTCTGCCCCCCAGGCATGCCACTTCATCCATTGGGGACATCTTGCATCTTTCAAAATACAGGCCTGTCAGCGCAGGGGGCCCTTCTCTCCAGCAGGGGATCGTGCCCGCCCCCATTGGCAGTTGTGGCAAGAGGCCCCATTGCCCCATAATACGGGCAGGCAGCACACCCCATTGGCTACTTCACCGTTCTCCCTGCTCAGGATGCAATTCTACAATGCCAGAGGTCATTCCCACAACCATTTGGACTAGTGCCAAATCCCGCGATAACGCCTGCGATTGCAGCAGTGCAGAATTGGCGGGGCCCTGTCCGCGGGGATGAGGCCGCACCAGCGTTTGGGTGGAATGGATAAGGCTGCCCAGCATTCCCCGCGGAGAGCCTGAAAGAGCTTCCCAGGAACGAGACACGCTAGAGGGCTGTGTTGTGTGCTCTCATGCAACGCCAGCAGCCGACAGAACTAGCCCCGCCGCTGCGGCCCGACCTTTGCCTGCCCCGAATCTCCGCACGCAGCGGTGGGAGCGGCTATCCCTGCCGCACGTTCCGCCACGGCCGCCACCCTAGCGCAGTCTAGCTCTCGGATTAGAGTAGCCCGCTCCCCACGCAGGTGCGGACTGTCGCCGCTCCCCATAGATCACCGTCGGGGCAGACTTAACGTCGCTGGCCGAGAGTCAGAAGGCTGGGTGCTTGGGGAGAGACCGAGCCTGCAGCCTCACCACTCGGGCAGGGTTGGGCCTGGCATGTACTTGGATAAGACACTGAAGGCGGCAAAGGGGCAGGAGGAAAGAGTCTTGGTGAGTCAGGTGGCGCCAGATCCTGGAGCTCCTGGCAGCACAGAACCTCGCTGGAGATGCTGGGAGCGCTACACCGTGCGGCTCAGAGTCACGGCAAGCCCTGCCGCTCCTTAGAGCGAGAGCCCTGGCAAGGCACCCGCCTGGGGGTTGCAGGTTGGATGGTAAAGGGTCATGAGGACAGGCTGAAGGAACTGGGGATGTTTAGCCTAGCAAAAAGGAGACTAGGAGAGACATGATAGCAGTCTCCAATATCTAAAGAACAAGGTCCCTCATGGGAAACTCTTGAGGGAACTAAATAGTCACGGGAGAGGCGGCCATGTCCTGTTGTGGGTCAGTAACTGGCTAAAGCAAAGAGCAGGACTAAATGGTCAGGTCTCACAGTGGAGAGAAGTAACTAGGGGAGCGCCCCAGGGATCCGTACTGGGACCGGTGTGGTTTAATGTATTCATTTAGGTGATCAAATCTGCAGTTGACGACACAGTTATTCAAGGTTGTTAAAACGTGAGCAGAAGGGGATCTTGCGAGACTGGACATCTAAAATGGCAGATGAAATTTAATGTGGAGAAGTGCAAACTGATGCACATAGGGAAAAATAATCCAAACTTTATGTACACAACGCTGGGTTTTAAGTTAGGAGTTCGCACTCAGGAAAGGGATCTTCTTACTGTCGGGAGCTGGGAGTGAACAACGGGGAATGGATTGCCCGTTGGGACTGTTGGTTCTTCTCCCATGCGATCGAGACTGGCCACTGTCGGAGACAGGATGCTGGGCTTGATGGACCATTGGTCTGGCTCAGTCTGGCCCTACTTATGTTCTTATCTTGGAGTCGCTGTGGACAATACATTGAAACCCTCAGCTCACTGTGCGGCGGTGGCCAAAAAGCAAACAGGATGTTAGGAGTTATTCAGAAAGGAATAGAGAATAAAACTGAATAGATCATAATGCCGCTATATCTATGGTGTAACCAGAACGGCACACAAGGCTCAAGGTGCGGTCGCCCCGTCTCAAAAGACAGAGTGGAACTCAAAGAGGCGCAGAGAAGGGCAACAAAAAGGACGACGGGTCTGGAACTGCTCCTGTACGAGGAGAGGCCGGATGGGCCGGGGCTCTCCAGCTCGGAGAAGGGACAGCTGGGGGGCTAGGAGAGAAGTTTATACAATCATGATTAGCGTGTAACACGCCTGCTCCAAAGGCCCGGTGCCTGGATCCCAGATGTGCCAGGCGGCTGCAGATGTAGAAGGCACAGAGCTGCCATCAGGCTGCAGCCAGCCCAGGCGCTCGCAGGGGCAGGGGAGGATTATTAATAATGGGAAGGCTAGAAGCGCTGCTGCCAATCCCGCCGCTCCAATCACGGTAATACCAGCCCTGTGTGCTCTGCTCGCTGGCTCCCCTGTTATTAATGCCACTCCGGTTGCACAGGAAATTGAAAGCTGTCTCAATGGAGCAGGCACAGGTCAACCCGTTGTTCCCTTGGAAGGAAAGGCAGGAGATAACAGCTTTCCTGGCACTGCAGAGGATTAGATGGCCAATTAACATTGCAGAGTGCAGGCAGCTAGCCTTTGTGCTCCCCCACGCTCGCCCCAGGTACAGAGTGCTCAGAGAAAGCGGCTTCCCTCCCTCACCCTGGCCGTCCCTGCCCCAAACACGTCTGCTGCTGGCAGCAATGGCTCCCGACTGCCTGGCCCGAAGCATGGGAAATATGGGTTTCATTCCCTGCTCTGAGCGGCTGCGGAGTGGAGCAGGGGCTTGCTCAGGAAGCTCCCTTAGCTTGGTTCAACAGCACAGCGAAGCAGAGCTGCACACGCACACGCACACACACACGGCTTTAATTCGCTGGGGGGGGGGCTACCTGGCCAAGAACGCTGCAAAGGAAGCAGCCCCTGAAATTGGCCCCCCGCCTCCCTGAGCTGCAAAGCTCCCCAGACTGAAAGCAGAGGGCACTGGAGATGGCTGCAAGGGGTCCTGCCCCAGGAGCAGCAGATGATTTAGGAGACAACCCCCCCCCCACAAGTTCATCTGCCCCCCTGGAGGCAGAGCCCAACTCCTCCTCAGACACCTTTGTGCCCCCCAGGAGGCAGGTCTCTACGGTGGGCAGAGGGTGGGCAGGTTGGCAGAAGCCGCTTTCGGGAGGAAACCACAGAGGCAGCTGCGGCAAGCTGCCTGTAAGTGGGTAATTTGTTATTTTTAAATACGTTCTCCCATTATTTTTGAACTAGAGAAGAAAGGAAGCATCGTGTCACTAAGCGATTACGACTCAAGAGCCTCCTGGGCTGCGGCCCAAACAAAAGTCTTTTCAGAGGCTGGGGCTAATTAGTTTCTGATTATCGGGGCTGCTGCTGCTGCAGGCGTGGAGGTTCAGCCACGCAGTTCTCCACAGGACTCAACCCCCCCACTCCCCTGGCCTGACGCGGCTACACAGGGAGCCAGAACAGGGCATCCCCCCACTGATGAGACTGAGTGAGCAACAAGCAAACCACTCCTGAACTCTCCCTGCCCCCCTCCATGCCGACTCCCAGCAAGCCTCCACTTGCTAATGCAGAGGGGACTGGGCGCCTGGGTTCTACTCCCAGCCCCGGGAGGGGATTCAAGTCTGGACAAATCCCCTCTGTGCCCCATGAGAGAGAGGGCGTTCATACCGCAGACACGCTGGGAGGTGCAAACTGCTCCGAGACCCAGTGGCTGAAGGCAGCAATGGACAATGTAGCCCAGAACAGGGATCAGACCAGCAACGGGGGTCAGGCAAACAGGACATGCAGCCCTGGGTCCTGTCCCTGGTAGATGCCCCAAGGGAGTTGCATAAAAGCAGAGCCTAGATGGAATCCCCTCTCAGCAGGGGGGTGGCCACGTTCTGGCTGGCATAAGCCCCTCAGAGCACCATCCCAAAGCCTTTCTGTGGACTTGGTGCTTCTGACCATCCCGCTGACCCTTGCAGCCCCAAGCCCGCCCCCACCCCAGGGGGCAGTAAGGAACCCGGTGCTGGCCTGGCCCTCAGAGCCCGGCGGAATGGGATTTGTAATGTTCGGCTTCTCCCGGCACGTAACTCCTCAGCTCAGAGAAGGCAGCAGGCGGTTTGCTTATCCAATCTAAATTGATTAGCACGGAGCTATCAGGGGAGACCTTGCTTTAGCGCCACTCGGCTCCTCTGAGCGCCGAGGGCGCAGGAGCTGCATGCCAGAGCGGGAGCCAAGAAATGAGATTTCCCATCTGTCAGCGTCGGTTTCTCAAACTCTGATGAACAAACGAGGGGAGTGATGTTTGTGGCCAAGTTGTTAGGCACTGTATCCCAGGGGGCAGCGGGGAGAGCACCGTCCCCTTCTCGCGGAGCCAAGAGCCCACTGGGCTGCCCCTGTCTTGGAAAGGGGCAACTCTACCTACTGCCACTCCCAGCCGACCCTGCTCGCTGACCCCAAGGGAAAGTCACACAAAGGGGGTCCTAGCTACTCAGCACTGGTGCAGGGGGGGGGGGGGGCTCTGTATAGTCCGCTGCTGAGCTGTCAGGGAAACCCCACTCATCACTACAAATGCTTCTAGTGCAGAGTCACTGGGGCCTGCCTGCCCGGCCGCGCTCACGGCGGGATTGGGGCCCGACGGTGTCTGGGATCGGAGGAGATTCCCCTCGGCAGCGGCACAGGCCAGGAGACCCTGCTCTGCTGGCGATGGCTCTCCTTTGGACGGGGTGGTGGGGGGGGTGGAGCTGTCGCTCGGGCCCCTGGAACACACAGACACCCTCCCTCCCCGGCTGGGTACGTACTTCTCTCTTCTCAGCTGCAGCAGGAGGCAGGAGAGGGCCTCCGGGTGTTCTGCAAAAGGAAACCGAGAGGATCAGTTACTATGGCTGAAGTGCTGCCATACAGTGCTGAACCCAGGACCCGTCATTGGGATGGGAGCGGAGCCTCCCACCAGCAGGGTTTCTGCTCGCCGCCTTCCAAGCGCTGAGGAGAGGAAGCTGCAGTTCTCAACCTGTGACAGAGCCGAGTCTGCCTGCCCCCCGCCCCTGCCGGATCTGGCTGAGCAGCGGGGCTGACCCCCCACCCCCACCGGCCCAACACTCTCCTGCGCTGGCTCACCTTTGTATTTGAGGTGCTGCAAGATGGGGATGATGGTCTCCAGGGGGATGTTGTGAGCCAGGAAGAGCTGCCAGGTGCAGTACTGCTCAAAGGTCTCCCAGTCCAAGCTCTGAACTGGAGAAGGGCAAAGGGAAGAGTTCGTTAGGGGGGGGGGGGACCCCCAGGGAGAAGCATTGCCTAACAAGCATGGCTGGCCGCCCACCCAGCCAGGCCACAGACCACAGGGAAAGGCTTGGGGGTCTGACTAAGGGGAGACAGGGCCGGGGTGATCTCCCAGCTGAGCTATGCCAGGCCAGTTCATCCAGCACCACCGGTATGGACGGCTTCCCCTTGCTAAGAGTAGGCTGTTTCCGGGGGCAGACCTGGCAGAAGCATCCAGGATCCCAGCCCAGGTGACGAGGAGAGGTAGTCCCAGAGGAAGGGAACCAGAGAGGCCCTTTGCCCTGTGCAGTCTGGGCCCTGGCTGCCACGGACCAAGCTCTAGGCATCCAGCCCCAGCTGCCTCCTGGCTGTACTGGGAGACGACCCCCCAGCCCTCGCTGTACAGTGCGTCCGGGACTCTGACAATCCTGGCAGAGCTGCCTGGGGGGGGGGGGGGCGGCGAGGGTGAGCCCATTGCTCTCCTGCCCACCGGCAGCAATATTTATTGGGAGTCAATCAATGACCTGTAGAAACACACCAAGCCAAGCAGCCCGTTCGGACTGTGCCAACATCCATCACCACCGGGGAGCGGCACACAAGAAAGGGGAGGGAGTTTATCCTTCAAAGGGGATGGCGCGGGGGCCGAGCTGGGACAGCACGCGCCGCAGGGGCCGGACTGGCTGTCTTTATACAACTCCTATTCTTCTCCAGGTGCAGGGCTCCCCTGCTAGGTGGCTGGGCTTGCCCGGCGAGCTCATCCCTGACGTGCCACCTCTCGATGGTGTCCTGGAGCAGCAAATGGGCCCGACGGGACGGCTTCAGAGCCAGTGGCTTGTGGATCCCGGCTCCAGCCAGGAGGGCATGTTGAACGGCGCACACAGCCCAGTCTGCTGGGGAAGGTTGGGTGGGTCCCTAAGGCCACAGAGCTAGATTAACTCCTGCCTCCCCAGTGCCGTGGGAGGGCTGTGCCAGCCAGCCAGACGGATGGCGGAGCCGGTGTTTACCAGCCGGGGCGCTGAGTGCGCCGTGCTGGCACTAATGAGCCAGGCTGCGCTGCTCGCTCAGCATCTCCAATCAGCCTGCCGGGGCCCGGGAGGAATCGGCACTTTATAAATCAAGGCTGGTTAAAGCCATTAGGGCCACGCATGGCTCGGCTCAGGCTGCTAATCTAGCAATCCTGCTTAGGACAGCGATCCCGTGAGCGGCGCCACCAAGAAGGTACAAACGTCGGCATGGAAGAGAAACCCTCCCCCATCAAGTGCAGGTGGAGGCAGCGCAGCCTGCCAGGCCGCTCTGACCCAGGCTGGGCCGTGGCAATAACCAGCTGGGCAGCCTCCACCTGCCCCTCGTCAGGGCAACAGCTGGCAGCGGGAAGGGGTTCCGTCCCAGGTGCCCAGCTGTGACGCTGTCAGCCCCTAAGATTGACCCTGCCCCCCATCACCAGCTGCAACGCCGCACACCACTGCCTCAGCGCTCCGGCACACACCGGTAACTCCCGGCCGGCCGGCCGGCGCACTCTGCAGCGGCCGCCCGTCCCCAGAAGCGTGCAAACGGAACACCAAATCCCACTCCATCCGAGCACACATGCATGAGCCTGAGGGAGGAGAGGGAGGTCTGGATCTGACCTTGTCAGAGCCCCTCTGGTGTCTCTGAGCGGAGCCGGAGCAGGTTTGGGGGGGGAGGTGGCTCAGAGGGGGGAGGGGGATCGGCAGAGGAAGCTGAACCTCGATTTCCCTGCAGGGCAATGGCAGTTCATCCCCACCTCTCCACGTAGCCCTGCTCCCGCCCTCCCTCCCTCCCGTCCCAGGAGAGGAATCCTACTCACTCAGGATGTTGAGGACCGAGTCCTTGCGGAACATCACCAGGTTGCCCATCATGACGTGGCACACCAGCTCCTGCAGCTGGGAGGAGAGGAGAGGAGAGGCAGTGAGAGCGTGGGTCAGAGGACAACGTGGGAAGGGCTTGCTCCCCCTGCACTGGCCAGAGTGCTCCAAGCATCGGGGGGGGGGGGGGGGGCAGCAGCCAAGGGGCCTCCTGCTAGGGGACGGCCAGGGCACTACAGATCCCCGGGCAGGCCGGACGCAGAGCACCCAGAATGGCTCCTGCTGCAGGTGGCTCGTTGTAACTCAGAGCTGCAGGAGGGAGCTCCAGGGAGAGTTTGCTGCCAGCACCAGGAGCAGAGGCCCAGGCACCGCAGCTCATTCTGCACCAAGGCTGGGGCTCCCAGCTGGGACGCTGCTGTCAGGTGTGCCAGAGAAACAGGGCATTCCAGCTAAGAGCAGAGTCAGTGCCCGACTGGGTCAGAGCAGCGGCCCATCGAGCCCAGCATCCTGTCTCTGACAGTGGCCAGCTCCCAAGTCCAGGTCATGGAGGTGTGATCCATCTCCTGCTGACCGGTAGCCGGGGGTTAAGCCCCAACTAGTCAGTATTTATGGCTGTGTCCTCTAAGACAGAGCCCACTAGAGAGAGCTCTCTATTCATTCCAAGCACTGCAGCAGGGTATGCTATGCGGGGAGAGCAATGCTGAAACGTAGGGGTACCCGGGCTCGGAAAAGGTTGGGAGTCTACAGGCAGGGCCTGCTAGCCACACTAGGCTAGTGCCCACCGCGGCTGAACCATGCCTGCAATCCAGTGAAACCCCTAAGAGAAAGCAGGGTCCCTCTCCACCCCGGCCAGACCAGTGAAACCTGGGCATTGCCACCAGCCTGGAGAGGCTGTGCCAAGCTTGCCTCCCTTCTCTCACCCAGAGCCCTCCTCCTCCCTCTCCACACGCTTGCTAGTCAAGTCCCTGCTCCTTCCACCGCCTGGCAGGGAAGACAAGCCGTACCACACACCCCGCCGGAGCGGCTGCTGGCAGTCAGGCCCTCCTCACTCCAGGGCGAGCAGGCAGGCACAGAGCCCCAAGCCCAGCCAACCAGAGCTCCAGGGTGTCTGGACGGTCGAGTCTGCAGGGATGGATCCACTGCAGAACCCACCCCTGTGTCTGGCAGGACAGCTTGGGGCTTTCCGATCTGGGGGAGAAGCCCAGCTGCAGCCCCCCTGAGCCCTATGAGGCAGGGCTGAGGCACGGTTGGGTAGTGGGTGCTGTCCTGCCTACGTCTCTACAGCAAAGAGCCCGGCCCGCAGGAGGCACAAGCAGCCCCACCCGTGGGCCAGGCAGGGAAACAGATGAAGCGATCAGGGAAGAATGAGAGGAAGGGATGAGCGAGTCAGACAGGGGAAGGGAAACCCAAGCCTGGCTTCTCAGCACAAGGGCCATGTTTGGAGCAGGAGCCAGAGGGGCTCAGGGCGGGCCTGGCACATGGGCCTTTGCCATCGCCCCATCTGTCCAATCACACCCAGTGCCCAGGAGTGCCAAACTGGGGAAGGGCAGAAGGGTTATTGGGGGATCACGCTGCAGGCAGGGCCAGACGGTAGGAACAGGCAGTGCGTGCTTCGCTCCCTCCCCCATAGGCCACGCGGCTATTTTGGGGTTACTCCAGGCAGTGTCCTAGCAACTCGTTCGTCTTGCCGCCGCCGCTGCACCAAGGTTCTGCTCCCAGGAAGGTCCTTAGCAAAGGCTCGGCCCTCGCTTCCCTGGCCCACTGAGCCACAACTGGCTGCAGCAGGACTGCCAGGTCCCACCAACCCCACCCCTCCTTCCCTAACGTCTCCGTGGGAGGGACAAGGCTCCTCCCCGCTCCCCCGCATAGCGGAGTCAGGACTCCCTGCCCGTCTCAGCAAGGGGCAGCAGTGGGAGGCAGGGAGGGACCTCCAGCCGAGCTGCCTGTTCTACGGTAGGTCGGACAGTCTCACTGGCCGGCTACCCAGCTTCCCAGGCCGATAACCAGTCGGGGGCTGGTGGCTAAGGGGTGCTCTGCAGCAGCTCCCAGGGATCCCTGGGAGACGTATGCTGGGCCTGGGCTGTTACCGCCCAGCAAAGCCTGCTCCAAACAGCTGTTGTTCTTGGCCTAGATCCCAGCTGCCCCCCTGAATCGTCAGCCTTTCTGCTTTGCTCTGCTCCCCTCCCAACAGAGAGGGTTACTGTCCCCCCCCCCCCCATGCAGGAACGCTCCCCAGTGCCGAGAAGGGCCCCCTGCAGGCAGCAAAGCTGTGGCTGCTATTTGCAGAGCCCAGTGCAAGGCACACGAGAAGGGCTGTTCAAACACCGCACTTACCCTCCCTCCTGCTGGGGGCACAAGCTCCTACCTGGGCTGAGTCGATGACGGCTACGATCATGTTCAGCAGCTCCCCACTCCGCAGGGTCTCATCTGGAAACTGAGAGGGCAAGTGTCAGAGCCGGGGCTCCAGAGATGCGGGCTAGGAGGGAGGCACAATTTGGTACTTGGGAGGACCGTGAGGTATTGGATGGGTCCATGCACCCCCCGCTGAGCACAGCAAGGGGCACCCCAGGCTGCTTGTGGCCCCTTGGATGGACGCTGCAAAGCAAGCAGCACTGGCAGGCAGGGTGTGTGTGTGTGTGAACCCTGCCGGGATCATCCGGCCGAGCCAGGCTTGAGGCGCTTGGCCAGAGAAGGCAAGGCCAGAGCGCTGCGTGGTGAGGGTGGGGCTGGCGTGTGGCGTCTCTGGCAGGGCAGGGTAAAACGTAGGCTAAAAGCCCTTTATCCCAGGGTGTTTCCCCAAGCTGGCCTGGCACTGCCCGAGGGGAGATCCAAGTGCAGGGGGCAAGCAAGCTCCACCAGTGGGGGCTAATCTGGCTCGGCTGCCCCTGGGGGGCAGTGTTCACGGGGTCTCTCTCACACAGGATCCAGGCCAGGGTCTTTGTTGCTGGACAGGCAGCTCTTCCCAAGCAGGAGGAGGCCGAGGTAAAAGCCCCGGGGGGTGGGGGGGTGTCCCTTCTCCTTTCTCCATGGAGCAGCCAAGAGGAGGAAGCCCCAGGCTGGACACGACAACGTCCATCAAGCGTTCTGAGCAGATCAGCCTGCGAGCGGGAGATCGGCTCGGGCCTCCCGGGGAATTCATGAGTCCGCACCAAGAACATGTCTGCGGTGGCAGCAGCCTTGGGTCAGGATGCGCTCTGGACTCCAGCCCTCGCTAGGCTGGGATTGTTTGCAAGGAGTTACTGCAGCCTGGACGGGCTAGTGCCAAGCCCCGCCAACAGCCGGGCAAGAAAAAGGAAGCGCCCCCCCCTTTCTAAATGGACTCCCTCCCGACACCGATGGCGGCGCTGGCTCTGCCAGGCTGCTGAGCGATGGAAGCAATAAAATGTTTCATTAAAGCTAACTGTCTGGCGAGCACTCAGCGCAGCCCCCTGGTGAGCCACTGGACACAGCGCCGGCTTCCAACCGCACGCCGTGTCCAGGCGGGGACACGGGAAAAGGGGCTGAGCTCGGCGAGGATTTGGAAAGAGGCAGGGGACGCAGAGAGGCTGGGAACAAACACGTCCTGGGGCTCCCCCATCTAGGGGATTGGAAAGGCCTCCTCCCTCCCCGCAGCGCAGGGGGCTGGGCTGACGGCCCCCGGCCGGCCGGCTCTCACCTCGGTGTAGATGGAGGGGGTGAGGTAGCAGAGCAGTCGCACGTCGTCCTCCTGACAGGCCTTCATGTCCATCATCAGGCAGGTGTGCAGGTCGCCCAGCTGGGTGGCCTGAGCAAAGGACTCGTACAGGCTCATCTTCCCCACGGCCGCTTTGCTAGAGGGCAGAGGAGTCCAGTGAGCAGCCCAGGCGAACACAGCCCAGGCCTCCAGCAGGCTGGGCAGAGTAGCCAGACACCAGCAGCTGGTCTGTGGGAGGCAAGGCCCCAGAGCTGCCCAAACGCCCCCAGAGCCGGCCAAGGTCTCCCCCCATTTAGAGAGCGGCTCCGATCCCCTGCCCTCGCGCCCCTCCGCCCATGCTGTCCCCTACCTGGCTTTGAGGTAATAGAGGAGATGGTAGCCGATCTTGGGCTGTTTCTGGTAGAGTTCGGACAAAAGATCCAGCAGCACCGAGAAGCTGCTGTTGTCCTCCTGCATCTGGCAGAGGTTCCTGAAAGCGCAGGGAGCAGAGACCCTCCAGCCATCAGCCCTCCTCACCCCGCTCAGCGACCGGAGAGATGGGCCCCATGCAGCGACCAGCAGGGAACCCCGTATGACTCCCCGGGGCTCTGCCATTGGCCCCCAAACCCTACCCTCCCCCCACCCTCTGGGGGTGGCGCTACGTCTCGCACCCTCCCCTCCCCCCTCCCGCGGGGGGGTGCGCTACGTCTCCCGCCCTCCCCTCGGGGGGTGGCTACGGTTCGCACCCTCCCCTCCCCTCCCCTTGGCGGGGCAGACGGCAGCTGGCCCACGCCAAGAGAACATTCAAGCCAAGGCCAAGAGCCAGGAATCTGGGGCTGGCCCGGCTGCAGCTAAACATGAGGAGCCCAGAGCTTCCCCTTCTGGCAACTCAACCCCCTGCGCCCTTTCTCCTGGGATGCAGCGCGCCAGGAGAAGGCGGCTCGGGGCAGAGTCTTGCCCAGGCAGGGTTGTGAGGGCGCGTGTGTGTGTGGGGGGGGGTGAATGCAAGGAACGAGGAGGTGGGATTGGATGGGTTTGCAGGGTTGTGTTTGGTTTTGAATGTTTTCGTCTTTGACGTTATGTTTGTGTATTTTATTTTGTACGCTGCCCTGAGCCTTTTGAGGGAAGGGTGGGACAACAATGGGGATCAATCCATTACCTGAATATCAAGCAGAGTGGCTTCCCCACCGACTCCTCCAGCGACCTGCACCAGAGAAGCAACCCTCAGTGGAATGTGCCCCCCGTCACTGCCAGTAGGGGGCAGGCTGCCCTCCAGCAGCCGGAAGCCTTTGCCAAGCCTCCCGGCAGGTGGGCACAGACCCCAGCCTGCATGGGGAGGCAGGGACCGCGAGGGCAAGTGGGTGGCGGAACCAGGAACCGCACCAGAGGCCCGGCTGGGAACTCTTGCCGCCGCCCCCCTGCTCAGCCTGGGCCAGCACAGAGGTGCCCCTGGGTCTCCCCTCCCCTCGGCACTGGCAGCCGGTAGCTCTGGCCGGGACACGCAGGCCCTTGGGCTTTGGGGAGGCGCTTACTCTTCTGTGATTTCTTCTGGCAAGACCTCGCCACGGAAGTGGGCCTTGAAGAGCTCCTGCAGGCAGGAGGCCAGCACCGACAGCTGCTCCTGGTCAAAGTCCTCCTGGGGGAGAGGCAACGGGAAAGCCATTGGCACCAAGCCGGGGCCAGACGGAGGAAGGGGTATGTACGGGCTGGGGCCCCCCACGCACCGTTGGGCCCCGGACTGGCTACGGCCGGCTGGCTCCACCGTATTGTGGACTTGCCTGCACTGGTCAGCGATTCCCTCTGCCTCTCAGGTCTGCGCAAGCGCTGGGGCCCAATGGAGAGCTCCAAGAGGAGGGTGCAAGCACCGGGCGGTGCCACCCCTTCCCCCAGCAGCCCTGCCCCTTGTTCACACAGATGTGGGGCCTGGGGGTCGCACCCAGGCACTTGTCTCCTCTCCTGACGGGGCAGGAGGCGAAGCGAATCAGCCCAGTCGTAGCAGCAGGCCCCACCCCCCACCCCAAGAGCAGAGGGGCGAGAGCCTGCGAGCCTCACTCCACGGGAGACTCCAGGCAGCTACGGCGTTCGGCAGAGCATCTGGGTGGTGTCAGGAGGTGCAAACAAACCATCGCCCCAGCCCAGGGCACGGCCTCCGTTAGCAGCGTTTCCCGCAGAGGGTCGGAGATTCAGCCTGGCTAATTGCGCTCTAACCAAGAAACGAGTCAGCCCCTGGGCCCCACACCGCTCCGCTGGGAGGCATTAGCCTGGAGCCCTGCTTTCGGGGGTGCAGAGTTACCTCCAAGACTTGATCCACAATTTCCTGCATGACCTCACACTGGGCTTCCGTATCGCTACAGCATGAAAACAAGAGGAAATCCAAGTTACAAAGGGAGATAGCGAGGCAGGGACAATGGAGCTCTGTGCTGGGCTGGCTCCGGGCAGGACGGCACGCCAGGCGCTGCTTCCAACGGAAAGGAAGCCATGAGCATTTCCCCGAGAACATGCAGGCTATTTCCAGTAGGAGTATCTAGCCCCTATCACAACAGGCCTGGCTGTCTGGGTCCTCAGGGCCAGCCCCCAGAGGCAGGGGAGCAACAGAGCCCCGCGGGGGCAGGGGCGGAGCAGAGACCCAGAACAAGCAAGTGTCAAACCCAGCCCTCTGGACTGCCAAGTAGTACCCGACCCTCCCACCTTGCATACTATAAGCAGATTAGAAGCCCCAAGGCCTCAGAGGCGATGCTTTTAGCCATCACAGCATCAACCCGACTGGGGAGCCAGAGACAGGGAACGTTTTGCTGATTCTTGACCTTTCCCCTTTAGTTTCAGCGAGCTAATCTACAGCCTAGCATGAGTGAGGCCTCGCGAGGAGCAGCCACCATCTGGAGTCTGCTCAAACCAGCTGAAGTGGACAAGGGCAGATTTGGGAAAGGCTTGTGCTGAGGAAGCAGGGAAGGAAACGGAGGACAAGGACCTTCCGACGCAAAAAGCCGACTGCAAAATGGGGAAGCTGGGTCCTTGGCATCGATGGGTCTATGGTGTGAAGTGGCGCGCACAGGCAGGTAGATCCTAGGGGGGTCAGTGAGCAAGCCCGCGTCTCGATGGGGATCTGCTAGAAGTTACCACCCCTCAAGGAGCACACGAACGGACCGCGCGGAAACCCTGGCTCTCTGCTGCTTGCTCACTCCATGCCCTTCTCCAGAGATTTCCGTGCACGGGGCAAGGTTTGCGATGCAAGCCCTGCAGCATTGCTAGCACCTCCCCTGTACTGCCAACGCCTTGGCCCAATACCAACCTCCGCTTCTGCAGCAGCACAACTTTATCCTTCAGAGACTCGTCCAATTGGTCCAGGAAAGGTGTGATGTCGACGGGCTCCTCAACAATGGCTTCTTTGATTGGGTGGAACCTGAACTCCCTCTTCTTACCTGTGGAGGCAGCAGCCGCGGCAAGGCAAGCGGCGTTGAGAGCTGGGCCAAGGGGCACCGTCCCAGCCCACCTGCCGTTCAGCTCCCCTCCCAGCATGTTGGGGAGACGGCAGCGGCGACACTAGACCTGTCCCTAGCTCCCTGCTCTAATCACTGGCAGGCCCGTCAGAAACAGTGCATTATGGGAGCCGTGGTGCCAGGACCCCATGACCAAACGCCCTGCCCCGCTTCATGGGAGCCTGGGTGTTTGTTCCACATCTGGGCCTGACGCTGCAGGCATCCTCCCACCCGCCGAGCCAGTCTGGCGGGAGTGTGGCCTCATGCTGGCAAGGGCCACAGGCAGCTCGAGAGGGGAGACCCTGCTCCTACCCCAGCCCTCTGGCACCGGAAGCGCCAGCCACTCCTTCAAGAAAGAAGACCCAAGGGCTTCTGCTCACGGGGAGCTCTCGGACCCTGCTGCCCTGGGCAGGGCGCACTGGGCTCCCAGCTGCCCCTCCGGGCCCCGGAAGGAGCAGGTTGCTGTGCTGTGGGGGCAGAGGCACAGAGCAGCTAATTGGGCTCTCGTTACAGCAGCCCGCGGTGCCGGCTTGCTGCCGGGTGCGGCACGGCCTCCTCACTTTTGCTGTTTAAATCTTCTTCATCATCACTAAAGGCCGCCTCGGCGTTGTCGTAGCAACTGTCATCCTTGTCAGACATGTGATTGTCCATCTCCATGGAAACAGGCTCCTCGACTTTGACTGCAAGAATGAATGGAAGAGGCGTGAAAGGGGGCGGCTGGGAGCCATGGTTCTCCATTCAGACGGAGCTGCTGCCAATCTCCTTTCAAAGGGGCAGGCCTGCCTAGTGGGTGGAGGCTGGGCTGACAGCAGCTCTCTGCAGAGGGGAGCCGAGGGCAGGATACAAGGGGGGGGGGGGGCTTCAGATGGCAAACCACCCTGCAGAGTTTACCTGGGACCCCTCTGCTCCCATGGGCCCAGTCCCGGCACTGGCCTTCCTGCTTTGTCCAGCAAGCAAATGGAGCTGGCGCCTAAACCCAGCAAGGCTCAAAGCATGGAGGGTGGGTCTCTGGGGCCCGTACAGTCACAGTCATTCCCGGGGCAACACCCCCTCCCCGAGCCACTCCTGCGGCCCAGAGCGGCCCCCGTTCTCAGCAGGGTCCCAAACACACAACTACCTCTAAGGCCCCACACTTCCCTGGGGCCCAGGGAGCCTGGTTCTCCCCCAAGCTGCCAGGAAAAGAACCCCAGCTCTATCGCTAACTCTGCACACTGCTTCCTCCTTGCTCCTCGGGGCTGGCGGGCCTTGGGCAGGGGTGCAAAAAGAAGCAGGGAGGCACGCGCCAGAGGAGCAGGGACTAAGTCCCATCTCTGGCCCACAGGGGCAGGCCCATGCCTTCACACGGCACGCCCTCCGCTGACAGCTCTGCGGGAGATCAGAACCCTGGCAGGCAAGCCCTGGGCACCTGGACTCTGGCTGGAGGGAGATCCCAACAGGCTACTTCAAGGACAGCAGCAGCATCCCTGACTGCAGCGAAAACAAAGACGTGTCCCTCCTGGAGCACGCTGGCGATCCCACTGCCCCCAAAGGGGGCTGCTCCACTGGACTGCTGCAAACTCCCCCACCCGACCCCCAGCAGCTCTCCCCAAGCCGGGTACATGAGCAGGATCACGAGGCTCCCACAGAACCAAGGGATGTGTTGGGCAGTACAAATTCTGGAAGCTAGACTGGCCCCAGCCATGGCAGCCCAGCCATAACTAGAGAGACCCTCCAGGGGCACGGAGATTAATGGGACATTCAGCCCAGGTGGCAGGAGCAACAGCGAAGGGTGTGGGACACAGAGCAGCTCTGACCACTAGCCCACACAGCCAGTTCATTGGAAGAGGCTCCGCTCCACCCCACCCCTCTCGTTTTGACATGGAACAGGCTCCAGCACAGAACGCCGGGCCGGGCCGGGCCGGGCCGCCATCCAGTTGTACGCGCTCATCATGGCACTAAGAGTCGCTCTCTCCTCTCGGGGAAGATCTTCCTGCTTTTTGCTTGGAGGCTGCTGCCTCGCTGGAGCTTTCAAGTGTTTTTGTTTGTTTTTTTTAAATTAGGAGAGTGCTCCAACCGAGGAACAGCGCCAGGAAACCAGTCTCCTTCAAGATCTGCAAAGCCTCCCCCGCACTTACGTGAATGCAAGCCCGGGCGGGCGGGCGGGCGCAGGAACGAATGAGCTAGCGTGGAAGCGGCTCAGAGCCCTATGCAAAGCCCAGGGATCCCATTAGCCACATGGCTGCATTCAGCTTCCCCAGGGAGAGGGGGCACTGACCCCAGCTGGGCCCCTTCACCCCAAGTCTCAGACCCCTTGCTCCCAGAGCGTGCGCTGCCCCTTCCATCACCCCAGGCTCTGGAGTCACCAAGCTCCTGGCTGCTGCACGTGTGTGGGGAATACAGCTCCCTGCTAGCCATACCCCCGGGCCGGCGCAGCTAGGCAGAGGCAACTGGATTTTGATTCATCTTCTTTCAGGCTAGCCAAGCACCCCCTGCACCCAAGCTGCCGGCAGTCTCCCCCCAGGAGACACACTGGCAGAATGCCCTGCCGTGCCCCAGGCAGGGGTGAGGCTCAGATCTCCCTCCGCCCCATGTTCTACCTTCGACAGGAGGGGAGGGCGAGCTGCAGAACTCGGGGAATTTCTCGCGCAGCATGGCTCGGAGCTCCTTGTCCAGCTTGGGGTTGTCAAACAGAGGGGCCAGGTGTCTGTGTGGGAGGGAAGGGAGAAACGTATGAACGGAGGCCAAGCCAAGGCACACACCCCTATCCCCAAAGAGCCCAATGCAGGGAAGAGCATGTACCAGGGACCGCTGGACCCTCCAGTCAGCGGGGCGAGGCCTGCGATCTCCCCGTCACACACTTCCCCTGCCACTCCGCCCCATGATCCCAGGCCACGTTTAGCTGCCTTTGGGCACGTCTCAGTAAAGCCACTCCGCAAAGGCCTTCAAAACAGGGCCAGCAAGCAGCGCCCCGGGCTGCGCCGGCCGGAGCGTAGCGTGGCGTGGCCTGGAGCAGGGCCAGGAATCAGCTGCTGGGGAGAGCAGCCTGGAGGCAGTTTACCCTGCGCTGCTGCAGCACCCCCTGCTTCTAACGCAGCATCGGGGACTTGGCTTGTTGACATTTTTTCAAGTCCCGTCCGCTTCCCTGCCGGGCCCATGATGGGCAGAGTTAAATCACATCGTTTAGTTTCACTTCTCCTAATTTGCATCCTGCCCAAGCTGCCTTGACCACGGGGAGGTAATTGAACTGGCTGGGGGGCTTGGCAGCTACCGGCTCCCCCTCCCGTGAGATCATTAGCGGCACACAAGCCCCCACGGCGCTGAGACGCCGCGAGCTTGAAGAGACTCCGCAGTTACAGCCTCCACTGTCAGAGCAGAAAGCAAATCCATCAAGTCCCCAGCCCCTAATTTAAATGCATTTCATTCCTGAAGATCACAAACTGTGCGAAGTCTCCTTCGTTATGAAACGAGCTGTCGGGGGGGGGGGGGATTAGTCAGAGAGGCTGCTCTGGAGGCAGGATCGGGGAGAAAGGGCTTGTGTTCTCCCTTGGGGAGGTGTCGGGAGCCATTCCCTCACTTGACTAAAGCTCTGGTTTGCTCAGAGCGCTGCAGCAGCCCCTTACATCTAAAAGCCAGGTGGGGTTTGTGTGGGCACTAATGAGAACACAGCGACAAGGCGCCTGGAGACTGCTCTAATCTCTGGGTGAGCAGCGGGGCCTTGGCACGAGGAGAGCTAGGCGGCAGGGCGGCAGATGGAGAGACGCCCCAACACCTGCTTATCCATCACACGGGAGGGGCGGCTGTTCTGCTTGATGGAGAGGGGAGAACCCCTCCAGCTTCCTGTCATGAGAATCACAGGACCCTTGTTGTGGGCAGGAGACCCAGGCGGCGGATTATTCCGATGCCGCCGCCCCTACGGGGCTCCCTGCAGCTCTCACGATCCCTGGCCGCACAGGAAAGGCAGTCACTCCTTACGCTAGGACTCGCTTCTCCACGATGTGGGTGAGAGAGTTGAACACGCCTTGCCGCACGTGCACCTCCAGAGGGGGGTAAAAGTTAGGAATGATCTGAAAGGGGAGAGAGAGCGCGTCAGTCACCAGCTGATCCTGGGGCCTGTGTGCGCGCTCGGTGCCCACGTGGGATGAAGCCACAGTTCCCACTTCCAACCCCACCGTGACCGAGCTATCTGGACGGCTCTGCTGTGCGGCGTCCTAGGGCCACCCGGGATCCAGTGCTCCTGGAGCAGTCTGCTCCTGCTCAGTTATCGCCCAATGACTGAGAACCACTTGAACACTAATTAAGGAGCTGGGCAAGGCCTGGCCACTGGCCAGAGGCGCCTCTCCAAACAGCAGTGGAATGTGTAAGGAGTTGCTGCCCCCGGTGCCCGAGGAGAGACCCAGACCAGTCTCCTGGAGGGAGAGCAGCTCCCGTACCCTGCCTTTAACACAGGAGAGGCCTGAGAAGGGTGAAGGATGGGACAGGAAGCCTCCCCTCCACGCAAAAAACCGTCCTATTGAGGCCGGGCAGCGTGTGGAATGCAAGCCATTCAAGAAACTCGGTGACTGGCTCCCAAGGGGCTCTTCTTGGAACAAGGACCAGCCAACGAGCTGCCTGTTCTGGAGACAGTGACTTCAACCTTCTAGGCCTCGCTTCCCAAAATTCAAACAGTCCCTCCCTTAGCACCGGCCACTGTCATCTCGCATACTCCCTGCACGGAGAGAGGGTCTAGCTCCTGTGGGGAGGCGACAGCTCTGGCCCCAAGCAGAGGGTTGCGATGAGGAGGGATGACAGAAGGTCAGATGTTCCCTTTGTTAACAGTGAGAGTGCGGTCCACTGGCCGTGACATCCCTTTCCCCAGCTCCAAGCGTCCCCCTCTCACTTCCCACTAAGGAACAGCCTGCAGGGCCAAGGCCTTGCCACAAACACTAACCCTCTGACCTGGCTTAGGGGCCTAGACCAAGACAATGGGAGCTGGTTGAAGAACCCCACACCCGGGAGTGGGGGATTTCCTCTTGCCATGTGAGTATGAACCAGAGGAGAGCGATTTCTCCGAGGCTCGGGGAAGAGGGTTTAGAAGTGGGGCTTTCGGAGCAGAAGGGCTTAGCCGGTGCTCTCTGCAGAACAGAGCGCAGCTCCTGCTTCGAGGGAGTGACCGAGACCAAGCCCCACTGCACTCAGTCAGTGCCCTGGCTGCAGGGCCCCAAAGCAGGCACAATCCTTGTCCTGGGGGCAGGGCCGCATTGCAGATCACAAGAAGAGTCAGGAATAGAATCCAAGATCCCTTCCATACCTGCCGCTGTGCTACCGCTGGAGTCTCAAAGCTTCCCCCTCTCTCCTGCCAGCGGGGCTGCTCACCCGGCCAGGACAGTGGTGCTTTCCCACTGTGCGGCGCTGGCAGCAGAGGTGGGGTAACTGCGGATGAGTGAGCTTGAGGCCAAGGTCAGGGGAGAGCTATCCCACCTCCCTTCAGGCACTAAGGTTTTGACGTGCGGCCTCCTACAGCCCAGCCTGGGTTCTAGCTCTGCCCAGTGCCACGCAGAACAGCTGCCCCCTGCCAACAGCCCGTGGGGGCGGGCTGGCGGGCAGGCAGGCAGGCTAAGGGGCTGCCCCGCTCCCAGCTCAACAGGCAGTCAGTTCCCTCTGGAGAGAGTGAGCCCCTGGGCTGCCCTGGTGCGGAGGTCAATGGCTTCCACGGCACAGAACAGCGCTTCCTTAACGGCTGTGCCCTCTGCTCCGGGATCAGCGGGAACCGTGCCCCGGGCAGGGCCAAGGCACCATCGCAGCCTCTCCCGGGTGCCCACGCGTCCCAGCCCAGAGCTCCCGTGGAGCACTCAGCACCTCCCGAGGCGGGATGGGAAGAACACAGCAAGGTGGGCCGGGCTAGTGCGACCCCACAGACCAGGCAGGGCTTACCCGGCACATGAAGTCCAGCAGGGTGGCGGTGATGGCTGGGTGCTGCTTCATGGAGTGATGCATGACCAGAATGGCAGGCTCTGGAAGCAGAGAGAGCAGGAATCGCGGTCACTCGCGGCTCCCATGCAATGCAGGGTGACCCCCTGCTCCCTCTCCAGCTCAGCCAGAGACGCTCTGCCGCCAGCTCACAACAGACTGGCTGCCCCCAGCAGAGCGCACAGGCCGACACGAGGCAGAGGGGAGCATGGGGCCAGCAGCAGGCTTTGGGGGAGGCTGCGGCTGCTGCGGAGGAAACCAGTTAGAAGCGATGGGCCGAAGCCCAGCGATCAGAGCCTCCCCCCATTCATTCCCGCTGCCCATAGAGCAGTTCAATCCCCCCATGCTCCCCATGCAGCCAGGGCGCTCCTGGCTCCATAACAAGTGCAGGGAACCAGGACTGGGCCAGCGTCCCCCTGACCCATGAGCTCGTAAGCAAGACAGAGTGATGGAGCCCGTGGCTTGTGAGTTACAAGTCTGGGCATCAGCCCAGGGTTAAGCAGCCTTTCTACGGGAGCATGGGGAGAGGCTTAGCTCCCCTGACAGCTCCCAGCAGGGCAGCTGGGAGAGGAGACGGGGAGGGATGCACTGTAGTGCCGGCTCTGGCCGCCCCCCGAGAGGATGGCTGGCCCGAAGCTCAACAAGTCTCGTCTGCCGTTGCTACTGTGGAGCCAGCTGGTGGCTCTGGCCTGCCGGCCCTGCTCCTTGCACCAAGGTGGACTGTCAAGGGGGCGGACGAGCTGGGCTCCCGGTACCTATGTTCATGATGCTGTCCTTCTCGGGGTTGAAGAAGAGCCAGTCGTAGAACAGGGCCAGCTTGGCGTTTGAAGCGGCAACGTTGGACTGGAGGAGAGAGAGGAGACAAACCGCCACGTCAGAAAGGCTGTGACACCCCCCCCCCCCACAACCCTTTGTCTGGGTTGCTGGGCCGCAAGACTGCTGGCCACTGGGTTTTGGAAAGCATATGCCTGGACTTCCCCCGTCTTAGTCCCAGCTCCATGCACCAATTCCCTTTCACGTCCCCGGGCAGGTGGGAGACAGAGCTCCCTGCACTTCCCCTTCGCAAAAGCAGGATGCTACCGTCTCCCTTGGGGGGCGTTGGTGCCCAGGGTTTGGAGTGTGCCAAGAGCAGCCTATGTATCCCTGGCAGGGGCTAGAGGCAATTGCTCGTCCTCTCTCCCCAAGCGTGCACCAAAGCATCCACGCTGGCCAGGGCTGGGCGAGCCCTCCCTCTGCCTCAGGAATGAAAGCATCTTGCACCCCCAGGTTCCTGTTGCCCAGGTGGGGGAAGTCCCCGACCCCAAAAGCAGTTTGGAGTGGAGCCCAGCTCCCAGCTGTGCAGGAAGCAGCCTGCTCTAGAAGTGGCTTCAGCCAAGGGTACAAGCCCCTGCGCTGCATCACAAGCACAGCCCCCTCCAGGCAAGCCCTCTGCCTGGCAAAGCTCCTAGGCTAGGTGCAGGACCCCTCGTGGGCTCCCCGTCTATCACCTGCACGTCTCTGCTGTGGTCTGGAGAAAGGGAGTGGAGAAAGGCGTGGGAAGCCCAGCTCTGCCAAGCGGAGCCAGTGCACTGTCCTGCCCGGATTCTGCTTGCTGTTATCCACGGCCTCCCGCCCCCGTGCAAACCTGAATGATTATTATTAGTATTTTCCCTCCCAATTCTGTCCTGTTCCATTTAGCAAACACAGGCTGCATTTCTGACAAGTCCCGCCAGGCAAACGCCAACCTGAACTTGGCTGGAATTCCAACAGTAATGAGCGGAGAGAGTGCGCTAATGCCGGCAAGCTGCACCGAGGCGACCGCTCCCCCGACTGTGGCCACGAGCAGAGGGGGCAGGACACGGCTCTGGGGCAGGGGGTACCCTGAGAGCGCACAGCTAGCCGGCGGCAGAGCCCGGCAGCAATGCCAGGCTGACAGCATTCACTCCCACGGCCGAGAATTGCCCTTGGCAGGTTAATCGCTGTGTAGCTCGCCCAGTGCGCACTCCCGGCAGAGTGGATTCCTAAATGAATAGCCTGACGTCGTGGAGCTAGCGTACAGTGGCGGGGAGGGGGATGGGCAGCAGTGCAGTCAGCGGCAGCTGCAGGACGGGAAGATTGAAGAGGGCACAGGAGCTACAGCCAGGGAGTGGCTTGTCTGGGAAGAGAGGAGGCTGTGGCAGAGCATGACGAGAGTGGGCCAGGTTCCTTTTGGAAAGCAAGACCAGGTCAGAACCAGTCATGCTCCACCTGCCAACGTCTGCCAAAGTCATCGTACCTTCCTGCCCCACAGCTTGTACAAGCCCCGCCTCCTCAGGACCTAGCCCGACTCTCACTTCTACTGTGACAGCGTTCCGAGCCCACTGCGCGGTCTGCTGTGCTTGTGCAGCGCGCACACACACACACACCTCCCCGAAAGCTGGTTACGGCCGTGCTGGCGGCATGTCGGATGCTCTGGGTTTGCTGCATGGAAAGCCCCAGCTTCCTGCACAGAGAGGAAACGCACCCCCACCCCAGCCATTTCCCCCTCTCATGACTGTGATTCTGAGAACGCTGCGCGCGCTGCTTCCCCCGTGAGGATGCTCCGCGCCAGGCGAACAACCTGACAGACTCCCCACAAAACTCTACGTCTCGCCAAGGCCCAGCAGCTCAGTCCTGCAGTCTCCCCTAGGGCTGAAGCAACAGCTGCTGCCCTGGAGGAGGATCCCTCCTCTGCTCAGAAGGGGCATTTTAACCCACAGAGCCATGGTCAGGAAACCTGGAGCAGCCCCCTTCACTGCAATTCCGAGCGCCTCCTCACGGATGTTGTGGCCTCCCCAGAGGGCACCGGCCGGCAGCCTAGACCAGGCCTGCTCGGGCAGAGGTCGGTGTGGCCGACACCTTCCAGCTCTGAGCAGGGAGCATGGACTCTTACGGCCAGGAAGCAGCCAGCCACACCAGGCTACTGGTGGGCTCTGCCGACGTGCAGGAGGCAGCGACATGGGCCCCTCTGCCCTGTACCCGCCCGCAAGGGGAAGGGGGAAAACCCGCTAGCATTTCCTGAGGAGGAGTCGGATCTCATGGCATGGAAGCACATAGGGAGAGCCCCCTTCGGGAAAGGGCTCTGTTCTAGCGGGTGGCTCTACCCAATAAGGTGCCTGGGGACAAATGGGTTCCATCATGGTAGCTTGGGGAGATATCATTGCAAGCCAGAGCAGTTCCAAGCCGCTCTGTGGTTTTGCTGCCACCCCACTGAATCATCAGGGGGCGCCAGCCTTTCGCCCCAAGCTCCCATGACTGAGCCCCAGTCAAAGGGACCAAGCCGGGGAGCTTGCAGGGGAGCGCTTGGCCAGGAACGAAATGGAAGCCTGCCGCGTTGGTGGAACCGAGAGAGGCGGGTCCCCAGTGTGAAACTGACCTGTGACCCTGGGCCCCTCCCTGGTTAATGCCAGAGACATCTCAGCAACCTGGCTGGGTTACCGAGTTCTGTGTTGTTAGCTGCTCCGAGGAGTTCCCTGGGGACCCTCGGAGGCTAGTGGGGATGGAACGCTTGCCCCAGGGTTAGGCGGCTGTCGCGCTGACAAGCATTGCACGGAGAGACCCGCAAGGAGGAAGGAGAAAGCCCCGCCGCAGAGGGCCGCCTACCGTGCAGGTGGTGAGCAGCCAGCCGATGATGGCCCAGCGAGGGAGGATGTCTGAGCTGAGCACCTCGTTGGACGGATGGACCACCCCACAGATGTAGCGGATGAGATCGCAGCGCAGGGACTGGCTGTCTGGGGTGGAGAGGTACTGCCGTTGGAACCAGTCCTGGTACCGCTTCTGCTGGCCAAACCGCACCTGGGGGAGGCAGGAGACAGGCTGGGTCAGTCAGAGGAGGGGACAGAGAGCCCTCTATCTCCCAGCTGCATCTGCCCCAATTTAGTTAGGGCTGGGAGCAGCCGGCAGCTGACTCCTCCTCGGCTATCCCTAAAGCATGGGCAGGGTCAGGGAAGCCTCTACAGAAGGGCCAAGACCATAGCGCACCGACTTCTCCAAACCCCCCAGCGAGTGGCCGTTCCTGGAGAGAACAGAGTGGGGAGTGACTCCGTGCTGGGCGCTGAGCTGCGGCGCAGTCATCAGTACGGTTTAACCCAGGGGCGGTCATGCCTTCGCCCTGACGCTGCTGCCACCTGTTAGAGCTCAGACGCCAGGCAGTAGTGGCCCTCGCAAAACCAATTCCATGCCCTTTAAGTTAGCACAAGGGGTGGCTGGTGCAGTCAGCGCTGCCCCGAACGGCTGGCGGGCCAGCCCTCCCTCCCTCTGGCTTAAGAGGCTGATCCAGAGGGAAGAAAGAGCTTGGCAGTCATAGCCCTCAGCTCTGCCCTGGCCTTGGAAGTCTCACCTGTGCCCGCTGCAGAATTACCTACCCAGGCACCCTGCTAACCCAGCCATGTCTATCTCAGTGGCAGCCGAGGGGCCAGCAGGGCCGAGGGGCACTCTCTTATTAGGGCAGAGGGGAGAGCAGCAAGAAGGATCCCTGCCTGGCATTCCCAGAACCGGCAAGGCTGCTGGCATGGTTTGCTAGTATGAGCGTGCAAGTCTGGAGATTCAGCAGGAGCGACCCCCAGCCACTGATCAACCGACTGTGTGCCCCAATGCCCCTCTCCTATCCTATCCCTTACAGCACTTGCTAGAAACTGCATTAGGAGCAGGGAAGAAGCACGCCTGTATTACCCGGGAAGTCATAAAAAGCAGCTTGGTCTCCATGTCTGGGGTGAGCCGGCAGGCCAGGAATTTGCGTGACGTCCTTGACTGCAGCAGCTGCAGCACACCTGGGGAAAGGAGACAAAGCAGTTGGCCTGGCACGTGGCACTGCCAGGAACGTAGTCTTCCTTCACAGCAGCACAGAAGTCAGAGCAACAATGGGCACTGGGGAAGGATGCAGGTTTGGGCCAACCATCTCCGTGACCTACAGGAGCCTGCTCTTGCCTAGAAGCCACCCTGACACGGAGCAGGAGGCACCGACAGCATTGCAAAGCTAGGCAGAGAGAGAGAGAGAGGAACTGAGTTGGCCTGTTTCCCTGTCTACTACCCCAGCCTCTAAGACACCACTCCTTAGCCTGACCAATCACCCACTGGGAAACAGGGTTGAAATGGGGTTTAACCATAACCAGAGAAGTGGATTCACCAGCCAAACGGCACTTGTGTTTAATCCTGGGGACCGGAGCAAGGATAAAGCATTCTCCCCAAGACTGGCCCCACAACCAGCCTGGAGACCTCAGCTCAGCCATGGCGGGGCACGCAGCCTAGGTCGTGCGACCATAAGCTCCAGCTGCTCCAACACTTGAAAAGGGGGGATTAGTCTCAAGAGGAAACGACCCGCTCTCTGAGAAGTGACAGGGGGACTCGCTCAGCTGTGGCCGGGCTCTCTGCTAAGGGGGTGAGGCTATTGGTGGCAGCCGGGGCGTGGACGGTGGCCTGTTGGGACAGAGCAGATTTCTAAAGCCGTCTTCCAGGAAGAAGTGGCTGCAGCTAACGGCCAGCAGGGCTGCTGTCCCCGCGACCAAGTGCTTGGTAGGGCAGAACATTGAGAGAACGGAGGGAGCAGAGAGCTCCCACTGACCGGGGCCGACAGGCAGAAAGGAAGGCACTGACACAAAGCCCTCTCCTGGCATGAGTGGCAGGTCGGGGAGCTCTGACGCATGCGAATGGGGGCTGGAGCCGGGGGTGTGTGCCCGCGTCGAGCGCGCTTTGTTCTGCTGGCATTTGGAACATGCCATTAGCCCTGACAGGCCCGTCATTGCCCTGGGAGGGAGGCCAGGAAGGGAAAAGATTTTGCCTCCTGAAAAGCTGTAAGTATGAATGGTGGCTCCTGCCTGGCCCTCGCTCGGCGTGGAGCACGCTGCACACTGGGGGAGGGGAGGTTCTCCCAGCACGGCCGCCTGACCGTTGCAGGGAGGGGCTGATGGCAGCAGCCATCCAACCCTTCCAGCAGCGTGTCCCCGCAGAGCGCACCCAGCTCCGTCCTGGCTGCGTTGCTCTCCTCGCAGGCAACCGAGCTCAGCCGGGATGAGAGCGCAGAATGAAGCTGAGAGACGCCCGGAATGGCCAGCTATGAAATCCTATGGTCCTGCTCCCTCCTCCAGCCTGGAGCTGAATTTAACCAAGCAGCTCCGGCAAGGTAACTAGAACGTAATGGCAGTAACGGCTTCACTATAGTAGCGTTCAAACCTGATGCCAGGCTGCCAGACCTGTCTCTGGGAGGAGAGCGGAGCAGGGCTCCCCTTCAGCCCAGAGTTCAGAGAGGGGACTGTTTGTGAAGTCTCCTCACCCATGCCTGGGTGAACAGACTCCCCTTTGCCCCTGAGCAGCTCCTCCCCTTCCTACTCTGCAGTCCCTTCACTTCAGTGCTCTGTCTGTGTACGTGACATAGAAGTACAACCCAGGTAAGCCCAGCTGTCGCCACGTGGCCCCTGCAACCACGCTCGACAAGGGCTGGGCTGCACTGCCGGGGTTGCCCGTGATGAGCTGCCGACACCGGACGCGCCAACCTCCCGCTAGGCACAGAGATTAGATGCGTGGCCCAGGCTCCACGGAGAGCCCTGCTGCTGTCCAGCATGGGCTCTGGGCTGGGACAAAGTTGGCAGAAGGAACGGGTTGCCAGGGAGATACTTCCCCAGAGACTGGGGTCAGCTCTGTAAAACGGGGGTAACCGTGTTGGACTCCAGCGGACAAGTCCTGGGGGGCCTGCAAAGTGCTCTGAGGCCGGCACCACGCCTCCCATCGCCAAGGCCAGGCACGGCAGGGGACTGCTTCTGCCTCCCGGTGGGTTGGTGAACTGAGTGCCGATGAGAGAGGCAGGACAGAGTGCCAGGGAGGAACATAGGGTCACACACGTGTGATACCGGCCTACATGTAGACTACAAGCCTAGTAAATATGTAAAGCAAAAGGTTCAACATGTATGTAATGTTACAATTGAGAACTGTAAAACTCGATTCATGATGAAGCTCCAGGAAATGGAAAGACAGTTTGTGGATTCACCCCAGACTTATAGCCAGAGACATTTAAAATGCTAATGCAGGCAGCCATTGCCTACGTGCAAGAGACACAGAAAGCTGATAGAGAGAACAAAAGGAATTCTAGAAGCCTCGAGAAGATATGAGGGGTTTCCTCTTGGGGATATAAGGAGTTGTACCCCAGAGGGGACAAGTGACTATCGGGAACTCACTCACCATCTTGCAGCCAGGAGGGCTGAGCTGAACCATGAACTGAGAGGGATGATTTTGCTTTCTACCAACTAAGAGACCAGTGCCCAGTCATTCTACATCTATGACTCAGGAACCAGAACTTATGGACCTTGTAGGGTAAGATGCTTATTTAGGAACTCAACCAGTATAGGTCAGGAATGCGTTATATTTACCTTTGATTTCTAGTAACCACTCTGTATCAACTATCTTGCTTATGTAAATCAATAAACTGACTTCTTATCTTTATGAAGAAGTGTCTGTGTCTAACACTGGAACACAAGTGAGCAACAAGGGCTTTCAAGCTCTTGGGACTCCAGAGAGAAAGAGTCTGTAAACGGGAAGGATCGGGCCCTTGGGTGACAAAGGGGTTGTCCCTGCTGCAGAATTGAATCGGCCAGAGAGAGAAAACTGATTCAAGAGGGCTGTAAGCGAGGGAAACTGAGTCACTCAAACCCGGTAAAGTGGGGGTGCGGACCCTCCAATCCGTGACACAGAGCACCGGGAGAAGGCAGCCTGGCTTTCTTCTTTGCATGGAAGCACCATCCTCCCAACGCCCAGCCTCCGCGCTCCATCACGGTGACCTCCGCCGAGGCTGCCAATCATAGGGGTGGGTCTGGCGATGGGGAAGGAGGCCAAGAATGCGGAGGAGCTTAATGAGGCTTTGATTAAAAGATGTGCGATTCTAGTTTGCTGGAGTGCAACTGGAGATCTTTAAAGTGGCATTAACGTGGGCACCAAGACGAGGCAGCGGACTTTTAAGTCCTCCTTTTCCAGAAGCTTGTTAGGATTGCTGCAGACGGCTAATGAGGTGATGGCCTCCAGGGGGGTGAATAATTGATACCAATAAAAATATAGCCGTCTAACAAACGGGTCTGTTCTAATCTTGTCTGTGGCTCTTAACCAAGGCGCTGTTCCCATGTTTACTTGGTCGGGGGGAGAATCCGACGCTCCCCGACAGAGCTGTCATAGTTACAGCACTATTGGACCTCTTCAGAGAGTCTGAAGGGGATTTCCAGACAAGGAGAACACACTCATTAGGATCGGGATTTAGCTTAGATTAAAAAACAAATGAATGACTGTTAAGAGAGCTTAAATGATGAACGTTAGACCAATTAGAACTGTCTGAGCTAGGGCCTGTCCCGTGTGCAAAGCTAAGAGCTCAGCCATGCCCAAGGGAGGCCCGTGGGACACTGAAGCTGCTCCCAGGAACAAGGAGCTGGCAGGGAGGGTGCCACCTCTCCAAGGTCAATGGAGACACCGTGAGAGCCTTCTCTTCCGCGGAGCCGTGGCTGGAATTCTGCTCTCCCCCCTGCAGGAGACACCGGAACATCCACCTCTCTCTGCTGCTGCACAAACCGGGCAGAACCGGCTGCTCGGGCGCTAATGGCATGGCCTGGGCATCGGCCTGAGGGCAACAGTGTGTGTATGCGGCTGCCCTGGCGACTAGGCCTCCTCACCTACCTGTGAACTGCGCGCTCAGCGACTGCGGATTGTGAATAATATCCTTCCAGAGCAGCTCAAACTCGGGTATCCTAGCAACGTTCTGCAAGAGTCTCACCAGGTCTCAGCCAATCATGAAGCAGTCCATGAACTTGGGGAAGGAAAAGCCGTGTTATTGTTTACCTGTTCCTGGGCGAGGGATGGGGCTGGGGCAGGGAGGAACATTCAGTTCTGGGCTGGGGATGATTCACTCTCGGCCGCCAAACATCAGCCCCGCTGCCCTTGGGCAGCTGGCTCTGCTTTTGATGAGAGCAGGTTCTAAAGAGCCTGTCCGATAGGGCAGGAGGGAAGGTCAGCTGCTATTTTAAACCACTCTTCTGGAAAGCAAACAATTGGGTCGTAAATTGTAGATCTTATCTCTGGGGCTGCGGACAAGCTCTGAAGCCCAGCTTCACCTTGGAGAAGGGGGCGAGGTAAAGCATGCAAGGGGGCAGAGCCCAAGGGCCCACCTCTATCTGCTCATGGCAACAAGGTTGGGAAGCCAGAGAGCAAAGATGTGGCTTGCGTGGCTCAGGCCTGCTCTGCTGAAGCCCAAGGCCAGCGAGGGACAATCTCGCCCCGCTTCCCGCCCAGGTGCAGGATGCTAGCTCTGAGACACCAGGGCAGCAAATGCATGACCCTTCCCCAAACACAGGAAGCAGTGGCCACCTGGGCCCTTGAAGACCAGCGGCAGGTTGCCAGTAAGATAAGCTGGCAGCCTCCAGCCCAATTGGCACCTCACTGCAAGACGCCGTCCAGCATCACGAGCCCTGGAAAGACTTGTTGAGAAGCAGGCTGGGCTGAGGCTCCCAGGCTCCCTAGTATTTTTCTTTCTACATTCTTCAAGTAGCTAAGAACACACACGGCTGACAGCAGCGACCAAAATAAGCCTGAGCAAGCCAGCCCTCCCACCCCAACCCACCCGGCCCTTGCATGGCCTCACCCGGTCGCGGAGCAGGGAAATGCAGAAATCCACCTCCTTCTGGCGTAGGGCCTGGAGCTGCGAGGTACCGTGATGGTCCACGATGAGCCGCAGGTACGTGTACACGGTCATGGCGATCAGAATGCTGCTCTTCAGCACCCACTCTCTGCGGGAAAGGAAGGAAGGCAGTCTCGGCACCCCAGCTCCCTCCTGAGCCTTGGCCTGCACAGGCCACCAAAACGACTCCCTTACCCCCCCTCGGGGTCATGCAGGAAGAGCAGAAAACAGCAAGGAGGACCTGCCCGGACTCTAGGAAGAGCCAGTAATCCCTTCGAGCTCCAAAGGGGAGACACGAGAGCGGCCTCCAAACATCTCAAGGGTCACCGCCACAAAGAGAGCAAGGAGGAGCGGTTCTGCCGGGCTCCAGAGGGCAGGACTAGGAATTGGGCCCCAGTGACAGGCAAGGAGATTTCAGGACAAGTTGCCTAGGGAGGGAGGTGCCGGAGAGCAGTCCCCAACCCCACCCGGAAACCTAGCACCGTAGATTAGGCAGGAGACAGAGCAGAGACCCTAGCAAGAAGCCGGTCCTGCCAATGCAGAGCGCCCTTCTCCCCCTCTCGCACGCCAGAGCACAGGCAGGAACCAAGCACAGCGGTCGCGGTTTCACACCCTTTCAGACAGGGATTTCCTAGCTCTTTGCAGCGCCAGGATCTGGACCCCACATACAGGTGATGGGACTCCTCTTGGGGGGCCTGTCCTACACTTTGGAATCGCTGCTGTGGGGGCACGTCCCCCTCTCAGCGCAACTTCCCAACTGGCAATGGAATCAGCTGCCCGGCGAGACTCTGGAATCGCCCTCTCTGGAGGTTTCCGAAGCCCGGCTGGCCGAGGCTCTGCCAGCGATGCTGTAGGCCAAGGGTGTCCTGTCTTTGAGCAGGAGGTCCCGCTAGAGGGCTCAGCTCACAGCTCTATCATTCTACAGGACAAGCAGAAGCCGCTGCTGCTGCTGCTACAGGAGACTTGGCCTCTGTGCTTCCGAGATGCGGAATTAGCAGGCGTGATACAAACTGGGACAGGTCAGGCAGAACTTGGAATGCCTGACTCCAGCGTGAGGGGCAATCTGCCGGGCAGTCCATGCTGAGACAGGTGAATCCAGCACGGACGTTAATGACTTGTGGCACCTCTCCAACAGCAGCTCCTTGCTCGACCAGAATCCGGCTCCGAGCAGCCTTCGAGCGTAGCTGCCTGCAAAGTCTCCACACTCGCACACCATGGGCATAATAGGCTACATGACGTGGCAGAGCAGTAAAATGCTGATTGCCATGGCTGGGTAACTAAAATTATGCTTGAGAGAGAGACTAAGTCACTTGGTTGTTTTTCTCCCCGGCCGGTAGGTCTCCCAGGCACTGCGTCTAACTGCCCTCACTCAGAACAGTCTCGGATCTGACCCTCGCTCAGCAACGCTCCACACTATGGGGACGAGGCTGGCTTACTCCAGAAGGAGCTGTGTTGTATTCATCCACGGCAGCTACTCCCCCGGCCCTCAGAAAAGATTTCCCAGGCTGAACTGAACCTTTGTCCCACCTGCTCCCAGCACCGGCCCACGCCCCAGAGGAGAAGTTCCTACGATCATGCGGCTCTCCCATGGCCATGAGAGCTTTGCCTTCCTGCCCCCGCCCCCCGCCATGAAACCAATTCCCCTTATCTGGATGCAACCGCGAATTCCCCTGCTCGTTGCATTACCCACATACAGGGAATGGGCCAGGGTCGCGGTGTGCCGTTAGGCCCCTGCCTGACTCAGTAAATCAGAGACACCCCCCCTGACACAAACACACACGGGTCACTGCTGTGCGCTGCTTAGGGGATAATGGCCAAGGCAAATGAGTCAGCTTTCCTAAATCATTGGGGGGAGGGTGCGACGTGTTTGCTTTCCCATACGGTGCATCTGACCTGTGGTGTAATTAGCCAGCTGTGCTGCCAGGACAGACTGCTGCATGCCCAGGAGCAGCAGCGAGTAGGATAATGAGAGGTTGCCGCTTAGTGGTGGGGCTGTAAGGTCCCTGCCTCCCCCTTCCCTAAAACGAACGCTGTCCAAAAGGTTGGGAAGCAGCCTTCAGCCTGGGATTAAATCAATCCGACGGGCCAAGCAAACGGAGGAAGCAGCCGTGTGGGACTGGCCATTACGTGACCCAGGCCAGCCAAGGGGGCGGGTTCGTCTCCGCTCGAAGAGCTGGTCGGGGCTTGGGGGATGGTGTGGATGTTGTTGTTTTTAATTAAACCGAACAGTCAACATTCTGAATGTGGAATTAGAGGTTTCACATGCGCAGCTTAATTAAAGCCTTGGCTTTGCCCCTCATCAAAGCAGATCAACCCCAGCAAAGAGCAGCAGCAGCTCCCTGCCCTAGGAGCCTGCTCTTCTGGCGACTTGACATTTTCGGAAGGTTATGGACATCCCAGCAGGGCCATATCCTGAGGAGGACTCAGCTCCTTGCCCTCCTGGTTGCAGGACAGCTGAGCTCCACTGAGTCCCGCTGCTGCTCTGGGCCGTGGGTTCTGGACACACGACAGAAAGGGCCTCCCCCTCTACAGCAGCTTGCTTTGCAGACCCATGCCCCATACAAGTGGGAAGGATTAGCAGTTTCCCTTTAGGAGAAGTCTCAGCAACGGACTAGAAGGAAGTGCTAGGAGGGCAATTGGCAGAGCAGTGCTGGGACCCAGAACACACGGGTGTCGAGGTGCTCTGACACCGCCCAAAACCCATTACGCAGAACACAGCCTGGATTCTGAACTCCTGGCCGGCTCCTCCGGCACGTTGAGAGCTGAGGAGGCACTAGATGGCGCTGCGGGGCAGCAAGGAGGAGTGGAACTCTTCTCCAAGACCCGCGGAAGCAGGGCCCAAATAAATGCTCTAACTACTTGATTGTTAACCACAGCAAGAAGCGATTTTAGCAGAGAATCACTGCTGTAATAAACACAGCACATCTGAAAAAGAAACAGTCTGTTTAAAAATAATGAGGCTGCCCAGCCGACGGCTGCGTTACAGACTGTTCATAATCAATTAGCCACCACTTTGCCAAGAACAAACAGCAGAGACTGGGAGAAAGCTCACAGCCTCCCCTCAAAGCAGCACCCAGCCCAGCACCAGACTGCTGGGAACACCAGGGAAGCTGTCCCCAGGGGCTGCAGGCAGGACGCTCTTTAAGAGAGGGGATTAGCCCTGGAAGGCACGCCTTGGTCACGGCTGGCCTACCTCCCACCGGGCCCTTGGGAATGGAGGGGTCCCTGCATGACAGCAGCCAGCAGGCCCCATAACACCCCCACTGGCCTCTACAGCCGGCCGTAACGGACCAGCTGCTTTCTCCCAGGCCATGCCAGGGATTAAAGGGGGGCTTGTGGGTGGCCGCTGGCACCGTCGATCCAGGGATCAGCTATCTGCAGCCCCAGCCAACAAGCCATGCACAACCCTTCCCTGGCGGAGGGGAGAGGTCTCCCCCAATCCCCGGCTGTTAGCAATACCTCTGCTCGGTCAGGATGTCGAGGACGTTCTCCGCCAGCCAGATGTTCTTTGCAGTCACGTCCCCACCTGCAACCGAGAACATGGGAGAGGAAAGCTACTGCCGTTAATCGGACAAGCTCGCCCCAAGGTGCCTCATTCCTCCCAGCCCCTAAGCCAGGCAGAGCTACCCTGGCGATATTCCACACCCCAGCTAAGGACAAGCTCGCTGCCCACAGGGTTCCCCCGCCTCACCTCGCCGGGATACCTGGCTGCTGCCAGCCCGGCACAAGAAACTTTCTGTTTTCTTTTTGAAATCAAAACAAAAGAAGGGGGCTTTGTTCCCTGCTAGCGGGCTTGGCAGAGGAGCTGCGGGTTTCTGGAGCACAGAGTCAATATTTACCTTGCTTGCAAAGGGAGGGAGAACCAGAAAAGGAAGAAAAGTTTGGGAAAGGGGGGAGAGACACTTAGCTTTACTGTCTCAGGCATGCTCCAAATTGGCCTGGTGGAAACAGTTGGAATGTCTGCCACTTACTAAATTAAACACAAATGTTTTATTGTGGGAAAAGCAGAGGCTGGGAGTCAGGACTCCTCGGGCTGGCTCCAAGCAGGCAGAGCTCCTAGATGCTATTCCCACCTCTGCCACTGAGTGACCCTAGACCAGTCACTGCCCAGCTTGGCACAAGCAGTCCAGAGCTGATGGGGTTGCAACAACGAAGCACGGCATCGTAAAACACAACAGAGATAGCAGCAGCATCCAACAGGGGAAGGGGACCCTGCGTGGGGCCACCAGGGACGCACACGGATGGGCTTGCAATTGCTCTGCCTGTGTGGAAAAGGGGAAGAGGCAGGGGGTTCTTGCTAGCGGAGTTGGCGGCTCCGACTCTAAACAGCCCAGCCCCTTGTCACAGAGGCAGACAATAAAAGCGAAATGTCAAGTTTTATTATTGTCTGATGCAAATCCCCCACCCTGCAGACATCAGTGCCTGATGCCAACGCCCGGTAGGAGATGCACGAGAGCCACAGGGAGCCGGCTGGCTGTCAGGGCACGGGGTAGCAGAAGGCTTTGGCAGCAGCGGTGGGGCAAGCCAGGTCTGAGGTCAATGCACAGAAACCCCGTTGCCTGCTCTTTCCACTGGGCCGTTCTTGGTGAGGAGCCCCCCGCCCCCAGTCTGCTGATGCCCGGCGGAGACCCTGGAAGAGCAGGGCCTTGGCTCCTGACCCCACGGCCCTCGCTGGCGGCTGGCTCACTCACTCACTCACTCACCTGCGATCTGCTTCATGAAGGTCATGCAGACGCCGTCCGCCCCGAGCACACCACTCTTCACCAGCTCCCGCAGCAGCCACACCAGCTGGGAAGAAGGGGACAGCGGCAGAGCAAGCGTGAGGGGGAGTTCACCAGCCCCCGGGGCAGCTCTGGGACCCAGGGCCCATGACTGCCTCCCCAGCCAGCTTTGCCCCTTCCAGCTCCCACCTGCGTGCGACAGGGGTCCTGCAGCTTCAGGTACTTCTCCATGAGAATCTGGTTGATCTTGTTTAAGACAATGTTCATGCCGTCTCGGCTCACCAGCGCCAGGTCCCTGTAGCACTGCGAGAAAGAGAGACGGTCGGTCATGGGGACCCACAACAAGCAAGACATGGAACGCACATCATTGATAGCACTCCGGGCACTGAAAATGCAGAGCCGCCTCAGGGACCCACGGGTCCCCTCAAGCACCATGCAGTGGGGCAAGGGAGGCTACAGGCTCTCAGTGACTCCTGCCCCCTTAGTTCCCTGGGGGCCTCCAAGTGTTCCCAGTCTGGTGTCTTGTTCACCTATGCCTTTGTGCTATCAATCAATTAGCCTGTGCGCTTACCCCTCCTGGATTGAGAGGATGGATTTGTTAGGGGTTTCTACGCCAGGAGACCCCAGGACCCAAACACGCCCCCCGCCCCCCCAGCCCTCTATTGGAGAGGCAGTCAGTGTGGTGGTTTGGCCGTGCAAGTAGCTGCCTCCAGGTCTCCAAAGGTGCCCCACCAATCAAACCCACTTCAGTTAAAGCCAAGCCTGACACGGATGTCTGGGAACACCCTGGAAGTCCCAGGAGGGAGAGGAGGCTGCTCCTAAGTCACCTGCTCTTTCACACACCCTGCCTTCGCCAACGGCAGAGCAGTGGGGGGGCCAAGCACGGCTGCACTTGGGAGACCTTTCTGCTTGGGCCAGGGGTAGCTCTGGCTCCTCAACCATCCAGCCCCGCCCCAGGCGGGGACTCTGGAGAGAGCATGGAGCAGCTGCTTCAGGGAGGGCAGAGAGAGGACCCTTTCCAGCCCTACTTGCCAGCAGCAGCAGCAGCAGCAAGGCAGGGCGCTAGCCAAGACCAAGACCGACATCCCTGCCATGCTGCCTCCTACCCAGCACGGCGGGAGGGGGGGGTGGGATTAGGAAGTCATTTGCTAACTGCTTCTGCATGAATGTTAATTTGGGCTGGTAAATGTCATGCTATTTCGGAGAGGGGGGCTCCGGTCTCCGCCTTCTGCTTTGGAGAGTTAATGAGGCCCTGAAAGAGCCCTTTGATTCCGCCCCGCGGCTGGCTCCCTTTCATGCAGCACCCAGAGACTTGACAAAAAGCCACTCGCAACAGGTGGAAGCTTGGCTTGGCCTTTCCTCCCGTTTGAAATGCTAAGCAGCAGCCAGGCCCCGACCTGCACTTGCACCACTCCGCAGGCTTGAGCACCGAGGCAGCGCCGTGCCCCCTCCGAGGGCTGGAGAGGCGCGTTCGAGGGGACCAGCTGGCCCATTCCAGGGCTGGCGCAGGGTCATCGCACACGGCTCGTTTCTAAAGTCTCAGCCAATAGGACGTCTGTCCTGTCCCTCGGGAGACGGCCTAGCCAATCCCTCTCAGTCTCCAACCTGCTCCGATCAGCCAGCTCTGCCCCCACATCCCAGCTAGTACTCTGACATCTGCCCTCGGCAGCCCGTCCCCGTGGGCTGTTTGCCTCCCAATTCTCTCCTGTTTGAATCTCGCTGGACTGTGGGGCAGACTCAATAAGCCCCAGGGCTGCTGCACTCCCTGCCAGTGGAGACTCAGAATAGTTTTTCCTAGAGCGGTACTGTGCCGTTCCAAGGCTAACTAAACAGCTGCCTGTCCCCTTAGGCAAATGCTCGGCCCACGGCAAATGCACGGTTAAAACCCAATGGGACCTTCCAAGCCAGGCAGTGGATGGGATGGCCAACATCCCCTGCCCTTTCTACATTGGATCAACAGGCTTAGAAGATGGTGGCCTTGGAGTGGAGGTGATGGCCTGGACAGAGAGCCTTAGAGGGAGCTTTGGCTCAGCAGTTAGACACTGCAGCAAAGGAGGCTGTAGGAGCACTCCGAGTTATATAGGTCACCTCCTCCCAGGACCTCAGGCAAGAGCTTCTCTTTCAATTGAAGCCAGCCTGGAGGCCAGGTTTAACCAGGTCACACCCCTACTGCCGTTCAGCCGTGACCCAGGTAAGAGGAGAGTCCTACTTAGACCGCAATGGCCGTGAGGCTGGAGCCCATTACTTGACAGGGGCTGTAGCATACAGGCAGCAAAGGAGTCCTGACGGGGAGGGCAGAGAACTCCGTCTGTGCTATTCCCAAGGACAACAGTGATCCATCATCTCCTTCTGACAGACTCTGAAAGCCACCGCTAACCCAGGCCATTTCATTAGCGGGCAGGGAGAAGCCTGATGGATGGGCCACTTGAGTAAATTAATCAAGGCAACGCTGCCGAGCCCCTTCCCTTGCTCCCCCCCAGGAGGCCGGCCCAATGGGAGGATGTCAAAGAGACAGCAGTTTTGAATTCTGGGCGAGAGGTAAAGGGGAGAAGATGCCGCCTGCTCTCCGGTCCCAGAGCAGAATGTTAATTAAAAGGAGAGCGCGGAGGAGGAGGCGGAGGAGGCAGCTCTGCTCACTTTGATATCGGAATGCATCCAAGGGTCTCCGCTCACAGCTGGATGAGTACAGCACGGCTAATCTTGTGGCCCGGGGGTCAAGAGGAGGAGGAGACTGCACCTCTCGCTCGCCCGATCCAACAGGCTGGGGGTGAGTTAGGATTTCTTCTCTGGCCCCAGCCCAGCCCAGCCCAGCAGAGTTGCTGCCTCCAGCACCCTTTGGAAGATGGTGCCCAGACAAACTCTGAGGTTTCAGATAGGGCATGTGCACAGACAAAGCATCAACCACAAGCAGCGTAAGTGGGACCCTGGAGCAAAGAGCCGAGGGAAGCGGCAGCAAGAGACCAGGATTCAAAGCAGGGTGGGTGATATCTGGGAGCAAGACAAGGAGCCAGCCAGACGGCTTGCGGTGGCCCCAGAACAGGAGTCCTGCTGGGGAGTGTCCCCCCCAGTGCTCAGACACAAGGGGCCGCAGACACTGACCAGCGTCCCCGGTCACTCGGTCTGTCTGTGGTGTCAGGGAGCTCCTGAGACACCTGCGCTCCGCTCTCCAGACAAGAAGTGTGATGAAGCCCCTGAGTCAAGGATGCAATCAGGAGTGCTCCCGCCAGCTAGTCATAGTCCCGCCGGCGGCTCTGGGGAAGAGCAGGAATGCTCAGCTGGCCCCGCTCTATGACAAGGCCTGTGCACTCCTGCTGCTCCAGAGCTTGCACTTCCTGCCATGACAACACCCCACCACCCGCACTCATCCAGGTTTGCCCCAGAGAGGCCACAGTGGACCCTCAAAGGAGGATCGGGGAGAAGAGGGGGATGTTGCAGAGCTTCAGTTGAACAACAGGAGGCCCCAGGGACTCCCCGTCCACACATCTCTGTCACAAGGAGATACCGGACTACAGATCTAACAAATATGTAAAAGTAAAGGTTAAACACAAATGCAATGTAAAAGCTGAGAACTGGAAACTCACTTCATGCAATGGAGAGAGACAAAGCCAGGCCGAAGGTGTTTTCAGAAAAGCCTAACCCTGGAAACTTAAAGCATTGGCTGGGGGGATATAGACAGTAACCAGAATGAAAAGCCTATTTCCCAATCTGCCCACTACCGCTAAAGCAATAGGGGGGAGCTTAACCAACTCCAATGTCAAAACCCCCAATCTAACTGAAATACAGCAAACAAGGCCCCCAGACGGGCGGCCCCAATTAGCGTAAGAAACTGCCGGGGTCCCAAAGGCCATAAACCCTGGAAGCTCAGGGACAGCCCGACTCCACGTTTCCAGGAGACAGAGAATGTCCTTATCCCCCAAAAACTTCAAAAAAGATCAATCAAGGGACCTTGATTGCCATCCCGCTATGTTCCAACAGAATCTGGCTGATCACAGTAACCGTGGCTGATGGGGGAAATCTCAACATGGGGGCTGCACCCTCTATTGACACTGATCCCTGCGTACATCGGGTGGAGCAGCCGGGGCTCACAGGGGGCACAAGGGATTCCCTTTGGGCACAAGACGGCCCCGGGATAAACTGGAGGACCTTATTCGATCCTTGCAGGATAAATATCCCTCGGCTTTTTTTGTATTGGCAGGTGACTTTAACGCTCGTTTGGGCGATGATCCCGAGGCGCTTCTGAGCCACTGCCCTTTCTTTAGCCCTGGGGCTGCGGTATTACAGCGCTGCTCTAGGCACACCACACTCAATGCCTCTGGGCTTAGATGGTTAATTCCAACTTGCAGATTCGAAATGGTGCTTCAACGGGGGATGCCGAGGGGAATTTTACGTTTATTTCTCACCAGGGCTGCAGTGTGGTTGACTACATTGCGGTCTCCCCTAGTTTCCTATGGGTCAGGAAATCCACAGTGACCATCTTCCGCTCCTTCTGACCTCCCGGTTCCATGTTGAGTGGGTGGGAGAGGACAGCAGGGCTGACGCTAGTGAAGCCCGTATAGGACCCCGCAGGCACTGTTGGTCTGAGCAGCTCAGCAGGCAGCTTTGGGAAGTGCTGTTCTTCTCCGGGCCTGGCATTTAGGGATGCGGTGGTGGGAGCTCCTTCTCACCATGATTTGTCGGCCCAATACCTTGGGCTTATTTCTTTACTAAGGCCGTTCCTTGTTTCCGCCCCTAGCCGGCTTCAGGGCGGCCGAGGGGCTGCCCGCAGGGGAGCCCCCTGGTATGATCATGAATGTAAAGAAAGGAAGGCGCACCTGAGTGCCCTGTTTAGATCCTATAGGAGGCGGAGGGAGGAGAGGATATTGATTGAGTTTTTGAAAGCTAAGAAGGCATACCGGGTGTTGCTTAGGGGAAAAAAGGCTGTCCATGTTGCCCAGACTTGGGATACCCTGCTCTCCGTGGCCAGGGCCTCCAGGAATTTCTGGCAGATTATAAACTCCTTTTTGGATAAACCCTGCAATCTTTGCCCAATATTTATTCCCAGTGGGACTTGGTTGTCCCACTTTCGGACCCTTTTCCCTGCCCGGGAGCCCGAGGAGAATCTCTCTGTGCATCTAGAGGAGTTTCCCGCCTGGCCTCCAGTTACGGAGCTTGAGATGGCCGAGCTTATTCAGTCGCTCAAGACAGGGAAGGCCCCTGGGTAGGACTGTTTGCCTGGGGAGCTTATAAAGTGTCAGGCGGACTGGTGGGTCCCTTTTTTACCTACTTGGATAAGACTGGTGCCTTTCTGGCCGATTGGGGTACGGCAGTGATCATCCCAGTCTGTAAGGGTGGTGATAGGTTGGACCCCGGGAATTTCAGACCTATAAGCCTGTTAAGTATCATAGCAAAGCTTTACGCCAAGCACCTGCTATCCATGTTGAACAACTGGTTGGTGGAATTTCAAGTTTTGCATAAGGAGCAGGCGGGGTTCCAGGCGAATAGGTCGACTCTTGACCACTGTCTTGTCCTCTTTCATTTGGCCAAGAAGTACATCCAGGCGAATTCAAAATTCTTTGGTGCCTTTGTGGACTTGAAGGCCGCCTTTGATTCCATTGACAGGCCCCTGTTATGGGACAAACCGCCTAGCCTGTTGATCAACCAAAAACTGCTTATTTTGATCCGCCTATTGCATAGGGACTCATTGTTGGCTGTCAGGCATTCTCAGTAGGGGCATCTTACATCTTGGCTCCCTATTTTTTTCGGGAGTCAGGCAGGGCTGCATATTAGCTCTGCTCTCTTCAATGTTTTTTTGAATGACCTGGTCCCAGCGATGTCCCGGCCTGAATTTTTTCCGCCTAAGTTGGCTATGCGTCATCCGGGCTGTCTACTTTACACCGATGACGCGGTCATCCTCTCCCAGACCAAGGTGGGCTTGTGTAGGCAGCGACGTGCCCTTTTTGACTTCTGTTCTACCAACAAATTGGTCATTAATTACAATAAGACCAAAGTCCTTGTGTTTGGGAGGGGGAAAAAGAGCTATCATTGGTCTATCGATGCTCAACCTATAGCCCAGGTCTCTTCCTACAAATATCTCGGGATTCTTTTTCATGCGTTGCTTAGCTGGACCCCCCATAGAGAGATGGCCATTAACAAAGTTAAGGGTCCGGTTGCTACTATTTCCCATCTTTTTAAACATAAAATGGCAGCTTGGGGGTAGCTCTCAAAATCATGGAGGCCAAAGTACGTGCCCAACTTTTTTATGGCGGAGCTCTATGGGCAGTGGGTGTACCCTCGGTACTAAACTCTGTCCAGAATAAAGCCCTCAGATCTTTGTTCCATGACCCTAATGGGACTCCCTTGGCTGCTTTATGAGCAGAGTTTGGACAGTTAGCCTGGGGTAAGCTAAGTCGGAAGCTGGCTGCGTCTCTTCCATGATGTCCATCTAGGGCTTCTGGCTGATATACCCCTGGACCCTTTTGTTTCATCATGGATGAGGCGCCTGACTTCTCAGATTGCGGCCTGGGGGATTTCGGCCGACCATTCGAAAGCTACTCAGCTCAGTAAAGCACGCAGGGAGATTGACTCCAGGATTTCGGACATTGCTCGCCAGGAGGACCGGGCTGAGGTGGGTTCTTTTGCCTCCTTGGCACATTATAGGCACATTATGCCTCTTGCCGGCAAGAGGGCAGCTTACCGATCCTCTTCACCTCCGAGGAGGCACCTAACTCTCCTCTTTGGGGCTCGGCTCAATGTGCTTCCCTCCTGCGTGTTGGAGGGGCGGTACGCTGGAACCCCCTTTAGTATGAGATTCTGCCCCTTCCATCTTGCTGAGACGCAGTCCGTTGCACGTATTTTGTTCGTTTGCCATCTTTAGGATGTTCCCCACGACCAATTGCTGGACTCATATATCGAACGTTTTCCTGGCAGGACCCATTCTGAGCTGCTTTGTAGTTTCCTTTCAGACAACGATATGTCCCGTTTGAGGGCTGTGTCTGCCTTTTTAGTCCAGGCTTTTGCTTATAGGGACCGGTTCTCAAAATGTTTGCCCTTGATTCCTGGTGACGCCGCTCTTCCTGAGGATGATGGGGGATAAAGAGCCGGTTTTCTGCTTCTGGCTGTGTTAGTTTAAATGTCGTCGTATATTCTTATGGGTTTTTTGTAATGGGTAAAACCCATGTTTTGTTCTTTTGTATTTGACTGCAAGGACCAGACGGTCACGCAATAAATTTGAATTTTGAATCTGAAAAGCCTAACACCACCTCTGCAGAAACCAGACAGAAACCATTCAGTTGCAAATGGATCTCTTCCTGCCTACGTGATGAGAAGCACAGTGTCCTCCAGGCGGGAAAGTCAAACAAAGAAAGCTGGAAAGATATTTAAAAGGGGGAGATCTTTTTCCCTCCAAGCTCAGTTGGAAGAGGAGACTTTGCTGGCTAGCCAGCTTAAGGACAAAAGGCCCAGCCTTACTGCATCGGGCTGAGAAATGGATTCAAGCACATGGACTTTCTGTAGGGTAAGATGTTAACTAGGGACCTACTCAGTACAGACTAGGACTGCGTTATTTACCTTTGTTTTATTTGCCACTCTGCGTTCAAACTATCTTTGCTTATGTAATAAATAAACTATTCTTTACTAAGAAGTGCTTTCTGTTCTCTCTCATTGGGGAACACAGTCTGAGTATCTTGTGCCCTCAAGCACTTGCGAATCCAGAGAGAGAAAGAGTCTGAGAACGGGAAACCTCTGGAACGTGGGTGACAAAAGTATTGCCCTTTGCAGATCTGAATCAGCTAGAGAGAGAACTGATTCAGACGGGCTGCAAGTGAGGGAAACTGAGTCACTGTCACAAGGAGATACTGGGCTACATGTAGACTATAGGTCTAAGAAAAATGTAAAGGTAAAGGTTAAACATGCATGTAATGTATAAGCTGAGAACTGGAAACTCACTTAATGCAATCATGTAATGTAAAAGTTGAGAGCTGGAAACTCACTTCATGCAATGGAGAGACAAAACAAAGAATGTGTACTCAGGAAAAGCTAACAACACCTCCACCGAAACCAGACATGCACCTTTGAGTTGCAAACGAAGCTCTACCTGCCTAGGGAAGGACAGAGCCCTCCAGGGGGGGAAAAGTCGAACAAAGGGACTCTGGAAGATATTTAAAGCGGGGAGATTTTTGCTATGAGAGTTACAACTGGGAATTCATTCAACCTTTGACTCGCTGAGTCTCGGAAGCGCAGCTGGGGGAGGGGGGGCAGAGCCAGCCAGCCAGTTTGCTGAAGCAATGCGCTGAGAGAAGGAACTTTGATTTCTAACCAACTTAAGACGGGTGCCTAGCCACGCTACATCACTGGCTGAGAAATGGACTTTTGTAGGGTAAGATTTAACTAGGGATGCACGCAGTTCAGACTAGGAATGCGTTATTTACTTTTGTTTATTAGCCACTCTGTGTTCAAACTATCTTTGCTTATGTAATCAATAAACTTTCTTCTTTACTAAGAAGTGCTTTCCGTTGACCTACATTGGGGAACACAATCTGAGAAATGTGAGCCCTCAAGCTCTTGCGAACCCAGAGAGAGAAAGAGTCTATGAACGGGAAGTTTCTGGGAGCTTGGGAGACAAACGTACTGTCCCCTTTGCAGGAGTGAATCAGCCAGAGAGAGAACTGGTTCAGGTGGGCTGCAAGCGAGGGAAATTGAGTCACGCAACCCAGAAAAGTGGGGTAGTGGACCCGAACCCCCGTGACAATCTCTTGAAAAGGCTCCGCGCCGTCCCTCTGCCCACCTCTCTGCGCTGTTTGAGGAGGCCCCAGCCCATACAAAGTTCCAGCCACCCCCACTGCCAGGCACAGATGCTCTCCCTTCCTACCTAGCCCGAGTTGCTGCTGGAGAGACCAAGAGGCTGCACTTCCTATCCCTGTGGCCTTGCTCACACGGGTTGCATAAAATACATGGGAAGTGTAAGATTGTGGCACCCCCTGGTAAGACTGGGACAGGAACAAGCAGCCTCCGCCCCTGCTGGCTTGTGGGAGCTACCACGTAGGGGTGCCGAGAGGCAAGGCCTGACCAACACCGGAGTGAATTCATTCATAGCCACCCTGAGCCATTTGGGAAAGGCAGGGTAAAAACTGGAATAAAATCAGTCAATCTTGTCATTGCCGCAATCCCCAGTGGGCTGTCTCGCTGCCGGGATCAGGTTTATCCCTGTGCGGGGAGAACCCAGCCTCATTCTCTCGTCTCCTGATGGAGAACCTCTGGCATCGGAGCCAGTTCACAAGGCGAGAGGCAGAGAGCACACAGCTCAGCCGATGCCAGGAGAAAAGCACCCCCGAGTCAGCAAAGCCAAGCGAGGGGCTAGAAAGGGGAAGAGCCTTTGCTGCGGCTCAGCAAGTCCGGGCTGGCTGCGCGTTCCTCTTGCTATCATGGTCCTGCTGCTCTGCCTTTACAGACCCAATTAGAACGCAAGAAATGGGGCAAGCGACTGTCGGAGCCAGTGCGCCCTTGATACTCTGCTACTGAGTGGGGCACACCCCTCAACAGAGCTTCACTCAGTCCCTTGAAATTCTACACGCAGTCATCTACCCACACAAAACCCCCTTAGCATCCCTGCCAACCATCAGTGGGGTTTGCTCGGATGCAGCGAGTCCCACGATTTAGAGACACACTCAGTTCAACGACAGAGCCTCCCCTGGAGCAGGCAGACACGGCAGGTGGAGAACAGCGTGCCGGCTAATGCCCGTTCATGTAGTGGCACGTGGGCCAACACTGGGACGCGTGGTCCGTTGTGGAGCATGCCAGCTGAGAAGGTGGCTCTGTGTGGCAGCTGCAAACCCCACACTTGTCTCCTTCAGCCCTGCTGGTGCATGGAGCAGCCGGACAGCCGGGACAACAGTCCCATTTGCCAGCTGGGAGCGTCCTGTGCCACTCAGCCACAGGACCGTGTGTCAGGAGCCCGTCACTCATGGGATGCGGGCGAGTGGCACCCGACACTTTCAGCTCGTCAATAAACTGAGCAAGTCCAGATCGGCACATGGAAAAATAAAACTATTATTTCAAGGCCACCTTTAAGCTGCACTAGAGACAAAGCATCAGCATGCCCTGTTTGGGGGTTTGATACAGCAGTCAAGGCCTCCGAAGGACAGGCCGGGAAGGGGAGAGCTGGCAGAATGGATTCCACGCTTCCCTACTAGATGGTGCCTCATTGTGCAGAGAGAAGCCTCTGGCCATGCCTCCTCAGCGCTGCCTTGGACCTCTTGTAAGATCATTCACACACACACAGGGCGATCATACCCACCCCTGCAGCAGGAAGGCAGGGCAGCTCAGTGAGTAGCGGACAGAGCAGGAATGTAGCTCGGCTGGAACGGGCTCAGGTGCACTGGGACCCCCACCGCCGCACTCCTGGCCGCACAGGGAGCACGGGGCAGCTGGGCCACCCATCTCTGGCAGAGCTATGGCCTTGGCTGCGCTCCCGGCGAAGCCTTCGCTCCTCCGCTGTGGAAATGCAGAGGCGGTGTTTGAAAGTACGGAAATCACCTTGTTGCTTCACACACAAAGCAAATTCCTTTCCTTTCGGCTACGGTGAAGAGTCCCAGCCCCCGAAAGGAAGACAACCGCGCTCCATTCCACTCTATTGTCAGAAAGAGGCATGGAATTGTAGAGACATCCAGGATACGGAATAATACTAGTTAGCTCTCGGGAACACAAAAACTGATTTTATGGAGGTGACTAAATAGGATTTTGATTGCAGTGTACGGCCTCATTAAACCACATTATTTAAAAAATAAAATCCCCCCTGCAAAGTCTCTGGGGTTGTGCTGTCTGTCTGCAATTCTGCTTATTAAAGCTGCATGGAATTTATTAGCCAGATTCTACATAATTACTTTCGTAGAGCGATAAATCAGGGCCAGCCAGCACACAATGTCATCCTGCTCCCATGTAAACACAAGGCAATAAGGCCTTCCCCTACTGCCCCCCCCCCCCCCCCCCCCNNNCCCCCCCCCCCCCCCCCGCCAACTACCCCCACAATCATAAATCAGCTGCCACCTCCTTCCCTCTCCAAGAGTTCAGGCTGCCAAAATGCTTCCCAGCAAGACACTCTTCCTGAGTTAGAGCCCAGTGTTACTGCAGTGGCAACGACAACCCAACAGCCCGCTTTGTGTTTTGCAAGCATAACGGAAGAGTCCCCTCCTCTATGCAATCAGCTTTCTCCCCTGAGCTGAGGTAGCCACAGCCTACAAGAGGCCTCGAAAGGCAGTTAGAATCAACTCTCTGTTGCATCTCGGAACAAGGAGCGCAGGGCATGCCGCAAAACAAAGCCTCTGGAGCCTGGCACTAGCAACGCTGGCATCTTACCTTCTGCGCCTGAGCGGTCTCGGTGAGGACCAGCGTGAAGAGGCCCAGGCAGATCTCCTCATGCTGGGGGGCTCCTTTACACACCTGAAAGGGAAAGGAACAAGGCGGGTGAGCTCAGGAGGAAGGGGAAGCCTGTGCCCTGGGGACGGACAGTAAAGACAGAATCCAACAGTCCCATTTACGTCAGTTTGTCACTTGTGAAGTCACTCGTTTCTCTTGCCCCCCCGCCCCCCCAATACTCCTGCAAACAGGTCCAGAAAGAGCTGGGTACTTCTCACTACCCCGTGAGAAGCGGCACGAGCCTAGGATGCCTGCGCTCCTTGCAAGCAATGAAGGCACAAGGCAGGGCACCTCAAAGGAGTACTAGGGATTCCTCCATGCTCCGGTCATCCCTCCCCTTGACTACTGCACTCTCCTCCTCACTGGCCCCCTCCTCTTTTATTGATTTGAATTGATATGCCGCCCTTCCTGGAGCCTCAGGGAGGCTTACAATACATAAAAACATTTACAACTAATTAGAAACCCCATAAAACCCACCTCCCCGCTCAACTCTCTCTCACATCCCTACCCCAGAACCACCCACCACCTCACTCCAATCCCCTACCCCCGGCCCACCAAATGCCTTTTCAAATACGGTGGCCTTACACCGCCTCAGACAACGCTCAGGCACGGCTCAAACAAACTTCTGGGGGGTGGTAGTTCCAAAGCACTGGGGCAGTAACTGAGACTAATCACACGAAGCTACATGAATGTCTGCACTCCCTGCCTCTCTGTGTGCCCCCTTCCCCTTCTACTCCCTTTTCCATCCTAGACTGCAAGTCCCTTGGGAAGTGCAGGTGACTAGGACCGTGCAGTACCAAGCACATCATGACTGACAGAGCATCAGCAATGCACCTGGCGCATTTGAAACAGGACCCCGCCCCGAGGGGCTTACAATCTAGGAAAGACAGGGAGACATCCATCAGGTTGAGAAGTTGCAGGGGTGCAAGCTTAGCTTCATCACAGGGAAGACGTTGATGCGGAATGATATCAATAATATTTATCTAGCAATAGTAAACAACAACAACGCTCTCCGCCTACGTCCCCTAGGCTAGAAATGCTGTTTTTATTTCGGCAGGTGGCCATTTTTCCAAATGGGAAACTCACGTGCGCGTTGAGGGCATCATTGGCGTCCCTCTCTGACAGCCCATTGGTCAGCGTGGTCACGATGCCCAGGCATCTTTCCAATCTCTGAAAGACAGAAAATGAATGAATCCATCAGCGAGTGGGAACGGCTCTAGCCCTGCTCACCCACAGCACATTCTCCAAGCAAGGCAAGGCAAGGCAAGGCAAGGCAAGGCAGAGAGTCCAAGCTTTCGAAAGGAAGCAGTGGGAGAGGAGGCATTGCCCTATTGTGCATTGGTAACTGGCTGGAGGACAGGAGACGAGACGGTCAGTTCTCACAATGGAGAGAGGTCACTGGTGGATCTGTACTGAGCACATACACCCATTAATGAGCCGGAAAAGGGAGTAAAGAGTGAGGGGATCAAATTTGCAATGACAGTCATTCAAGGTAGTTAAAACATGAGCAGACTGTGAAGAAGTGCAGGGGGATCTTGCGAGACTGGGCATCTAGATGGCAGATGAAATTTCATGTGGACAAGTGCAAAGTGATGCCCGTCGGGAAAAACAATCCAAACTCGGCGTACACAACGCTGGGCTCTGAACGAGGGATCACCACTCAGGACAAGGATCTGGAGTCATTGTGGACAATACGTTGAAATCCTCAGATCAGTGTGCGGCGGTGGTCAAAAAGCAAACAGGGTTAAGAATGATTCGTAAAGGGGTAAGAGAATAAAACTGAAAATATCACGATGCCTCTGGATAAATTTATGGTGCGACTGCAGGTCTGGTCCCCCCCATTTAAAAAAAGATAAAGGTAGAGAGAAGGGCAACAAAAATGATGAAGGGTCTGGAATGGCTCGGAGAAGAGACGACTGAGAGGGGATAGGAGAACACTTTATAAAATCACGAGTGACGCGGAACACGTAAACAGGGAAGCGTTATTTACCCTCTCAAGCAGTATTAGAACTAGGGGGCACCCCCTGAAACTAGCAACTAGCAGATTTAAAACAATAAAAGGAAGTATTTTTAATTAATTTGTGGAATTTGTTGTCAGACAATGTGGTCAAGGCCAATGGCAGAGCTGGGCTTAAGAAAGGATTGAAGAAGTTTCTGGAGGATCGGTCCATTAGCAGCTATTAATCTCTGACTGTCGGGAGCTGGGAAACGAACAGGAGGAACGGATCGCCCCACTGGGACCTGCTGGGGACGTCTTCCAAGCAACCGAGATTGGTCACTGTCGGAGACAGGATGCTGGGCTCGATGGACCGTTGCTCTGACTCAGTCTGGTGCTACGTATGTTCTTAAAGCAGCTGGCGATTTGGGGTGCCTCACTTGGGACATCTTACAGGGGCTGGAGCCCCTTCGCCTTCTGAAACTCACACCCTTAAAGAGGCCTGGAGTTGAGCGTTAGAAGCACTCGTCACATTTCTACACCTTGGCCTCCTCCCGCCTCTCCCCACTTATTGCAGCCCCAGAAGAGCATCAGACTAGAAGTGAGACACTGCAGGAGCTACGCTGGCAGGGCCCTCAACAATGAGGCAATGAAACAGAGAGCAACAACAACAGCCTTGATCCTCCTCCCGAGGCCCAGAACATCCCGCGGACGGACGGAAGCCTTGCCTCCCGACCACTCCACTGCCCTTACTCCTCCTGGTGAGGAGCACCACACCACAGGGGACTGAGCCAAGAACAGAGTACTCCAGAATACTAACATTAGCATCACTTCTTGTGGGTGCGGCCAAGCAACACAGCCGCAAAGTCCAACCTGGAACAGGGACCAAGACAGCGATCGCTGTTTTGAAAGTGGAGCTGCCATTTCCCAGGATTGAAGCTACATTGCATGATCGGTGAGAGACATCTCCCTGGGCATGTGCTAACATCCCAAGGACTTGATCGCACTGGCTGCACAATGGAGAGTAGAGACCCCGCTCCGGTTTCATTCGTACACAAAGCTCACCCCACTGAAAGGTGTTGGGGTGACAGCCCAGGAGAATTAAGCTGCTCTTTAGCTTAGGATATTAAACAAGCAGCTTCTGGTTGGAAATCAGCAGCAGATGCAGATGTTTTCATGGAAATGTTCCTGCTAGCGGAATGAGAGAGAGAAAAGGACAGAGCCAGGACACACAACACCACATGGTAAAACCTCATTAATTTGCAAATCCAAAGCATTCACCATCACTCTGGATCCACAAATGACTAATACAACGCATCGGGCGTATGCACTCCAAGGTGCTGTCAGATGGATTCAGGACAAGCCTCCTCGTCGGCTAAACCGCCTTTCTCCAGCGCAGCCGAGAATGCTGCCTTACTCTGTGGCTACGCAGCGCTTAGCCCAATGGAACCCTCAGCCAACGTAGCAACACAAAAGACACGAGCTCTCCGTCATTCAGCTGTCCTTGTCTGCAAGAGGAATTGGAGATTCTGCCCCCCCTTCTTAGCCCCCCCCCCCCCCCCCCATTATGCTGCTGCTTGTGCTGCAAACATCACTGCTAGGCACCCGGCTGGGTGAGATGCAGGCATGTCCCTGCCTCAGAGAGCGCTCAGTCTAAACAGAGGCACGTTAAGTTGTATCATCTTCTATGTCTGCAGATGTGGGATCGAGGCACAGCGATTAAATGGCATGACCAAGGTCTCGTGTGGAGCCTGTGACGCATCCAGCAGCTGAACCATGACCTGCTTCTGAGCCCCCATCACTCTCTCTGTACATTAGCAAGAGCTTTGCAAACTCGCATTGGGCATTAAAAGGAAAACGTTCCTCAGCCCAAGGAAATATTAGTTTTCCAACACTAACAAGCCTGGGGAGGTAGATACGGGGGTCCCAGGGTCAGCTTCTAGGACAATCCCTGCAAGTTTCAGATAAGAGTCTGATCCCTGTCTAGTGATGTGGGGTGGAAAGTTTTCTGTAATGGAAAAAATTCTGCTATATTTTTCCAGAAAATTTTCCAAGTTTAAAAATGCAGTTTCATAAAATTAATTAGCAACATAATGAATGGATACCAATACATAATTCCCTAAAAAAATAATTTCCAAGTTTAAATTTGTCTGAACATTTAAACCACATTAAGCACGCTTTATTGATTTCCCCCCCTAATTTATTTCAGTCAAACTTCTTTTAGCTATCGTAAAAACATTTGAGTTATTTATCCAGCACATAAAACGAATGTAGTGTAGTTTTTGAGTTTTGATTACTAAGTACAAGTCAAATCCCAAATGATTTAGGGCACTGGAAAATTTTTCAGAAAATTTGCATCGGAAAATTTTCCAATTCAGAATTTTCTGGGAAACCCACATCGCTGCGCCCATCTCAAGTCACCAAGATTTATTTATTTGCAGCCACACGTTATAAAGTACAGGGAACATGTTAAAAAGTCTACTGGGGCTCGAGGGACAATGGGAAAGGGACTTCCAAAAGCGAGCTCATTTATGCCCAGGCGCAGGCGAGGTACAATTATACCCTTGTGCCAAGCAAAGCCAAAGGTAAATCACATTGAAAACTAGACGCTGGAGTTGTTTCCCCCGAGATGCTCTCTTTCTGGTTTGTACTAGGTGGGTGGTTGTCACCCAAACTATCCCTCTCCCTGCATTAAGTGACCCTGGTGGGGAGGGGGAAGGAACGCCATTTTTATCCAGTGTGCCAAGACCAGAGAGAGACACTCCCTCCTCCCGGAACAGCGCCTGAGCGGAAGTCATGAATCTTGAAGGGTTTTATACTCGTCCCACTGCCTGGTGCACGAGCAAAGCACTCTACCCGACTGGAGCCACTCTTAGGGAAGGCACAAGCTAGTGAACTCTGGCCTCTAAGTGTCCCGAGCCCCCTGCACAGGGGAAATGCTAACCAGCTAGCAAGGTGCCAGAGAGACTGGAAAGGCCGGGGTGGGAGCAGATAACGCGGGCTAAGCCCAGCAAGCAGCACTCGGAAGCCGCTGGCAAGACACAGCACAGAGCCCAGCAGGCTCATACCGGAGATATTTGGGATGCAGCGGCTTGTCTGCTGCAGCTGGCCCCGAGATGGGATTTGTACACAGTGACAGCTGCCCTGACAGAGAAGCCCTCAGACACAAAATCGAAGGGATTTTTGTGTGTTTTTTCGAGGGGAAGTGAGTTTGTCTCCCACCTGGATTAATGGGAGGAGGACAGCTCGAAGAGGGTGCTGCTGTCCTTGCCTGGCTGTACGTAACCCCCCTTCCCCCCACATGCACCAGAATGGCCTATAAAACCCATTTTGCTGTTGCTACGATATGTTATGCCGGCAAGGGAGCGAGGTGGGAGAGTTCACACTCTGCCTCAGAGAAATCCAAGGGGTCGGTTTTAATTGGAATTTTAGCCGACAGCTTTGGGGGTTTCAGAGATGAACGCATCATCTCACCTAGGGGCCGGCATGCTGGCATTTCCAACTAGCACAGGCAGAGAAGAGAGGGCACCTACTCACCTCCTGCAGCACAGGCAGAGCCCATTAAGGAGTAGCTGGGGGGCTGCTGGCACGCACCAAGAGGGACACAGAGTGACAGCTGGGAGAGCTAGCTGCAAGCCAGAGCCTTTCCAGGTATTCTTGCTCACATGGACAGAAACATGCAGCTGCTTAGCAGTACGTGGAGCCATGGTTAACAAGTTCCACCCCCTAATGCCCCACCCAACCTACCCAATCCCATCCTATCCCTGCCTGCCAAATGCCTGGCCAAATGAAAAGGTCGTTTCCGGAAGATGAGCAGGCTCAGGCGGACCTCCAAGGGGAGGGACTTCCATAATTGCGGGGCAGCTACTAAGAATGCCTCCCTGTGCAGCCTAGTTGTAAAGACATCATGGGGAGACGGGTGGTGTCCCCAGCGGACCTCAGAGGCCGAGAAGGGACAGAAGGGAGGAGGTGGCCTTTGAGATACCTGGGCCCCAAGCTATTTAGGGCTCTATAGGTAAGACCAGCCCCTTGAATTGTGCAGCCAGTGCAGACTACGGAGCACTGATGTAACATGCTCTCGGTGACCCACCCCCAAAAGAAGACCGGCTGCCGTGTTCTGCACCAACTGCAGCTTCTAAACAGCCTTCGAGGGCAGCCCCACGTGGAGCACGCAGCAGTAGTCTAGCCTCGAGGTTACAAAGGCGCGCATGATGGGGTCCAAATCCGAATCGGATAGGAAAGGTCGCAGCCTTCTCACCGGACGAAGTCGGTAAAAAGCGCTCCCGACCACTGCCACAAGCTGACAATCCAAGCGCGGCGGTGGATCGAAGAGCACCCAAAGCTGCAAAGCTGCGTGACCGAAGGAGCCGGACCCCGTCCGCACAGGGTCCCTACGTCTCGCAGGTCACACGGCCGGCCAATCGCCACCACCTCAGTCTTGTCTGGATTCAGCTCCAATCGACTTGCCCCGGCCACAGAGGAAAAGGAGAGAGAGCTGCGTGTCATCAGCAGACTGACGGCACCTCAGTCCAGAGCTCTGAACAATCTCACCCAGGGGCCCTAGATCCACGGAGAACCGCAGCGGAGACAAGATGGAGCCCTGCAGAACCCCACAGGGGCGCTCCTGACAGGAGCTCCTGTCCTGTTTGCCCATCCCCCTGCTAATGAAAGGCTCTGCCCCCAGCCCCGGCCACCCCAAGAGACAGTCCCTGTCTCAGCCTCCCACAGAGCTAACAGCAGCAACGACCGGTTAGCAGGAGCGCCCGGCACCAGAAGTGACCCAAGGACACGGATAAGAATGCCAAGCCCTGGGAGAGTATGATGCTGGGAGTCAGGCCTCCTACTCCAACGGTGGGGAACCTCAAGCCTGGGGGCCAAATGGAGCCCGGGACTAGTTTCTATGTAGCCCCTTCCCAGTTCCTGTATCCTGTTCCTGCCCCCAAGCACTGAGAGACTGAGCTCCTGGTAAGGGAGCAGAGAGGAGGGAGTCCTGCACACAAGGACATGGCACAGATCCATGATCTGGACCCTCCTCTTCCTGACAGGAACTGGGGGAAAACAACAGGGAATGGATCCCCCATGGTGACCTCTTGGGTGCTTCTCTCAAGCCACCGTGATTGGTCACTGTCGGAGACAGGATACTGGGCTAGATGGACCATTGGTCTGACCCAGGACGGCACTTCTTATGCTCTTAAGGACACGGCACAGATCCATGATCTGGACCTTCCTCTTCCTGAGTGCAGCGCTGCCCCCATCTTCTACGTGGCCCTTGGGGCTTCTCCTAGTTTCCAAGTGGCCCATGGAAGGGAAAAGATTCCCACCCTTACTCATGCCTTAGGCAAGTCTCCGCCTTCCCCAGCTGTAAAATGGGGACTCCTCCTTTGGTGGCACCATATGATATGGGTTTGCAACTAGAGCGCTCTGAGATGGTTGTAGGAAATGCACATACGGCCACTACTACGAATAATCATCATCATCATTTCTACCGCGCTCCTAGGAGTACACAGCACTTTACCGTGTCAGGTTTGGGAGACAGGTCCCTGCCCGGGGGCCTTACAATCTAAGAGGGGGAACACAGGCAGAGACGGACCCATCTTTTACAGATTGGGAATGGAGGTCGAGACTTGCCCAAGGCCACCCAGGGAGTTCATGGGTAGATCAGGATTGGAACCCTGGTTTCCCAGGCCCAGATCCAGCCCCTTATCCACTACACCACACTGGGACTACACCCACCCTGGCCAGCAGACCCATTTGGAGAGTCCAAGGCCAGTTTTCAAGCAGAACATGGGATCTTCGCTCTGACAGGGACTAACCTGAGGTCTGAGATGCTACTAGGCCTGCTGAACTTGGACCAAGGACACACAGGCTGCAGTGAGAGTTTCAGTGGTCTAGAAACACACAGTGAATAGCACTAGTTCCCAGCCACGGCAGAGTGGTAAGAATCCCGCCTTCACACCGCAGCATTCCGATCACCATCCTGCTTTCCCCCCTTTCTACTGACAACTGGGTAGGAAGTCGCTGCTGTTTCAGCTTCAATCCCCAACTCCAGGGCTTCAAGAAACGCCTGTTTCACCTCCCAAGTGAAGTTAAGACACTTCACCTCATGGCAGCTCTTGTCAGAGGATCCCCAGAGACTCATCGACGTTAACCCTCCCTCCACAAGGCAGCATAAAAACGACCGAGGCTACAGACCAGTAAGCGGAGCTGCAGAGAGGTTAAGCAATTTCACCAAGTTGACACCGTTAAGTCTGTGGCAAAGCCAGGCTAGAACTCCAAGGACTTGCATTGAGAACTCACCTCGAACCACTAAATCATAGAATGTTACGAGCTGAAATGAACATAGAGGACATCTAGTCAAACCCCGTTTGGATGCAGGATGACAACAGCTACAATATCCGCGACAGGTGGCTGCCCGGTCTCTGCTTGAAACCCTCCAGTGAGGGAGAGCCTGCGCCCTCCCGAGGCAGCTTGTTCCAACGCTGCACAGCTCTGCCTGGGAGGATGCTTTTCATGATATTTAATTAAGGATGTAAGGAGCTGCCCGAGTCAGACCAATGGTCCATCTTAGCCCAGTATTGTCACAACCTGACACGGCAGCAGGGTTTCAAATCCGGCTCTCCAGGGTCTCTGGCAGAGACCTCACCCAGGCGTGCTACCTGAGACCCTCCAGGATCCCCGGCAGAGGCCTCACCCAGACGCGCTACCTGAGACCCTCCAGG
>QEPC01005523.1:1038961-1057688 GCA_003113815.1 Sphenodon punctatus
GTGTGTCGAGTGCATCCTCCCTTCCCACACTAGCTCCTGACCCCCCTGTTTGCGAGTCCTCGCCCCCTTTCCCTCTCCCCTTCCCTGAGGCGCACGCTCCCGGACCTCACGGCCCTTTCCCCAGGAGTTACCCCGCTCCTCCCTTTACGTGGTGCGGTTGTGCCAAGCCAACGAGTGGGGCTCGACTCAAGGCTCCCTGAGTGCTCTGCGCCCTAGGATGATAGAGGCCTGATCTCAGTGGGATCCTATGGGCCACAATTCTATCCTGACGGGCATTTAGCTTCCACCTCGTGTGAGCAGAGTCAGGGCCGAGCCGTGCGTTGCCTGCTAGCTCCCCCTTGTTGAGTGTGTTCTCCCCCCACCCCGGTGACAAAGTCACAGTCAGGTCCCCGCCCCGAGGGGCTTACAATCTAGTAAAGACAAGGGAGAGGGGACATAGGGACAGACAGGGACATGTTGAGAAGTGCCAGGTGCCCAGGCTTAATTTAGCAAACCGCTCCGGCTAAGGCATGTCCACAACGCCCACGGAAGAAACATCTCGCAGCTCCACACAAGACACAGATCAGATCCCACAGCCTCTGAGAACCAACTCCCCATGACTCCAGGGTGCGCCTTCTTTCTGAAACTTTGATTGGGAACTCTAGATGCAGGGCAGCTGACACCGGAAGCCATGAAGCAAACACAGCAGCCCTACGGAGGCTTCCCTTACGCAGAGCTGACGATGCAAGGTCAGTTCATTTCAATCCAATTGTGCTGTCTTAGCAGGACAAGTTACACGCGTGGCACCGAAGCCAAACCGACCGCCTCTGGTATAGGGACGGCCCAGCCAGGATGGGGACCAGAACTAATGTTTAGGGATCGGTCCTGTGTCTGTTGAGCCTGTTGCTGCTTGGGTGTGCTTAGTGCTCTCTCGGCCATTTCATTCCTTTCTCCGAAGGTCGGGCACAGTTTCACCTCATTGCTGTTTGATCAGAAGTTTTGTACAATCTGAGAAATGGGAGCAATCTCTTTTCTTGCATATCCTTGCGTTTTGAGACACTGGAACAGAAAAGGCTCTCTGTTTCATTCTGTCCTGTTGGCTGGTTTCACACTCTCTCTTCTCTGGGTTTGGAGAATCTTGAGAATCTTCTCACACTGTTCACTCTGCTGCACGCAGTAGTTCTGTTTTTTGTACTAGTTTTCTTGGGGGGGTGGGGCGGGCTGTGTCTATTTACCAATTTCTTTCCTGCGTAAACAGCTTCTAGCGCTGTTTCATGAACTGCCTAGCTGGCCAGTCTGAAGCTTCTGAATGCATTTATTCTTAGGTCCAGATCGTTGGTCTCTAACTCCATTGGATTCTATTTTTGACTGTTTTGGGGATGCATTTGGAAGATCCTGATTTCTGTTTCCCTGTCGGCCCCGTGTTGCAATAGGCTCCTGCATTCCTCCCTTGTGGAGGTGATAGTGCATCTCTCAGGCCGCTTATTTCTGTGCCCATGCCACATAAATCATTGGTCCTGGCTGTGAGGATCGTTCCAAGAGGGCTGGGAGTCAGATCACTGACCGCTTGTGGCTAGCTTCCAGTCCCTGGCTCCAGCTCCTGCCCCCAAGCACTGACAGGCTGAGCTCAGGACAAGGGAGCAGAAGTGAGGGCCTGCACATAAGGATGGGGAATAGATCCATGATCTGGACTCTCCGCTTCTAAAATGCACCCTTTGCTCCTCCGCCCCAGCCTCTGTGTGGCTCTCTTTGCTTGTACTATTTTCTAAAGCGGCCCTGGAGGGGAAAGGTTCCCTGTCCCCGCTCCCCACCCACCTAAAGGGCTCAGTTTGTCTGTTTCTCCCCGTCCTGCCTGTGACAGATTGATTGCTGCTCCATGGATCTGATGAGCTCATCTGTTTTCCTTCCGGTTCTGCTTTGTAGTAATTCAAGGTTCAGCTCTGCCTGCCAGATGGAATTGAAAGTTTTTTGTTTTGTAGTCCACAAAGGAGGCAAATATTTCCCCCTGCTTTTTGTTTCTTGCTGAGTGTCTGTGCTCGAGTTTCTGTGCTCGAGCGTCGTTTCCTGGTGACGCTGTTGCATTCATGGATTAGGCCTCCAGGTGGGATGCCTTTGTATTGGCTTTGGAAATGTTCTGTCCTGATTTTTCTGTTCTGAATTGTTGGGAATCTGGCTCTTTGTTTAAATTCTCACCGTGAGGAATTGGGGTTTGCTGCTTCTCTCATTCAGGGCCATTTTCTCCTCACGTGCTCTTGCCTTTCTCTGCTGCAGCGCTGATTTAGAATCGCACCATGTGTCGTAGGAAGCTGAGCACCGGCTGTGATTGTGCAGGAGGAAATGCATTAAATGCATTTACACCGGGGGAGCACAAGCCCCATTATGGGGGCAGGAGTCCACAACGCGTGCAGGATTTGTGCGCATCTCACATGGGGATGGGTCACGAGGGCTCATTCCAATCTAGCTATGCCCCTTAATGGGACTCTTCTAACCATTTCCCTTAGTGTAGGGATGTCTCCTTTCCCCACCCTGGGGTCCCATGGACTGCCCCAGCTAGGGCTGCCCGACCCACTCACAACACCGCGTCTCTCGCACACACCACCCATCACCCCCAATGCACAGCACTGGGCACAGAAGACCCCCACCAACTGTGCCCCCCTCCACATGACCTTGCCAGACAGATTCATCCCCAAGATGTAGTGTTGCCGTTTCCAGGTTGCGTTTCAGCAGGGGGTGGGGTTAGGGTTGTCATAGATGCAGTTTTAGAGGACACTAATGAGAAATCCAGGTTGCAGGGTTGCATTGGAGCCACTGCAGCCCTGCAACCTGGATTTCTCATTAGTGTTCTCTAAAAATGTGCATCTACGGCAGCCTTAGGTGGGGTAGGAGAACCGCAGACCAAGGACCCAAATGCGGCCTGGGGCTAGTTTTGATCTGGCCCCTGTTCCTCCCCACAAGCCCTGGCAGACTGGGCTCAGGGGAAGGGAGCAGAGAGGCGGGATCCAGGCACCCAAGGAGAGGGGACGGATCCATGATGTGCACCCTCCTCTCCCTGAGTGCCCCCCTTAAGCACTCCTGCCCCCCAACCTCTGTGTGGTCTTTGGAGCTTGTGCTAATTTTCACAGCGGCTTCTGGGAGGGAAACGTTTTCCCATCCCTGGGTTTCAGGCTGCCATTTGGGTTGGGTTTGTAGCAAGAATTGTGATAATCGAGCACCCGTGTCGGTCCCCTCTGTTTGTTCTGGTGTGGGGCGTTGATGTGGGGAGGGACGGTGGCAGCGGGAGCCTGCCCAGACCTCTCAACATTTCAAGCGGCCAGAGGGACAAGCACAAGCCCCACCCCGTTGGCCAATAAGCTCTGCCTGCCCCCTTGAGCACTTACACACCCACAACCGTGTGAAGAGAGGGACAGACGCTCCCGTTGGTCTCTCAAGGGCTTTTCCTGGGAGGCCCCCAGGAAAGAGGTGACTCAGGCTGAAATCCTGGTCTTTTGTCTCTTTCTCTCCTGAATTAGGGACTTTGACCCCTGAGAGAGGGACAGTGGGATTCAGCACCCAATGAGGGCCCGCCCCCACCAAACAGGGATGGTGGGTTGCATAGCAGGGGCTGAGGCCTGCTTTCCTCCAAGGAGGCTCAGCCCCCATCTGATAAATCACCAGCACAGACAGTCTTTCGGCCCAATCAAACTTTATTGTGAGGCCAAGCTGCGGCAGCCAAGGAGGAGGATAAAGCCTGCCCTCATCTGGTCTCTGTCAGGGCTAAGGACGACCCCCACCTGGCTTTTGGGGTTTGCTCCCCTTATGTCTGCCCACTCCTCGGTGCATCCATCTGTCTGTCTCCCAGGCTGAAGCCCAGTGTTTCTTTCGGGAGGAGGCATCTCTTACGATCGCGGAGAGCTGAAGAGAACCTCTCCCTGGGGGTCGGTCTGTCTCTCAGCCACTAACAGCTTGTGCTTGGATGGGGCTTTTCTGCTGTTCTTGTCTCTCATGGGCAAAGGCCTCTCCTGGTTTTGCCCGTCTTGCTCCAGAGAAGGATCTGGCACGGTTACTCTGGAGCAGACTAGCCCAACCTTCCGTCTCTCAGCTGCTCCGGCATCTGGTGGCTGCGCTCCTACCTTGTCTGGGCTTTGTGCTAGATAGGCACGAGCCTGCTCCAGGATGGCTGGGCGGGGAAGCAACTAAGCCAGGGAGCCCTCGTCACGCCCTTCTACCCCAGCGAGGTGCGGGCTTGGGCGGCGTAACGAGCACTTGCCCTTGGCTCAGCCCCAGTGCATGGGTCGAGCTGCCTGTTGCCTGCCCCCCGGCGGCATAGGGACTGCAGGATCCCCACAGCTGGACCGCGAGTCCGTGTCTGAAAAGGATTCACCCCCGCCCAGGAGGCCCCACTATCTACTTTCCAGCCCACAGCCCCTCGCTGGGGCAGGGCACGTGGGCAGTGTGAGGCCACCTGGGTACAGGGTGCCCTGGGGCCCTTGGCATCAGCTGCTTTTAGCTGAGGCCCAGTCCCTCCCCGGCCCCAGGGCGCTGAGTTTGGGAGGGGAATGCAAGGGCTGCCCAGATAGCGACTGGGCCAACCTTGCCCTTGGGACTGACCCGGCGAGTCCCCTGGCCGCAGCAAGGGGCTCTGGAGCAGGGGTGGAAAGCCCAGTTGCGCGCCGACTCGGGGATGCCGGTGTGGGGCGCCATCTTCCCCCCGATGGCGAGTAGGGGAGGGGAACGGGCACCTCACCTGGTCAGGACCACCCTTTCCAATGCCCGTCGATACCAACCCCCAGCACCGGGTCCGCTAGCCCTGCCGGGCTCCCTCCCACGCCCCGCTACGGCCCCGCTAGACTCCTCTCCCAGCGCTCCCTGGGCACGCCGGGGCTGAAGGCAGGGACGGGGGCCTCCACAGAAGGAACCTGGGGGAACGGTCAGGTTTTTTCCTGGTGCCTGTGCCTGTTCCCGTCCTGTATCTGGGGAGGGTTGGGGCCTACACAGCATGCTCCCTGTTTGCCCAGCCTGGGCAGGTAGCCCAAGGATAGGCTGCGTGGGGAGAGGGGGCTCTGGCTCATACAGGGTTAGTGTTCACTTTTGTCCATCCTTCTAGCCCCCCCCTGCAGTTGGCATTCCCGCCCCCCCAGTGGTACCCTGTGGGAGGTGGGGCAGAGGGAGCACAGACTGATGGGGACGGGTGCTTTATTACAAAACCGAGAGGTTGGCAGTGAGGGCGGGCGAGGGGAGGATGCCCAGAGCCCCCCTCAGCTCCGGGATGAGTTTCCTGGAGCAGCACTTCCAGCTTGGTCGCCCCGGACACAGACGGGGAAGGCTTAAGGTGCGTCGCGTTTGTCCGTCCAGGGCTGAGGTCTTGCTGTGGAGGACGGCCAGGGCCACCGTGGGGTGGGGGAGCGTGGGTCCGCTCCAGCCCAACCAGGCTGGGCATATAATCCTAGGGGCTCCGTTCCAGATCCCAGAGCTCACTCCTGCCCCACAGCCTAGAGCCCAGTTGTGGCTGGCAGGGTGCAGCCTGCGGTCCTGGGGGGCTCAGTTCTGGATTCCAGCCGGTTGGCCCTGCCCCCCCCGCTTCGCGGTCCCGATGTGGCTGTGAGGGGTCAGGAAGGCTCAGTCCTGGGGGATCCCATTGGTCCTGCCTCAGCCCGTGGGGAGGAGGGGGATTGTCGGAACAGTCCATGGCGGTGCTGCTGGGGGGACACGGTCTTTGGCCCCAGCGGCCAGGCTGGGCACAGGGGCTTCTCTTGCTCCGGTTCCCAGGAAGCCTGGCCGGTCCCAGCGGAGGAGCCCTACAACCCCTCAGCCCCGGGTGCTGCTGACACGCTCCCCCTGCAGCCAGTACGTCCGCATCTTGCCCTTGCCCTGGGGAGAGAGAGAGGGGGGCGTAAAATGGATGGGCAGCCAGGGTTCCATTCGCAAGGGGTGGGGTGGGGGGTGCCTGAGCCCCAGCAATTAAATTCAAGGGGCGGGTGGGGGACAGAGTCCCAGGAAACGTTCCCAGGAGTGGGCACCTTGAAATGTGACAGACGACCAGAAAAAGGCTGATACTGGCCATTTCAGGGTTGGAAACAACCCTCCCCCCAAAAAAAACCCCTGGATGCTTTATTTGTCTTTCATTAATCCCTCCCTCCCTCGCCTGACCCCCTGCGCTGCCCATCGTATCGATTCAATCACAAGAACTCCTGGTTTCTCTTCAGCTGGAGAGAGGCAGCTTAGTCGAGTGGTTGGGTTGCTACGTCGAGAGCACGGTTCTGTTCCCTGCTCTGACCCCCTCGGGGTGGGGACTGAGGCGTGGCTTCTGGGGCAGGCTGAGCCCTAGCAATTCACTCCAGAGGGGCAGCCCCACCTTCACTCCAGCCCCCAACCAGGAGTAGGGTTACTGGGACGAGAACCCCTTACAGGCCAGGCTCTCGGGGAGGGAATGCGCCGATGGGCCAAAGACCGCTATTACGCCACGTTAACTGAATCCCACTCCCGCAACCCGCGCCGTCTCTTCCCTCCAGAAGCCTCCGTCCCCCTCCCTCACTCCCCACACAGCATCTGCTCCACTTCTTCAACAAGATTGATCAGGTCCGCCTTGCAATCGCTTCTCAACTCTCTCCCTCCTCCACCTCATTCCCTGATGTTCCCCCTCCTTCCTCTCTTCTCTCCTTCTCCCCAGCTTCTCTTGACGAGGTCACCTCCCTCCTCTCTTCACCCAACCCCTCCACCGTCCCCCTTGATCCCAGCCCCTCCCGCCTCCTAGCGGCGATTGCCCCCACCGCTGCGCCTTCTCTGCTGCACGTCATTAATCTCTCCCTCTACTGGGTCATTTCCATTGGCTTCAAGCCCGTCACTGTCTCCCCTAGCCTTAAGAGGCCACTCTTCACCCCTCTGGCCCTTCCAGCTATCACCCCATTTTGCTCCTAGCATTTGCTTCCAATCTCTTGGCACAAGTGGTCTACACGCACTGTCTGGACTTCCTCCCTTGACCCCCTCCAAATCGGGCTTCCGCCCTCTCCACTCGACTGAGATCACTCTCGCCAAAATCACCAATGACCTTGTCTTAGCTAAGTCCAAGGGTCTCTACTCCATTCTCGTCCTCCTCGATCTCTCTGCCGCCTTTGACAGTGTTGATCATGGCCTCCTCCTGGGTTTGCTACGCCCCCTTGATTTCCAGGACACTGTTCTCGTCTCTCTCAAACCGCTCCTTCAACGTTTCTCTTGCTGGTACCTCCTCTGCGCCGCTCCCTCTCCTCTCTCTGTGGGAGTTCCCCAAGGCTCTGTCTAGGGCCCCCTTCTCTTCTCCCTTTTACACTCTCTTTCTCTGGGTAAACTCATTGAAACCCACGGCTTCCACTATCACCTGTGCGCTGACGACACACAACTCTCTCTCTCTCTCCACTCCCACGCTCTCCCCATCCAGCCAGACTCGTATCGCTGACTCTCTCTCTGACATCTCTGCCTGGATGTCTCGTTGCTAACTCAAGCAGCAGCTTAATGTGGCCGAGACTGAACTCCTCATCTTTCCCTCGAAATGCTCCCCTCCTCCTTCCCTCTCAATTTCCATTGAGGGAGTCACCATTCAGCCGGTCCCTCAGGCCTGTAGCCTGGGATTCATCTTCCACTCCTCCCTCTCCTTTAAGCCTCTGATCCAGGCTGCTGCTAAATCCTGTTGCTTCGCTCTGTACAATATCGCTAAAATTCAACCCTGCCTGACTGTGGCTGCTGCAAAAACTCCTAGTCCGTGCTCTGGTCGTCTCTGCCTGGACCACTGCAGCTTCCTCCTTACTGGCCTCCCCTGCTCTGATCTCACCCCCCTCATCTCCGTTCAACGCTTTGCGGCCAAAGTCATCCCCCTTGCCCATTGCTTTGGCCACGTTCAGCCCCTCCTCCCAGCCATGCACCGGCTCCCTCTACGGGAATGAACGCTTTCACCACAAGCTCCTGGGCTTCCCCTTCAAGGCTCTTCATGGCCTTGCTCCCCAATATCTCTCTGCTCTTGTATCCCACCGCGCTCCTGCCCTGGAGCTTCGCTCCTCCTCTGCCCCCACCCTCGCCTGCTCACAACCCCCTTGCTCCTCTATATGTCTTTGCCCCTTCTCCCTTGCTGCCCCCCAGGCCTGGAGCTCCTTCCCTGGACACATTCATTCTGCTCCCTCCCTCCCATCCTTCAAATCCCTCCTGAAAACCCACCTCTTTCATCAGGCTTCTCCTAGCTTGTCGTGAGTGAAACTACATCCCTTTCCCCCTCACTCAGAACCTAATTCCCTGTCACTCAGGCTGCGTTCCCGTCGGTGGTGGCGGCAGAGGGAGGGGCCAGGGAAGACGCAGCAGCGCGGAGGAGCCGGCTGACAGGAAAGAGCCAGTGTGAAGGGGGATCTGCCGCGGCTTCTCTCGCGTGTGCAGGATTTTGCGCCTTGACATGCGCGAGAGAAGCCGCTGTCACTATAAATATATATAAATAAATCATCAAGCAGCAGCAGCAGCATCTGGGCAGTCTGTGTGTTTTCTTCCACAAATTCTGCTGCCAGGAAATCAAAATTCTGTGAGCAGAAAATCCAGATTCTGCAAGCTGAGAAAATTATGCAACTTGGCAAATTATGCAAAGTCTGCATGCAAATTAATTTCCCAGCATGCCATTCCATCCGTTTTGAACATTTTCTGCCTTAAAAAGACCCTTCAAAAATGCCACCCGGAGATGACATGGGGGCTTTTTTCTTCCCTGGGGGGGGCGTGGGGTTGGGGGATGCTCGCTGGCCCCTTAGCCCTCGGAATAGAGATCAGAGTCTTACGGTTTTGGCAGCCCACTGGCCAGCTCACAGCACTCCCCACTCAGGCTGTCATGCTGCACTGCCAGAGGCAATTTCTACGACAATTTAGGCCAGAGCCAAATTCCATGAAAATGGCTGCAGGCGCAGCAGGGCAGAGCCTAAGGGGCCCTGGCATTACTGCCCTGGGCGAGGCGGAGGGAGGAGTCAGCAAGGGTTGGGGCTCTGGCGGTGGGGCAGGAGGAAGCGGGGGTTTAGAACAGGGAGGGATGGTACAATGGGGGAGCCACCCTGGCACCTTCATCTCGATGTCCCCGCGCAGCTCCAGCTCGAAGCCCCCAAACTCCTCCAGGATGGACTTGGAGGCCGCTGACAGGTGGATCTTCAAGGCTGGGATGGAGAGAGGGGGGTGTCAGTGTGTAGGGGACGCTGCCTGGCCACGTCCCTACTGCCCCCTCCTTCTGACTGGCCGGGCCTTCCCCGCTCAACACGGCACCCCATCCTCCTCCCCCTCGTACCCAGCCCCTTCCCGGCTCCCTCCACACCCGCCCGTCCAGCCCCAGCCCCTTCTGTCAGCACGTTCTCAGCCTTGCTCTTCCCGATCCTCTCCCCTCCAGCAACTGCTCCTCTGCCGCCCCCCTGGCCTCCGCCTCCTCCTCCTGCTGCCCCCGAACAGCCTTCCCCTCCTCTCCCAGGGGGCCTGCCCCCTCTGTCTCCGACTCCCTCCCTCCTAAAAACGCTTTCCCCAGCTCCTCAACCCCCCAGGCGGTTCCCGCAGGCTCCCCCTTCTCCCCTGTAACACGCACGTGCCCTGGCCGCCTCTCGGCTCCCAGAGAGACAAGGAGACACTCTCCCTGGGGGGGCAAGGATTGTTCCGTGCCGCCGCCGGGCACATTCACTGGCTTGAGATAAATAAGAACCCAGGTTCTCCCGCACGTTCTCTCTCTCTGTTCCATGGCCCTGGGCTGCTGCTCCCATTGGCTAGGGGGGTCTGTCCCTCATCCCCCACCTGCAGTATCATGGGCCTCTCCATTGCCACCCCCAGGCAGTACTCACCCTCCCCATTGGACTCCATGCGGGAGGCTGTGTTCACCGTGTCCCCGAAGAGGCAATAACGAGGCATCTTGAGGCCCACGACCCCGGCACAGACTGGACCTGGGCAGAGGCAGGAGTATGAGCACATCACTCTGAAGAGAACCCAGGAGTCCTAGCTGCCGGACCCCCTCCTCCGCAAAGAACCCTAACGCCCTCCCCCGCAGAGACCCCCAGAATCCTGGCCCCCAGCATCCTCCCCTCAACTCCCTCCCCTCAGAGACCCCCAGAATCCTGGCCCCCAGCCCCCTCCCCCACAGAACCCCAGAGTCCGAGCCCCCAGCCCCTTCCCCCCACTTCCAGTCCCTTTCCACCTACTAACCCCTAATTTTCTCCCGAAGAACTGGGGTGGATTCACACAGAACACTGATTATGTCGGATGTCCGCAGGGCCCCGGGACATGTATAACAAGCCCGCAATTAGTGTCACATGTGAAGGAGTCAACGGGAGTTCCAGCCCCACTTTAAATGCGGATTTGGTGTTTAGATTTGCTCTGAACTCCGAATCCGCATTTAAAGCGGGGCTGAAATTCCCATTGACTCCCTCACATGTAATGCTAATCCAGGGCTCGTTATACATGTTCTGGGGCCCTGCAGACATCCAATTTAATCAGCCTTACATGCGAGTCCATCCCAGGAGTCCTGGCTCCAAGTCCCTCCCCCATTCGCCTCTACTCTCTTCCCCAGAGTTCCCAGGAGTCCTGGTTCTCAGTGCCCCTCACTCCTGCTCTAACCCCTGGACCCCACTCTCCTTCCAGAGCTGGCGAGAGAAACTAAGAGTCCTGACACCCCCCACCCCCTCTGCTCCCTGCAAAGCCCCCCATTCAACTGGGCTTACTCTTGTGGAGGGGGAAGAGCTAGGAGGGGCCAGCAGCAGCCCCTGCCCCCAGCTCCACACCCTGCCTCACAGGGGAAGCAGATGCCCCCCCAGCTCTAACGTTGCCCCGCGCCCCACTCACCGCTGTGGATGCCGATGCGCAACTTGAGCTGCTGTTCAGGCCGATGGCGGATCTTGAAGTTGCGGACGGCGTCAAGGAGCGCGAGTGACATGCGGGCCACTTCGCGGGCGTGCAGCTTCCCGTTGCGCACCGGGAGCCCCGACACCACCATGTAGGCATCCCCGATTGTCTCCACCTGCCGGGGCAGGGACACGTGTGTGAACGGCTGGGGGGCTGTGGGCCGTCAGCTGCGCCCTGAGCTTTGGGACGGGGGGTGCGGGAGCCTGGAGAGGGTCCCATGCCAACCCAGCTGCCTCGACGGTGCCCCTCTTCCTCGCCCATCCCTGACCCCCAGCCAGAGGGGGCTGCGCTGGGGAGACGGAGGCACTCAAATAACTGAGGGCAGTCTGGATTGCCTCCCTCCCCATGACCCTGCTGCTGCGCTGTGGAGAGAGGCTGTTCCGGGAGGCAGAATGGGTGTCACTTTGGGCTAGGATTTGTGGGGGATGCCCTGCCCCATGACCCTGGAACTGTGTGTGGGGAAGCATTCCCCCATGCCACCCTGGGGCAGGGCATTCTCGGGCACTGCGCCGTAACGAGACGGATGGCAGGGCAACGTGCTCCCTGTGGGGGCTGGGCCAGCCGGTCTGGCAGCCCAGATCCAGGGCAGGGGGTTTGCCAGGGGGGGGTTACCCCTGTCAACAGGATCCCCCCGCCACCCCATCCTGGCTGAGCCCCCTCCCCAAGTCCCTCTCCCCCAAGGCGAAGCCTGCGCACCTTGTAGACATCGAAGTTATCAATGATGGCATCGAAACAGGTGTAGAGGTCATTCAGCAACGTCACCACCTGCAGCGTGGGGGAGAGGCAGGGCCGTGAGCAAGTCGTGCAGCGTCGGAGCCCTAGCTCCGGAGGGCCTAGCGGTGTCTATAGCCCAGCCCCCCTGCATTCACCCAGCCCAAACGGAGCCTGTAACATAAATCTGCCGCAAGCTGAGCCGGGGACTGAGCGAGGCAGCCCAATGCCCGAAATCCCTGGGAAGAATCTCCAGGTGTCCCAGACAAGGGAGATGCACCCGCATGGCAGGGGAAGGCAACACTCCTCCTCTGAATGGAGGGGAAATTCCTTCCCGACCACAAATATGTGGATTGGTTGGACTCCGAGCTCCTTAAGGGCCAAAGCTGTATCCAGGGCGATGATAAGATTAGCAGCAAGGTCTAGGGATAGGCCTCTTTCCCGTGTTTTGAAGGCATATAAAACTAAGGTGGGACAATTGTTGTTAACCCCTCATCAGCTGATTCCCTGTAAAGTCACATCTTTTGTTGTTTGTCTTCTCCCCTGACTCGCCCACTGTCCCCTCTCCCTGTCTCCCCCTCCGTGTCTTTTAGATTGTAAGCCACAGGCAGGGACCGCGTCTATTCCTATGTTCTGTACAGCACCAGGCATACGGCTGGCGCTATATAAATGTTAATAATAATAATAATAATAATATGGACTGGAGATTGTGACGGGAGCGGATTGGGTGCTCTTGATGTGGTCCAGAATCAGTTCCTGAGAGGGCTTTTGGGTATCCCGCAGAGCGTTCCAGCTGCTGTTTTACGATCTGAAACCGGGATGTTACCTAGTGCGTCCCTCGGTAGTCAATTCTCTATTTGCTACTGTTTAAAACTGTCCTCTAGAGGTAACCTGGATCTCCCTGCTTTGCGTCTTCTCGAAAAATTGGAGCGTGACTCGGCTCCGCATCATCCCTGGCTAATACAAATTAAATTACCGATCGATTGCGGGATTTGGGCCTCACAATTGATTATCTGCTGGGGCTTCATATCCCATGTCGGCCCAGGCTGGTAAAGATTAGGGCAGGGGATGTTGCCAAACAGGTTGATTTGGCTCCGGTCTCAGGATGGAGAGCAGCCCCTCAGCACTCGCTCCTCAAGACTGTTTTTGGGTTTGAGGAATATTTGGATTTGCGGAGAGCGTTTACGCTCTTAAGATTGCAATTGAACGACTCAGCTGTCTTGCAGGGAAGATATGGGGGGGGAACCCTGTGATAAAAGATTCTGCCCTTGCGGCAATTCTGAGATTGAGGATTTATACCATACCCTGTTTACTTGTACTTTGGATGACAATCTGAGGCAAGTATGGTTATACCCCTTGCTTTCCGGAAAGGACTTTCTTACTAGGGACCCAAAAATCTCTTCTCTTCTAGCATCAAGTGGCGACCTGGTATTGGCTGCTGCGGCCTCATATGCTCTACTGGCCGCGAGAACTAGGAAAGAAAGGGTTAAGGCTTTGTGCGATTCCAATCAGACTAGGCTAGGTTATCGTGATTAATAACGGAGCTATTTGTGGAATTTTTGGTGCACTAATTTAAAATATGATTCGTTTTTAGAATTTTGTGTGTTAGGATTTTTTTGGAAGTGTTATTTTTCTTTTATTCTTTCTTAGTCAAGACAAGCTTCCCCTTTTTATGTTTGTTTGTTTTGATGTTGGGTCACGGCGAAAGCCCGTACCCTTAATAAACTGGAACTGAACTGAACTGACTCCGAGCGTGTGTGCGGGATCCCAACAGAGAACTGGCGCGTCAGGCCCCAGCGTACCCATCAGCCCTGCCTCCGGTTGCAGACAAATTTGCTGCTTCAGAAAAAAAAAAGGGGGGGAACCCCCAAAATGTTAGGGAGGAAAACAAATCCTCCTGTGGTATCGAATAGAGAACTCCTCACAAGTGGTTTGTCGGAAATGTATCCAACTCCTCTCCTGTAGAACCAGCAGGTGCCATGTGAACTGGGGCAGGGAGGTGCTGTGCTCCACGCTGCCTGGAGGTACTGGCAATGGGTACCTCCCCATACTCCGGTTACCTGTTCCCACAGGCCCTGGCACGGCCCCACCCTGCCCATTACCCCGTAATCTGCATGACCCCACCCCATTGCTCTGGTTACAGGCATGTTCCCGCCCCTATGACAAATGTGCTCTTCCCCAGCCCAGTGCTCATTTACCCAGGTGGCTCCATTACTGGTGCCCCTGCCCGCATCACCTGCATAGTGCCCCCCATGATGTCCTGGTACTGACATTAATTATCATTCTCCAGCAGCAGTGGCTCTGTAGTTAAAGTATGTGATATGCACTGTTAAAATCAAAAACATTCTAACCTGTATAGAATTGGAACTATATGGCTTAATGGTGTGAAAGTTAGCAAAATGGGCTATTTAGGTGAGGTGTGGAATGTGTTCAAATTTTGAGAAAATCTGTTAAATGATGGCTGAGATACAGCAGTTTGAAACTTTGAGGAAAAAGAAAATCAACTCTTGTGACTTTTTTGCTGGCTGACAGTAAGCAAACCGAGGGGTAGGAAGTAAGGGAGAGGTGTTCTGGACCTCGGAGTTTGCCTCTAGTTATTGCTTGTGTTTAGTTTTTTAAATCTGCCCTGATCTCCCTCAGAACCCCTGCTCGAGCACTCCGCTCCTCCTCCATCCCCTCCCTCACCTCCCCTGCTCCGCCAACCGCCTTCATCCCTTCTCCCTCGCTGTCCCGCATGCCTGGAACTCCCTCCCTGCCCTTGTCTGCCTTGCTCCCACCCTCCATGCCTTCAAGTCCCTCCTCAAAACCCACCTCTTCCGCTCTGCCCTTCCTAACTCCTGCTAATTCATCCCCACCCAGAATTATCCCCCACGTGTTATCTGCAAACTCCCAAATTACTGTAACCAAGCCAAGAACGTGGACCTGAGTTCTCGCATCCTCATGAATGTTGCATCCCTTGTCTCTCCCTCTGTTCCCCCTTCCCTTCCCTGTCTCCCCTCCCCCTGTCTTTAGATTGTAAGCTCTCGAGCAGGGACCATGTCTATCTTGTTCTTTGTAAGCGCCAGGTACATCACTGGCGCTATATAAATGCTTATAATAATAATAATTAATAATAAATTAGGAGTTGCGGTTTTGAAGTCTGAATCTGGAAAATGACCTGCCTCTGCGTGAAAGTGAGAAAAGCGGCTTCTGCGCTGTGGGTCTCAGTGTTGACGGTGACTCGTGAACCTTCTGTCACATAAGGCGAGATTCATGTAGTGCGGAGTGCAGCGATTGTGTGCATGTTGGCAGGAGCGTGCAATATTGATTATATCCCGCCCTCTCCCCAAAGGCTCACAAGAATGAAAACATCTTACTAAAAACAGAATGCAAATAAATCACACACTTAAAACATCAAAACCTCCAACCCTGCCCCCCTTCCCATTTGCCCTACTTACCTGCATGGGGCTGCTCTCTGCAGAGAGTGCGGTGAAACCCACGATGTCACTGAAGTAGATGGTGACACTGTCGAAAGCCTCAGCTTGCACCGTCTCCCCGCGCTTCAGCTGCTCTGCCACCAAACTGAAGGGGGAGAAGCAGAGGAGTGGTAGTGCTCCCTAAAAGTACAGGGCATGCAGGCTTGGGGTTCGTTGTGTGGGGGAGGGGGTAGCCAAGGAACAAGGCTGTCCTCTGCTGGCATGGAGCCCGGCCGAGTGGCAGCTTGTGGACTTTTAGGTTGGAGAGATGGTGGGTGGGGGCGGCATTAAAATTTCACACATACATGATCCATGGAATGGAATACACAGTGAAGGGGGTGGGTGGGGAGGACCAGTGTATGCAGAATGAAAAACTACCCAATGGTGCTGGCACGCAATAGCGAAGAAAATGCAACGCTCTGTGTGAAAAAAATCAAAAGGGAAAACCAGCATTTGCCCCGTCGATCCAGTGGTAGGGGGGAAAAAAAGTTGGTAGCTTAAGGCTTCAAGTCTGTTTTAAATAAAGGGACATTATATGTCTGCGTGATTTGTTTCACTTTTAAAAATTGCTACTTTAAAAAGAAGAATCCACTCAGGAGAGAAACCTTGAAAATGCCAGGGGATGTAAGGAAAGCTTCAGGAGAAGGTGGGACACTCAATATACATCAGAAAATCCGTGCAGGGGAGAACACGTACATGTGCCTTGACTGGGAAACGCTGCAGGGTGAGCTCAGCCCTCAGTACACACCAGAGAATCCGCCCTGCCAGGGAACGGCTCTATAAATACTTAACTGTGGGGAAAGCTTTAATGTGAACTTCAGTCTTAGCATGCGCGAAAGAACCCAAACAGTTCCTTCATTCCCACCCCCACCTCAGTTGTGTTGGGAGAAAGGAGGGCACGACTAGAAGAGGCAGCACGGGGCAGAATACTTTAGCAAACAGTCTAGGAGACCAAAAGCTTAGCTACTAAGCCACAGGAAAGGGCATTTCTAACCCCTCACTTCAGACCAGCCCCTCCCACCCCTGTTCTCCTTCCTTCACACCAGGGGTGGGGAACTTTAGGCCCAGGGGCTAAATATGACCAATGGCAAGTTTTTATTTGCCCCCTTTTCAGTTCCTGGATCTGGCCCCTATGTCCAGTTCTTGCCCTCAAGAACTGAAAATGGGAGTTCAGGGGAAGGGAGCAGAGATGAGAGCCTGCCCACAAGGAGAGGGGACAGATCCATGTGACTTCAGCCTCCCAAACCCAAAAGCTTTGGAGAGGTGGCCCTGGGGCAGCGCATTGCCCTGGGTTGGGTTGGGTTACCCCACACAACGTGCTCCGCCACTCTGGAGATGACGCTGTGCAGCACTGCCCCAGTCCAAACTGGGGCAAATGTTTAGAGGCCACCCTTCACATGGGTGAGTAAATTTGGGGGGGGTGTGCAATGTGAGGCCCCGTCTTGTGTGATAACACCCAATGTTTGACTTTCCCTCTTTCTGTCCCTGGATTGGGCAGAGCCCAGAGGCTCCTCTTGAGGAAATGAATGACTTAAATTTAGATCAAGCAGAAGGAACAGCTCGTCCCACCAGATCAGGCAGGCAGACTCTGGAATTCAACCAGCACAGCAGGTCACAGATCATGCAGGTAGACTGTTCATGAGGAGGAGCTATTCTAGATCTAGTCCTGAGTGGCACGCTGGACCTGGTGCAAGGAGTAACTGTGGCGGAGCCGCTAGGCAATAGCGATCACATTTGACATAATTTCTGTAAGGAGAAAGGTAAAGAAAAGTACAGCGGTAGCATTTAACTTTGAAAAGGGGAGACTGTGACAAAATGAGGAAATTAGTTAAAAAGAAACTAAAAAGCCCAGTTGCAAGGACTACAAGTTTGCAAGAGGCGTGGAGGCTGTTTAAAAGCGCCCTTCTGGAAGCCCAGATTAAATGCATCCCGCAAGTTAAAAAAGGAAGCAGGAAGACCAAACGTCTTCCACTGTGGTTAAATGGGGAGGCGAAGGAGGCTATTAGAGCCAAAAAGGCATCCTTTAAGAAATGGAAGGCTAGTCCCAATGAAAATAATACAAAAGAGCATAAACACTGGTAACATAAATGTAAAGTGCTAATCAGGCAGGCCAAGAGAGATTTTGAAGGGAGGCTTGCTAAAGAGGCAAAAACAAGCAACAAAACTTTTTCAAATACATCAGAAGCAAGAAGCCTGCTAGGGAGTCAGTTGGGCCATTAGATGACAAGGGAGTAAAAGGGGCGCTCAGGGAGGATAAGGACATTGCAGAGAAGCTGAATGAGTTCTTTGCATCAGTCTTCACTGCAGAGGATTTGGGGGAGGTACCCACGCCGGATCCTTGCTTTGTGGGTGAGGAATTGGAAGAGCTGTTACAAATCAAGGATCCGGCGTGGGTACCTCCCCAGTACTATAGCGGAGTTTAAAAGAGGTTTGGACAAGTTTCTAGACGATAGGTCCATTAGCAGCTATTAGCCAGACAGGATCAGGGAACATGACGGGAGCTGGGGGGAAAACAACAGGGAATGGATCCCCCATTGTTACCTGTTGGGTGCTTCTCCCAAGCCACTGTGATTGGCCGCTGGCAGAGACAGGATGTTGAGCTAGATGGACCATTGGTCTGACCCAGTAGGGCACTTCTTATGTTCTTAGGTTATATACATTTTACAAGCAAGAAGCTAGCTGCATGTTTAAAATAGGGACAATTATATCTTGGGCTTCAGGCTGTAAACGGATGGACACCTCTTACACATACAGCACCCACTGAGTAGCTGCTCTAGTGAAAAAAGTGACGGGTCAGGATAGGATGTCTTCCTCCATCTGATAACTGCTAAGCCCTATTTGCATGGATCAAGGAAGAATTTAGTGCAGGGACAGGAAAACCTCAAGCTCAGGGACCAAATGCGGCCTGCAACTCTTTTATATTTGGTCCTTTGCAGTTCCTGGATTTGGCCTCTAGATCTAGTCCCCTCCCTACCCCCAAGCACTGAAAGGCTGCACTCAAGGGAAAGTGGCAGAGATGGAGGCATGCACACAAGGATAGGGGACAGAACCAGGGCACAGATCCATGATCTGGACCCTCCTCTTCCTGAGTGCACTGTGTAGGCACCTCCGCCTTCAACTTTTATGTGAATCTCACTTGAATGGGTTTTTCAGTTGGTCCCTGGGAAGGAAAAGGCTATAGCACCTCTGATATAGCACTTTCAGTATCCTTCCTACAAGCTCCCTGACCAGTGAACATGAGAAAAAAATACATGGAAAAATACTTAAGAGCCAAATTCCAAGTAGCATCAGATTGCTTGTAGAGTGGGGGACAAAATTCAAAGGGGCTAACACAATTTTCCTCTTTCAAAAACAGTAAAATCACACAACGTTGCACGCAAACTGCAAAGCAGTTTTTTTCCCCAAGTGTTCATGCTGCAACAGAAAGATTGAATATAACTGTTGAATATAACCCCATTGATACTGTTGACCACTCACTCTTGCTGGAGTCCCTTCACTCCCTTGGCTTTTGTGGCTCTGTCCTTAACTGGTTCTCCTCCTACCTCTCTGACCGCTCCTTTAATGTGTCTCTCTCCAACTCCGACTCCTCCTCCTTCCCCCTCTCAGTTGGTGTTCCTCAAGGCTCTGTTCTTGGCCCTCTCCTCTTCTCGATCTATACCTCATCCTTAGGCAAACTCATTGCCTCCCATGGCTTCCAATACCACCTCTATGCTGATGACACTCAACTCTATCTCTCT
>QEPC01005523.1:1120748-1134042 GCA_003113815.1 Sphenodon punctatus
ACCAGAACTGCACACAATATTCGAGATGCGGTCGCACCATTGATTTGTATAGAGGCATTATGACATCCTCAGTTTTATTCTCTATTCCTTGCGAATAATTCCTAACATTCTCTTTGCTTTTCTGACTGCTGCTGCGCACTGCGCATTTCACTGTATTGTCCACAGCCACCCCCAGATCCTGGGTAACTCCTAGCTTAGTACCCAGCATTGTGTACGCCGAGTTTGGATTATTTTTCCTTATGTGCATCACTTTGCACTTGTCCACATTCAATCTCATCTACCATTTAGATGCCCAGGCACCCAGTGTCGTAAGATCCCATTGCAGTTCCTCACAGTCTGCTCGTGTTTTAACTACCTTGAATAACTTGGTGTCATCTGCAAATCTGATCCCCTCACTCTTAACACCCCTTTCCAAATCATTAATGAATGCATTAAACAGCACCGCTCCCAATACAGATCCCTGAGGCACACCACTTTTTACATCTCTCCATTGTGACAACTGACCACCTTTGCGTTCTAGCTTTTAACCAGTTTCTGATCCATAGTAAGACACTACCGCCTATCCCAGGACTTTTTAATTTTCTCAAGTCTCTCATGAGGGACCTCATCAAAAGCTTTCTGGAAATCCAGGTACACTATATTGACTGGGTCTCCAGTCGATATAGTGATGGGGTGCTATAGATATTGAGATGGGCTTACCAGAACCGCACACAATATTCAAAGTGCGGTTGCACCATAGATTGATATAGGGACATGATAATTTTTGGGGGGTATGTTGTTGTGAGTTTTATGTATTTCTTGTCTCATGTTTTTATCATCTCCCAATTTGTATTATTGGTCCTAACCAAACTTATTCACTTTGTGTGTGTTTTTTGTTGTATTTTTTAATGTGCGTGTATTGTATGTTCCTTATGCTAAGGCTGAAGGCTATGCAATAAAATTTGATTGATTGATATTTTCAGCTTTATTCTCTATCCCTTTGCAAATAATTCCTAACATTCTGTTTGCTTTTTTGACGGTGGCCACCGCACACCGAGCTGAGGATTTCAGTGTATTGTCCACAATGACTCCAAGGTCTTCTTCCTGAGTGGTAACTCCTAATTTAGAACCCAGCATTGTGTACATAACGTTTGGATTGTTTTCCCCCGACGTGCATCACTATGCAATTGCCCACATTCAATTTAATCTGCCATTTAGATCCCAATCTCGCAAGATTCCCCTGAAGTTCTTCACAGTCTGCTCGTGTTTTAACTACCTTGAATAACTTGGTGTTGTCTGCAAATTTGATCAGCTCATTCCTCACCCCCCCTTTCCAGATCATTAATGCTGACTATCATAGAGGAAACGAGGTGGAGTGAAAGGCCACTCAATGAAGTCATGACTAAGACAGGATTTGGAACCTGGTCTTCCAGATCCCAGTTTAACCCCATTACCCACTTCGCTTCACGGGTCGTCTGGTCAGCGGGAGCTAAACTTGGATGTCCTCGTTTCTCTGTGTAAGCCAAGGGCGGGGCAAACTTATGGGGCACGTGATCCAGCTGTCAACCTCAGGCGGTCTCCCAAGACCTTTCCCACTGGCTCTGGTGCTCCAGGGTGGAACCCCTCCCATTGGCTCCCAACTCGGTGAGTAGCCCAAATATGTTAGCAGGATGAGGGCCCAGGGGGCCTTTATTCCAGTTAACGCCTCTAGCGCAGCTCCTGGAAGAAATGGCTGTCTGGAGACAAGGTGTCCGTGCGGCTGCCTCAGTTCCACCTCCTTCAGGCACTCGCCTCTCCTGCGTCCTCCGTATGCTGGGAGGGGCAGCACTGCTAGGCGGTCCCTGGTGGAGCTCAGAGGAGGCAGGAGAGGGCAGTGCTGAGCTCCTAAGCACCAGTCGGGGCAGCTGAGCACCGTCAGCAGGACTCGGGCAGTGGGAGAGACAAGGAGTGGGCCAAGGTAGGGGCAGTGTGTGCGTGTGCAATTGCACCAGAGCGTGCAGATCTTTGCACAAGGGGTAGAAATAACGTTTTCATGGTGGCTCTCGGCCATAGGAAGAGATTGACGTATGGTGCTTTAGATCGGGAACGAGGCCGGTCCTTGCTCTGGAAAGCAACAGCACGCAGCAGAACCCCACCGCTCCCTCGCAAACAGTGGGCAGCCCTGCTAGCAGATTCCCTCAGCTCCATCGTGTCCCTTCCTTTGGAAGTGTTGATCCATCTGCCCTGCGGCAACGTGGGGGTATGCGCCTGCTAGAAGTTCCTGCGGGTTATTTACAAGCCCCCCGCGCCAGAGACTACACTGGCCTGCGACAGGCGGTCAGGAAGGAGGAATTATGTCAGGGGAGTCTCCGTTCTTTATCCCCACCCCCTCGGCGTGGTTTCTTTTGCCTACCCTCCTTGGTTACTGTTAAGGATACAGAATCCTGCTCGGGTCCAGCCTGGCCGTTAGTCAAGGGCATAACGATAAGAGGGGGGTGGGTGGGTTTCGTTCCCAGGGCCCACTCCATCCTAGCTCTGCTGCTGCTATTTGTACAGAACGAATTGCCCGCTTGGCACGGGCCCTGCAGGATCAGCTCCTACAAGGGAGGGAAGCAAACTGTACCTAGAGAGACGCAGAACAGGAGGGGTCTGTGCCAGCTTGCTGGACAGGAGGGAAGACAGCTCCGGCTTCCCTTCTGCCTTGCAAGGCTCCTTGACCCCGAGAGGAGCTAGTGTGTGTGTGTGTGTGTCTGCATTTATTCCAATTTTTACCCTCCCAAATGGCTCAGGGCAACTTGCAAAACAAATACAAGCAATATATAAAAACAGCACAAACCCCCCAACCTTCCGTATCCCTGCCCGCCGAATAGAAAGGTCTTACAGCAGCAGAACCTGCCCAGGCTGGGGGGAAGGGAGTTCTGCAGCACCTCTCCCTGCGAGCCCCCAACGTACAGGCAAGACAGAGGGGCACCCACAAGGAGGCGCTCCTTGCCGATCACAGGGGCCAAGGAAGGACAGGCCGTCTCTGTGGGTCCCAGACCATTTAGGGCTTTAAAAGGTCAAAACCAGCCCCATGAATTGTGCCTGGAAAGCTATTGGCAGCCCGTGCAGACACCAGAGCACCGGTGTCACGTGCTCCCGGCACCTCACTGCCGTAGTGTGCCGGCTACAGCTTCCAGTCACCAAGGGCAGCCCTACGTAAAGCGTGCTGCAGCCATCAAGGCTCAAGGTGATGAAAGCATGGAGGACAGTGGCCAGATCCGAATCAGAAATGGCTGCAGTCACCCCGACCGACCACTCCCATGTTATTCACAGAACAGGCTCCTTCTAACATCGTTCAGGGTCCCCTTCTCCTCTGTAAGCTAAATAGCTACACTTGCAGCTTCTCAACTTCATGAACGCGTCCCTTGTCGCATCTCTAGCCTAGATTGTAAGCGCCTTCGGGCAGGCAGGGCCGTCTTTAACGTGATTATAACTAAGCCAAGCACACGCACCTGAGACTTCGCATCCGCTTGAATGTTTGTTTTCTCCCGTCCCCTCCTCGTCTTTTAGATTGTAAGCCACAGGCAGGGACCGACCGCGTCTATTTCTGTGTTCTGTAGGGTGCCAGGCACATGGCTGGCGCTATAATGACGGCTCCACCCAGCAGGCATGGTGCAGGAGCGCTACGATACCACCGACTTAGAGCGGAGCACCCTACAACTCTCTGCCCGATACAACTGGACCATCTCACTTTACAAAGAGCAAGAATTTTTGGCCACTAACCCCGGCCTCCACCCAAGCAAGGTGGGCCTTGGGTTCCTCAAATGAGGACCAGCTTTACAGAGAAAGCAACAGCACTTGGCATTGGGAAGCTAAGATCATGTTCTAACGAGGAGAGGTAAACTGTAGTAACTACTTTGATTTAATTAAATCACAATACCGGCTGCACTGTTCACAGAAAACATGTGAACCAAAGCCATTGTTCTGCTTTGGTTAACATTCACAGCGTAATCCAACGTCGTCCTGTGTCAGTTTCTGCCTAGTGGAGACGTAACGATCATCAAACTGCTCTCGCGTTGGGCACACAAGCAGCCACAAGGAGAACCTACTCTCCGTTTTTCAGGGGTACACCACCTTCTCTCCCTACTCACGAGTAACTCCTGTTCGTGTGACCACACGGCCCAGCCGAATCAAATGAAGCGTTCGTCAGGCCAGGACCCAAGCGGATGTGAGCCGACAGAACGGTGCCAGAGTTCTGGAGAAGAGTCACGCCGGTGGAAACGGCCGCTGGTAAATGCTTGGCCTTTGCAAATGACGACACCCCCCCCAGTGGCTGGGACACGCATTACACACCGAGGAATGAGTCTCGGCTGCTTGCTCAGCTTAGCAATAAGCAGCAAGAGGGTTCGGTGCGCCGGGGAGAACGCTACAGAGAGGATCTTGCTTTGCTAGGACATCTATTTGAATTTTAAACTTCCCCTGCCCTGAATTGGGAGAGCTGTTTAAATGAGGGAAAGTGCTTGGTGCAAGTGGGCCTATTCATCAGGGGGCGGCTGCTTATGTGGGATGTTTTACATCGCCCGAGGCGCCCCCCATAAAGCGCGCTCTTTGGAACCCCTCCTCCATTTAAGATTCTCACCGCTGGCTGAAGGGATCAAGACTGGAGGAGGTGTTTCAATAGGAAAACGGTTGGCATATGCAAAAAGGTTAGATGCTTGATAGAAGGCCCTGCCGGCTGCGTGGGGCTTAGGCAGCACACCTTCGAAAACAAAAAAGCTATAAACCCGCCCGCCGAGAGGGTCAGGGAGAGTCACCGAAAGTACTTCTGTCTCCTTTGTTAGACGGACTAGATTCATCTCTTCTCAGGTTGGGACAGAGAATAGCTTTCTCTTAAAAACATAAGCACCATTGAGGTTACAGGATAAAGGCTGGAGCAGTGTCACTATGGAAAGAGGCAGCAAGAACAGAGGGGAAATAGAGCCACAGATGATTAGGATTAAGAAATATTAAGGGAAATCTGTAGGATCTATTGGCCACCTGTGAAGCAAGGGGCCGGCGCAGGCATGTTCTGTTGAAGCAGGTTGGCGCCAGCGAAAGCGCACGCACCCCTCTCCGTTCGATAACCCCCTGCCTCGTCTCGTGAACGCGCGCTCTTGGAGGATCGAAGCGGTTCCCTTCTTCACCCTGGCACGTGCTCTGGCTCGGACATGGCAGCCCAGAACGAGACACTCCTGCCCTTGCCTGTACCCGCTCCCACAGCCATTCGCTCGTGACGCCCCCGCCCACCCCCCCCATGTGAAGAGGGCCCAGGGGTTTGGGGCTGACATGCAAAGAAGCCACACAGAGTCCACACCATTTTTATAATTGTTTCTCCTTTTTTGTTACAATGAACCAGAAAGTACAAGATTCCATTGAAATCAGAACAGCTTCACAGAATGGCTGAACTTAAAAACTCCAGGGAAGGGAGGAAAGAAAACCCCCTTATCAACTGAAAGCCAATCCCATGGGGAGGGGAGGGGGGGGGAATCGGCTGGATTGAAAATGCAGTTTTGGTTGTGTCGAAAGGTAACAGCACTCGGGAACAAAGCCAATTTTGGACCCGATTTTTTTTCTGGAGGGACTATTCTACCATGATTCACTGTAGACGCTGTGCACGGCCCTTGCCCATTTCAAAAACTTAGAACAAAAACTAGTTTCTCTGCTGACTCTGGTGCACAGAAACCACAGGTGCCGTCCCCTTCAAACATGATGCAAAAGAAATCCATACGTCCGCCGTCTCCAGCCCTACCATCTTTAGCTAGGAAATCTTCTTGCTACTACATAGTTAAGCCAACGGTCGAACCCATCTGAGGGCCAGCTGGGGTGGGAGAGGGTCGGTACAAAATAGAAGTCTGACATGCCTACGGCAGAACGCTAGTACTCTCTAAACCGGACTCGGAGGTGGGCGGGCTTTTGGCATGCTTGCTTTAGATGGGTCATTGCCACAACGAAACCGCAAATGTAGAAGTTGACCATTGAGCTGCGCTGAGGGACCCAACGATCTCCCCAAACATAACCATGAAACGCTAACAGGCACGTATGTTATCGGGGGATCTTGCCGCTCGCCCTCGTTGCCAACAGACAGCATCAACCTAAAGCAGTGCGGACCAGGGCGCCTGTGCGGTATCTTCCCTTCGAGAGAACGGCGGGCTCAGCGTCCCGGCACGCTAGCATTCAGAGACCTGTCTGCAGAGGCCTGCCACACTCGTGTTCAGAGAAAATAGGAAAAATATAAAAAACAATCCAAAAAAAAAAAAAGGGGGGGCTTCGTACAACACAGAGTATCAAAATGTAAAAGGGAGACACTAAGATCGGAGCCCCTGGTAGAAGAGGCTGCCCCTCAGACTGCAGCTCCTTCCAGAGTCAATCAGCGTGAGCCTTGCTTTAGCTTACGGGTATCGACTTCAATGACCCTCAGTCATTGGTTTCCGGGTCTGTCTGAGCCATGTACGCGTCCAGCTCAGCGTCAAGGTGTCCTTTTGTTTTAGACATGTAAGCGTCTAGCTGGTTGTCGAGTTGCTCCTTGGTCAGTGCGGGGCGGGTGGCACCTCTGCCTCGTCCTCTGCCTCTCCCCCGGCCGCCGAAGCCCCCTCTCCCCCGGCCTGCCATGCCGCGACCTTGCCAGCAAAGGAGAGCAGAGTTAGGGACCGTGTCCTGCACACCGAGAGCATTTAACTATGGCCGCTGACATGCAGCGCGACCGCCGGCATGTTCCCCTTCGGCCCTGCTGTAGCAAGCACAGCTGCAGGGAGCGGAAACCCGTACTGGCCAGCAGAACTCCCCCTGCAGCTCTGACCAGGTCACACCTCCTCAAGCCTCTTCCATGCTCCCCCCCCACTCCCTTTCCTGCTGCACTCCCATCCAGAACCCGTGTCTCTCTCTTCTGCCAACGCCCTCATCTGCTCCCGAGCCCCCTTCTCCCAAGCTGCCCCTAGGCTAAAAACTCCCCCCATCAGCCGCTCTCTAGTTCCTCATCCTCACTGACTGAGGCTCACTCATGCTTCCTCGTCACCCCCTTCCATTCAGGATCCCTGTCTCCCATCAAGCCTGCAGCATCTCAACTTTGTGAATGCCTCCCCCTTGTCTTCCCTAGACTGGAAGCCCCTCGGGGCAGGGATCCATCTCTAATTAATGATTGTACAGCACCAGGCACATGGCTGTCCCTATAGAAATAATAATAATGTCCAGAGGTGTAGGGAACTGCTTCTTGGAGGTAGCTGCCACAGCCACCCTCTCACTGTGCCCTTCCATAGCCCATCTCCTCCTCTGAAGACAGCAACAAGCACTGCCCTTCCAGCCTACTCCAAGCCTCCCCCGAGCTCTGCATGCTTTCCTATGCTGTATCCAGACTAAGACATGACAGTCGTTTTGTAACCCCTCGCTGACTGCATGAAAGCTAGAGCACGCCCCAAACTCTCTGGCATTGAAGACAGAGCTTCACAATGAATAAAGAGGCTTCCCTTTTGCAACAGACCCCTGCTGTCTAAACACACGGGGGAACGCTCCTCTGGCGAACAAGAGTTTGGACACACCCCTTCATGGGAGATGCTGGCTTCTTGTGATCGGCATAATATGCAGCGAGTTGGCACAGTGGCATAAACACAGCTGGATCCCCAAAGCCTCGCACTAAAGTCAAAGCCTCCCTCCCTCCCATGGGCTCAGCACCAGGTCGTCAAAACAGGGAGAATCCAGGGAGAGCGGCGCAGTGCAACAGGAGCAGTGCTTGGGGGGGGAGCTTTGCCCTGCTGGAGGCTTTTGGAGGAAGGGGATGCTTGCTTACAGAAAGGGAATGCCCACCAGAAAGCCATCCATTGACAGCAAAGCATGGGGGAGGGGGAGCCTCCAGGGCCAGATGTTCCCCCCGCTTGGCTTACGCCAGCCAAGAGAAGCTCCTTCTCCAGTATGCCACTGTTTGGGGGTTAGCCATGCCGCTTGCTAGCTACATGTTGCTACACTGGTTCTAGAGCCAATTAATCCCACTTTTTTGCACCAGGATGAAATCTCCTTAAGTGGCTGGTGGAAAGACCGCACGAAGGCATCTGGTCTCCCTGCAGGATTTAACCTCTCGTTAGCAAGGGGCGGCTCAAGGTGTAAGATGTGGCACCGCCTTCCGGAGCGTGTGTGGCGGCGGCTGCCCATTAAAAGCAGCTGGGTGGGTGGAATTCATCAGTTTTCCTCCTGCTTACGCCAGGCCCTTAGACAGCAGGGAACCACACAGAGTTCGGTTCCACCAAGCGCAACATGGAGCGCGGGGCTGGAGTCTGACTTGATGGGACTTGTACAGCTTTGCTCTGTGCCTCCGTCCTCTCATGATCCCTCCAAGGTTTCAGCCACTGACCTCTGCCACCAATTCCTCCACGGCCCATGGCTCCTCTGCCGAGACCACCTCTGCCAAGGCCGCCGCGGCCTCTAACACTGCCTCTTCTCAGGCCCATCCTGGGGGCCACTCCACGGCCTCCCCGAAGCAAGCTCTGACCTGTAATGAGATTGGGGGGGAAGGGGACCGGTAAGCATGACAGCCTGGGCTGGCTCGCTGGGTGCCGGGACCCCCAACCCCATCTGCTGCCATGGCCTCAGCTCTCCGAGGACAGAGCCGAGCTTTCACTGCTGTTAGGATCGCGCAGTGCCCTGGATTAAGTCTGAAGGAGCCTTCCCATCAATCCCCACACGCTCACCATGCACTCACCTCTGAGGGGGATCCCTCCTCGCAGCAACCCTCGAGCTCCACGCCCGCCTCGCATGGCTCCTCTCGGCAAGCCTCGCTGCCCCATGGGCAGCCCTCTTCCCCCCATGGCTCCACGGGCAAGGAGTCCAGCCGGCCGGCCTAAGCGTGCCTGGATGTTGCTTTTACCTAGACGTTGTTTCAAGCTCTTCTAGAAGGAAAGTTTTTGAAAGGGAAAGTTATGCAGCAGAAAGTAGGGACTTCCAATGCAGACAGAGGCTTACACCGCCAAAGGATGGAGGGTCAGAGGTCTCCCAAAAATACTTGGCTAGACACCCAAGGAAAGGGATGAGCCAGAGAGGAAACATCTGTCAAGTTTAAGGAACAGAGAGTTTGTGAAGACCTTTACCAAGAGATCAAAGTTCAGGCCTTCAAGGGGTAGAAAAGCAAATTTGCTGTGTGGGTCTCCAAGGCAAGAGAACTCGTTAGGATACCTTCTACGGGATCTGAAGAAAGACTTGGTGAAACGGACAGGCTCGCATGCTCTCACTCAACCCCTGAATTCCTGTCTCATCTCTCTCTAGGCTTCCAGACATTTCCACTTGAATAAATACCAACGCTACCAACTCTCAGCCCCAAGGGGGAAGAGCAAGAGACTCCGATCCCAGTGAGCACATGCACTAAGCCAGCCAGTTTCAAATATTGATGAATAGAAGCCAGACTCCTCGTTTCAGCTCTAATGGTCTCACTGGGACACTCCCATCAGATCCGTGTTTGCATGTGCTGAACTGGCTGCTAGTCTCCCTTCATCTACTTCAAAAGCTAGCACAAGAGAAACAGGCTCCGAAACATCAAGGAACCAAGACCACTCTCTCCCCGTTCCCCAATGCTCCAGAACCCAGTCCATTCCAGCCTCGCTGTTGAAACCTGATTGTACCAAATTTAGCTGCCAACACCTTTTCAAGCCTACTTGGTTCAACTTTCTTGGACAAGTTACTCTGACATCCAATACCCAACGGCCTTTGAGGGGAACCCCGGCAAGCACACGCTTTAAACCTTTTCCTGATGCAGCCAAACCTCAAACCTCATGAGGCTGCACATTGGAGCTAAATGCTCCAGTACCGACAGAAGCAGCCCAACGTTTGCGGCAACCAAGGTGCCCTCAGCAAGGAGGGTTTGGGAGGATCCCACGGCTCACGTATCCCCAGTAGGATGGGAATCAGTCAGACTAGCGTATCCAGCCAAGAGTAACAGTGGCACTAGCAGGAGGTTGATGCCTCAGATTGCCCCTGACAGTGGAGGGCAGAGGCCTGGGGACGCGGCCACCCAGGCCTCAAACCCCAGCACCGTGTGCGCAGAGGGGCACAAAGCAACGGGAGAGGCGCTCTCACCCCCACGCCAGGCCTCGCCCCTTCAGCCATCAGCAACGCATGCAGGGGACACTCATGGTAAGCTATCTACCCTGGCCCCCGCCCCCCCGGCCAGGTTCCATCTCACCCGGGCGACTCCTGCCAGGGCCCCTCAGCATTGTCTCCATTGAGCCTGCAACTGCCTTGTCCCATCTCTCACCTACAACCCGAGGGGCTCATGGGACCGTCTGCTGGGTCACAAGTGAAACTGCAACTGGGCGTTTGTCCAGGAGCCGCTGACGGAGAAATGCATCAGAGTTCCGAGGGCCCCTAGGCCAGTGCAGTTAGATTTCTCTTCACCAATTCCAGCTACGGGACAACACACCCCGGCAGGGAGCATGACGTCTCTCCTAGCAGACCCAGTGAGGTGGGAGATTAGATTTAGCCACCACCGTTCCAGCCACGCAACATGGGGGCAGGTCTGTTGTCTGGTAAGTCGCAGAACAAATGCAAGTTTGCTACCCGGAGCAGCCCCCGCGAAGAAACACCCCCTGCCTCTGCTTGGGGCTTGCTGAGCTCTGTCAATTTCACAGCTCCCGAGCAGAAAGCGTTCCCCATTTATGCTGCCAGCTGATGGGCAGGGTCTATTGGGTGGCAGCATTAACACGGAACAGCAGACCACGGGGGTTCATGCTGCCCAGACATGGGATACGGGTTTTCCCTGTGGTTAATACAACGAACAGTCATGCAATGCTGCCCATTCACCACTGTGCAAGCCTTGTCCCTCCAGACCCACCAATTATGTCCCCCCTGCTTGCGTTTCAAGAGACGCTCTGAGTGGGTTGCTGAGGACTGCACAAGACCCTCTGCTCTTCCCTTCCTTGCTAAGCACGCCGCAGTCCTAAGGTTGCACCTCTAGCGAGCTCACACTCAGCCTCTGCCGTCATGAGCTGGGCCGTCTGGGATAGGCGAGTGTTAGTCGCTTGTGGCACTGGTTGGCATTAAGAGAATGGCATGCAATTGCTCCTGGTCACGGTACTCCGTTTCAGCAAACCACAGCAGCGCGTGCGGTCTCTGCACACAAAGAAGCCAAGACAGCGTGTGGCAATGAAACAGCAGAGAAATGAATGGACAAAAATGTCAGCAGAGCGAGAAAGCTGGCATCGGACCGGCTGTGTTTTGGGAAGGGAAAGCAGAGAAATGCCTCCCTCTACGCCCCTGGGAAAGTGGCCAAGAGCGGGCCAGACCCGATTCGCTGGGCTGTATTCTACACCAAGCGGCCATGGAGCATTACCTATCTTTGAGCCCCTCCAAAAACGCCGCTCTCACTTTCAGGAACACCTTGGAAAAGTCACCTGCCGCCGACAGGCCCCCCTCGAGTCTCACCTGCTTGAGTTTCAAGGCAGCTTGGACAGAAGGCCTGTTCTCCATCTGCTGGGCCAGTCTTCTGTTTCTGGCACTGGCTAGCTGCTGCTGCTGCATGGTAGCCCGAATATTCACTGGCATCGGCTGTTTGTTCTTCAGCATATTAGTAAAGCTTCAAGGTCGAACAAAATGGGTGTTTAAACAAAGCTTTATTACAAAACATTTATTGGCATTTCATGGCTCTTGAGACTGGTGCTACCGATCTCATGAACTTTTAGGTAAAAAGTGGTACACTTAGATCGAGTCGTACGCGAGCTTTTCCACAAGCGGGCAAGGACAGGAAACTCAGGTGTCGATTAGCACAGTAAACTAATTCAGAAGCGAGACCAAGGCTTTCGGTGACTGCTTTAGAGGTGGCAGAAGGGATGAGAACAAGCAAGAAGCAGAGATGGGAATGAGAGATGGGGGAAGAGGGGAAGCGCTAGGGGGCCTGGGAAACCCTTTGACTGCACTGCAGCTGGCAGGGAGGGGAACAGGAGCGATAGGTCGCCCTAAGGGAGCAGAAGGTCCCAGGACTGGAACCCGATTTTTGTCCCCTTCAGGGATGCCACCACCCAACCGGCTTAGCTTATAGCACATCGTCCCGATTGCTTTGGCCTCTAAGAATTTCCTAGGTGCTTAAGAGGGCGTTCAAATATCCAGACTAGAACCCTCCACCAGAAAGAAAGCTTCCCCTTGCCGGCAGCCAGCTGGCTAAGAGTGACTCAGGCAGAACCGAGCACTTCAGAATGCTTTCTGGAGACTGGGCCAGCCCTCCCTGAGCCCCCGGCCTGTCCTGAAACAGGCCCCAGGCATTGGGTAACCGTGACTTCTCACCACAGGGAGGGACTGCGCCTAATGGCTCTCTCTCCTCGGCTTAAACAACATGGATGCGGTTAGCCCGACAGCTACTCAGCCCGAGAGCGAAATGCGATCAGAAGCATCGCTGTTAATTCATCACCACAGAGTCAGAAAAGCGGCATGGAAGGGACCACTGAGCAGGGGGGACAAGAGGAAGCCGTGCCGAGACAGGAACGGAATGGGGATGGAGCAGAGCAATTGCCTCTTACAAGACCCAAGAACATTGTTGAAGGGCCTTTGGGCTGATCTGAGCGGGCCGCCGCCTGCCTCTTACAGGCTGGGCCACACGGGGATGTGCCCGCCTTGGACAGAACAGCCAAGCCTCCTGCAGCTCAGGTAACATGCTACCAGGCTGCAGCGTCAACTCTATCAAATGTAAAACCATGTGGAAGAGAAGGGAGGGTGCGAGATCTCTTTAGAACACACCCCACCACATTAACGGCTCAGACAGTGAACTATTACCAGCTACCGACAGAGGCCTCCAGAATCCTCGCCCGTTTAACCTCATGTGCCACAGCGACGGAGATCTATGGCAGAGGCGCGCAGCCGCCTGCTCACGGTTAGGGAGGTTAAAACAAGGCAGGAACCAGCTTGGTTTTGGACACAGCAACAATTAAGTAAAAAAAAATAAAAAAAAAATTCTTATGAGCTGAAGTTGCCGTTGGCTTCCCTCACCGCTCGTTCAGAGACATCTTGGTGGTGCTCTTTAACACAACTTTCGGGGCGGACGGTGCGGCCATCGTCGGGTCCCGAGATCTGGAAAGGACAGACAGACAGACTTAGCAAGGGGGGGTTGCGGTCGTACAATCAGCAAAAAGGCTAGAAACTGAAGCTCCAGTTCCAAGAGAGCAGATAATCAAGAGAACCACCACCTTGTGGAGCTGGGGATGCTCAGGCCCAGGGGCCAAACACACCCCACAACCAGTATTTATGTGGCCCCTGGATCCAGATCCTATCCCCAAGCACTTAATGACTGAGCTCAGGGGAAGGGGGCAGAGAGGAGGGCAGGCGCACAGGGAGAGGGGACAGATCGCACTGA
>QEPC01005523.1:1173049-1186933 GCA_003113815.1 Sphenodon punctatus
GCAGAGAGGAGGGCAGGCGCACAGGGAGAGGGGACAGATCACACTGACAGACTGAGCTCAGGGGAAGGGGGCAGAGAGGAGGGGCCTGCGGGCAAGGAAAGGGGACAGGTGCATCCTCTGCTTCCTGAGCACACCCCTTAAGCTCCCCCGCCACCAACTTCTCTGCAGCCCTTGGGAGTCTGGACTTCTTTTGCGAGTGGCCCCTGCGGGGGGTGGGGTGGGAAGGTTCCCCACCTCGATCTAAGCTCTGTGCTGGCTCCGGTAAAGCCGTATCCTGCACAGATACAGATACAGATACAGATACAGATACAGAGGTTACGCCAGCGCAGAGCGAGAGCAGGATGTTACCTGAGCAGCCAGCCGGCCACGCAGGTGCAGAGTTCAGAGCACTCGGGGGGTGGGGGGGCGGGGGGGGAGGGTGTTGACTGGGGAGGCACTGATTTGCACCTGTTCCCCCCCCCCTGACACCAAGAGAATAAGGCTGATTGACCCCAGCTGAGAATATTGACTGGGCCCCCAGCCTTGCCGTCCACACTCAAGACACGCAGACAAAGAATTTCTCCATAACATTCTCCAATTCCCCCACCCCAAATTTCACCCCAATTATTAGTATTTTTGGAAGGGAGGGCCACTGTCACCCAGGCTTTCATCGCCTCGAGGCTGGATGACTGCAACGCGCTCTACATGAGGCTGCCCTGGGCGCCGGGAGCACATGACACCGGTGCGCCGAAGTCTGCACTGGCTGCCGATAACTTTCCGGGCACACGGTCTGGGCCCTCCATCGCCGAGAGACCGCCTGCCCGTTCGCGCCCCGCTGCGGCCCCTGTGATTGGCCGGGAGCGCCTCCCGGTGGGGTTGTCCTTGACGACCGTCCGGCTCATACGACGGGGGCTCTCGGTGGCTGCGGAACTCCCTGCCCCAGGAAGTTCATTTCAACCCGAGACCGAGCGTCTTCCGGAGGCGGCGCAAGACTTTTTTTGTTTATAAAGGCGGGCGGCGATAGGGATTGGGTTGGAGGTTTTTTTGGGGGGGAGGCTGGGGCTGGAGTGGGTGGTTCTGGGATGAGGGGAGGGGTTTTTGGTACTGCATTTTAATGTTATTTGATCGTACGCTGTTTTCATTCTTGTGAGCCTTTTGGAAAGGGCGGGGTGTAAGTTTAACTAACTAACTAACTAACTAACTAACTAAACAAATAAATAAAAACAGATCCGAATTGAAAAATCCTCCCCAAGTCAATGCTGTTCTTCCATCCTGCGCCGAGATTTCCAGCCTCCTCTGATAGACAAGCTCTTCCCGGAAGCGATGTCCGCTGAGGCCTCTTGGTTTAACCGGAGCCAAATGGGGGCCCAAAGGCGCGGAGGCGTCTCTGCTCTGTGTTGAACCTCCCCAGATCCCTGCTGGCTGGAACGAGGCCAGACGGGTTTAAGGAGGCTTTGAGCCCGGTAATGGGCTCAGGGAGAACCACCCGCGACAAGAACCCCCCGGTCGCCACCCGCCGCCCTGCGCTGGACGCCGCATTTCAGCAGGGAGCGGAGTCGGTGAAAGAGCACCGACGGTGCTACTCTGACCTGCTTACTAGCCCTGGGGACTGGAAATAAAAATGGCAGCTGCCCACATGTTTTCCCCTGTAGTGTAAACAGCCTCCCAACCCAGCCCTGGCTCTGCCGGTCCTGCCTGTCTCTGGGGGAGGAGGGGAGGGCTTGGTTTCGTTCTCTCTTTGCACTCAGAACTGGCTACTACTGTGCAGCTGCTTCTGGGGTGGGACGGGGCGGGGATGCAGCAGCTGAGTAGAACGCTCCCGGCAGAGCTGGTCCAGGGAAGGAAAGAGAGGGCAAAGGTAATGGGGCTGGGAAGTGGGGTGGCTTACATGATGGGGGCTGCCCCCCGCTATTCACCAAGCTCCTGTTCTAGTGCCACGGCTGCTGGGCCGGTGTGTGTGTGTGTCTCACACCGGCCGCAGTGCTAGGGTTTCCAGATATACACATTTTTCTGGGACACTTATGAAAAAATACATGTTGCAGGGCCTGCATTAGCGCCTTACGAACACACGCCCCCCCCGAACCCTACCCAGAACCCTCAGCTCCCCGCTCTGCATTCAAGGAACCCCACCCCACGGCTGGATGGGGACCTGCCCTGAGCGGGGGCGAAGAGGGGTTGCCATGGCTGGAAAATGGGGGCGGGGGGGGGGAGACAGGACTCTCCCTCCCTGAGTTTGGGGCAGAGGGGGCAGTCCCCTGTGGCCCCGTTGGCATTTGAACCTCCAGGAGTTGTCATTCTTGGGGGGGGGGGGAGAAACTGCCCCTCCCCATTGGTTGCTCCTGCTTAGCCCCGGTGGAGGTGGGACCAGCCATGGGGCCTTGCTGGGGGGCCCTTGGGTCTGAGGTGGACGCAGTTTCACCCGCTCCCTGCTAACCCCCGAAACCCCTGTGGGGTTTGGAGAAACAGGGACAGACCCCCCCCCCCCCATGGCTGGCGCTGACAGAGGGGTCTCCGGGGGTGGGGGGGAGATGCAGGAAGCTTGCTCTTCCGGGCTCTGGTGGGGTGGACTAGCCAAGCCAGCCCTCCGCACCCCCGTGAAAGCTCCAGTGTTCAGCATTCACCTCCTCCCGCAAAAAAAGTCTGGCCTGACTGTTGCAGAGTCTCCTTGCTAACCCCAAATCCCGCGGGGCTGGCTTCGCTGCCGAGGACAGGCCCAGCCACACAGGGTGGCCTTTGTCCGGGGGTGAGCGAGCAAGAGCAGCCCTGGCTTCCAGAGCTTCATGGGGTGGAGGGACGAGGCGGCGTGACTTTCCCTACAAACAAACCCCGTCAATAAATACCCTGGTTTGGGATCCTCTGCTGGGAATTCAGTCCGACACCCTGCCCTGCCTGCAGGGGAGCAATGGCAGCGAAGAACCACAGCCCCTGTGTAGAACCAACAGTGCATGAATGTGCACGCGTGCGTGCAAATAAGTGTGAGAATGCATGTGTGTTTGTGCATGGGGGTGTGCAAATAAGTGTGAGACTTGTGTGAACTTGTATATATGGGTGCATCCATTTGTGCATTTGTATGTGTGAGTGTGTATGCACCTTCAAGTGTGCTAACAGGCATGGCTCTGTGGGTGAGCCCATTTGTACATGTGTGTAACTGTGTGTGCATGAGCTTGACTCTGCCCACATAGGTCTGCGTGTACAAGTGTGTCTCAATGTCAGGGTGTGTGTGAGGTAACCGTACAAGAGTGCGTGCATGCATGAGAGTAAGTGTACGTGTGTAAATGTTCACAAGTATGTTCAGGTGAGTCTTTTTTATCAGTCTCAGTGCACAAATGTCTATAGGCCTGAAAGTACAAGTGTGAGCACACGTTGATGTGTGCGTGTTTGTGTGAGCATGCATAGGTGTACAAGTGTGTGTGTGAGCATGCATAGATGTGTAAGTGTGTGTGTGAGTATGTGTAGGTTGAGTGTGTGTGCAAGTGTCAGCATGTCATGCATAGGTGTGCAAGTGTGTGTGTGTTTGAGCACAGATAGGTGTTTGAGTGTGTGTGTGAGTATGGACAGGTGTGCAAGTGTCTCAAGTATGAGCACACAGGTGTGCAAATGCGTATGTGAGTGTGAGCATAGATAGGAGTGCAATTGTGTGTGTGAGAATTCATAGGCATTCATGTGTGTGAGCATGCGTGGGTGTACAAGTGTGCATAAGTATGAGCACAAATATGTGCGTGTGTGAGCACACTTAGGTGTGCGAGTGTCTGAGTGTGAGCACAGATAGGTGTGAGAGTGTGGACACAGATAAGTGTGTGAATGTGCACATGAGCATGCATTGGTGTGTGTGGGCCTGGGTCTCCCACGATGCCCCCTCCCCCCTGCTTTGTCCTTGTAGCTCCGCTCTCTTATGATCGGGCCCTTCTCCTGCCCAAGGGGCCCGAGAGCTGCAACCAGTGCTGTCCGGATGGGAGCCTCCACCTGCCCTACAGGGAGCCCCATTGCTCTGCGTGGGGGTCGTTCTGCCTTTGCTGCCCCCGAGCGGTGGATCTCTGCCCTGCAGTGCCTGCACAATGGCCAGCGTGCTGACCGGCGTCTAGGGGGTGGGTTTGCTAAAGGCTCCCCGGAGGCTCTAGCTGCCCCCTCAATGTGCTGGTAGGAGGCATCTGCTCCTTCCATCTGGTCCCCCAGGCACATTCTGGGGTGGGGTGGGAAAGGGAGTTCCCCATTGTGCCACTCTGTCCCCATGTGCCCAGCAGCGTGCCCTGCCCATCAGCCTGACAGCGGCTCCCCCGCCCTCCCGGCCTCAACCGGTTTCTCTCCTCTGCCTGTTGCGTCTTGTGGAGGTTTATTATGAGCTCTCTGGGCCAGAGACTGCAATGTGCTCAGCGTCCGGATCGGAGCTCGGCTTCCATAGAAATGCAAAATAATAAGAACGAATCACTGTCCCAAACACCACCTCTCCTTGTCCGAGGAGGCTCTCCCTTCCAGAACCTGCTTTGGCAACTCTCTCTAACCTTGCAGAGGTACTTGATTTGTTACATGCGCCCTGCTGGGGCAGTGTTCACCCCAGGTACCAAGAGAGACAGATGTAGGTCCAGAATCTGGATGAAACCGCTAATAAAAACCTGTCTTCCTCAAGCTTTGTCTGAATGGACCCACTGAGCACCACGACCTTGCCCCCTGCATCCAGAGTGGTGATGGTGACGTGGGTCAATCTTTGTACCCATATGGCTTGAATAGCCTCCAATCAGGCTAAGGTAAAGAGGGTAAGAGGGTAAAGAGGGTTAAGAGGGTAAGTTAAAGAGGCTAAGGTAAAGAGGGTAAAGAAGATGAGCACGCCCTCATCTCTGCTTCCTTCCCCTGAGCTCCATCTTACACTGCTTGGGGGGTAGCAACTGGAACGGGCCACATAAAAACTAGTTGAAGCCCCTAAATGGTTTCACTCTCCCCCTGCTCCAAATATGCCCCCCCCCAGCCCCTTCAGCAGTGCCGGAACCCCTGGGTCCCTGTGCAATGGCACAGTCTGCACTGGTCCTGCCCTTCAGTGTGGGGAGCAGAGGGCACCCCTCTTAATCCCCCCCCCAAAACCCTACCATCAGAGTCCCCGAGAACCAAGCCACGTGGGGAATTCAAAAAATACAAATAAAAAAGAATCTCATGATTTCCAAGACAATTGTGCGATTGTCAGCAGGTCTGACTCACGCTTGAGGAGCGCTGGAGCGACGAACCACGTGGGCCTCCCCAGGGGGAGCCCAAATTAGCTCGCAGGGAATGACAGGTGCCGAATGAATGTCCCTTCCCGCCCATGCCCCGGGGACTCAAGGGGTGCCGTGGGTCTGAGCCCTGGCTCATTTGGGAGAAATGTGTCTCCTGCCCCCGGGCTGAAGGCAGGACGCTCCGGGGCGCCGATCGAGCCGTGATTCATGCTTTCCGCTCCCCGGCCGGTTCCCCGAGCCGCATGGCTCTCTGCTCTGGGTATCGGGGCGCATTACCGCAGCGAGGGGAGCCAGGAAACTGACTCATGGCAAGAGTCCGGCTGCTCCCGTTCCCCTTCCCCATCCCATCCGTGACTCTGATTCCCCAGAAACCGGGCCTTCCTGCTCCAGCAAAGCCTGACCGCAGCAGGGAGCCGGACTCCGGAGGGAATTCGCACCAGGCCTGCCCGGGCAGGCGTCTCCCACCCTCGGCTCAGCTGGAAAACGACGCGGCTTGGATTGCCGCCGAGGGCTGCCGTCGCTGCTAATGTTTAAGGAACACGTATGGAAAATGCATGTTGCAGCATGTATTTTTCATGCGTGTTCCTTAAACATTGGCATAGGGGGCAAACCCTTGCTTGCCACTCTCACGCGGATGTGTGTTCGTTCGGACAGTCACTTTGGAACGCAATCCAAAGGGGGGGTACGTACTCCTGATTTTTCAGGAGTACATATGAGTATTAGTAACATCGGTTTAGAACTCAGTTCATGTGAATCCTTCTGGAGTAAAACAGAGCCCCCCCCCCCCCCCGTTAGGCCTTGCTCTATCCCCAAATCCTTGCTATCTGGAGCAGCTGCTTCCTTGAAGGAGTCCATCGGTGACACCAACCCCCCCTCAGTAGACACCGCCCCCCCCCTTACAACCGGCTCCTTACATCCCGGCACGGCGCATGCTGGGATCGTATCCCAGAGTGCATCACTTTGACATAGCCCCCCCACATGCATTGTGGGTAATTTCAGGGGCACCGTGCAGCGGTCCGGGCGGGGAGGGGGCGGGGGGCATGTTTACAGGAAATAGAACTAGCAGGGTAGGGAAGGTTATTTATGTAGGGTCGGTGAAGGGGAGGAGGGGATAGGAAGCCTCCCCCCCCCCCAACCCCACTCTTGACCCCTTGCAAAATCACAGCGGTTCTAGCTTCTGCGGAGTAGAGTGATGCAGGGTGGGCAGTGCCATCCAGAATTATATGGACCCCCTTCTGCCTCCCAGTGCCCCAAACGTGTGTAGCCTGCTCCCCCAGGCCCCCCCAACTGATGCTCTCGGCCTCTGACCCGCTCCTCCTATTCCCCCAATTCCATCCAAGGCGAGGAATCTGTCTGGTAATTCCTGCCCGGCTGCCTCTTTCACATTCCAAGCCCTGTTCACCGCAGGCCTTGCAAACAAAACACCAGTCATTCTGGTGAGATCCACCCCCGGGCGCTGCCTCCCGCCCCTTCCAGAAAGGGCTCCGGTCCAGAGCCAGATGTTGCTTGTTGACTCCTCACCTTTAAGGCTTGTAATGGAAGACAACCCGGGGAAGGGGGCGGTCCAGAGAATGAATAATTCTGGGGAAATAAATGATCAGGAGAAAAAGTCATGATAATCGCTTTAACTGGAGCGACTTTGCAGCCGTGCTCGGTCCAACGCAAGCTGTGATCTTAACGCTTGTTGCCAAATGCAGACTTCCACTTGTTCTAGATCAGGAGTGGAAAACCGCTTTCTATCCTGCCGGGCTGAATCGGAGTGGGGGTGCTATGGCTCTGTCCCCTCTCTGCTCCCTTCCCCCGAGCTCAGTCTGTCAGGGGCTGGAGGAAGCAGTCTGAGGAAAGGCTGTAAGAACCGGGGCTGTTTAGCCTAGACAAAAGAGGACAAAGGGAGGACACGACAGCAGTTTTTGAATCTCTAAAGCGAGGCCAGGGAACCTTTCCCCTCCCCCAGGGGACAAGCTCTGGGGGCCGTGTAGAAGTTGGGAGCAGGGGCGCACGCAAGAAAAGGAAAGCAGCTGAGACTTCGCATCCGCCTGAATGTTTGTTGGTCTTCTCCCGTCTCTCCCACTGTCCCCATTCCCTGTCTCCCCCTCCTTGTCTTTTAGATTGTAAGCCACCGGCAGGGACCGCGTCTATTTCTGTTTACCCTTATCCTTGCCACATGGAGCTGTCTGCTGTCATTCTCATCGTAACCAAGCCAAGTACGTGCACCTGAGACCTCGCATCTTCATGAACGTTAGACCCCTTGTCTCTCCCTCTGTTCCCCTTCCTAAGTCTCTCCCCCAGCTCCTGTCTCTCAGATTGTAAGCCCTAGGGGCAGGGACCGTGTCTATTTTATTACTTTGTAAAGTGCCAGGTACACTGCCGGCGCTATATAAATGTTTGTTAATAATAATAATAATAATTTCTATGTTCTGTCCAGCACCAGGCACATGGCTGGCGCTATATAAATGTTTATAATCATAATAATAAGGCCCAGACAGGGCTGGCCTTACCCCAGGGCGATCCAGGGTGACTGCCCTGCACCTGCTCTTCTGAGGGCCCACATGGGGGCCCCAGTCTCTCCCTGCACAGGGTCCCAAACATGACCACCTCCAGGGCCTCGTAAAGGGTGCTGGGACTGGCGAAAGGGGCTGGGTTACCCCTCATTTTATGTTCGCCCTGGACCCGACAGTTTCTAAGGCCGGCTCTGGGCCTAGATCCTGTATCTGTGCCGTGGATTTATCCCCTTGGGTGCAAGGCCCTCATCTCTGCTCCCTTCCCCTGAGCTCAGTGTCTCAGGACTGGATCCAGGGACTAGAAAGGGGCCACATCAGGCTGCATTTGGTCCCCGGGGCCTGAGGTTCCCCATCCCTGCTTTAAAAGGATACCGCCCAAAAGATGGGGAAGAACATCTGTTCTCTGCTCTCACAGAAGAAGGGACGACCGGCTTCAATTGCAACGAGGGAGAATTTGGCTGGCTATTGAGGAAACGTCCCGACGGAGAGAGCTCTCGGGAAGTTGGGGGAATCTCCCTCCTTGGACAAACCCCATTGCACATCCTGCTGCTAGCTCTTCATTGGTCATATTGGAGAAACCAGTTGGCAGCACCGTACTGGCTGGTTAACGGTATTTCCCGAAATGATAAAACAGAACCACCAGCCAGCACTCTCATACAATGTTTGCCTGCTTGCTCCAAACCTAGGAGCTGAGTTCCAGGAATGGCCACTTCACTCTGTAGTTCCTGTACATTTCATATACAATCAAACCCCCCACCTCTGCATTGGCTCGCCAGTCTGATGGGATTGAGACCTCTCTGCCCCAGTTTCTCCACTTTACAGCAGCCACTGGAGCAGCTCCTTCTAGAACTGTTCCAGCCCATGAGGGGTTAACTCTCTCTGTCTGCTTTACCGCAGAGCTTCCCGAAGCTCAGAAATGAAAGACAAGGTTCGTCTGAGTCTCTAACTCAGAAATTCCCCCCACTGTGTCACTCCAGTGTCAGGAATCCACACAAGCACGGCAACCTTAGTTAAAAGAAATTTAATTTGTGAATCAAGATTAAAATACAGTGCAAGAGTATGTTGAGAGTGAAATAAACCGAATATATATGATGAAAAAACGCGATTCTAACTTACTTGGTGAGTTCTAAGCTACTCTTACCCTCTGCCGTTGTCTGCCGAGAGTTCAGTTCACTTAAAGGCTTCACTTCCCAGCCCCTGACGTTGAGAGCCGGGCGCAGTTTCTTACTGGCAGTTGCAGAGTTGGTCAGTTCCCGGGTGGCTGAATCTCTCGTCTTTGTCTGTTGATGACCCTTAAATACCTTTCTCGGTCCTTCCCGAGTTTCCCCTAGATGGGGTGCCTTGAGTCACTTAGTAAAACGGTGTTGTCGGTATTACAACTTTATTGAGTTGTTAATCGGTTTTGCGGATTCAGCCTGTCCCTCTCAGACAGAGCGGCTGCCGTCTTTGGGCTCAGCCTCTGGTTTTGAATTTCCCTTCAGTTACAGAACTCACAAGGTTTTCTCATTTCATCCCTCTTACCTGCAACGTTTCCGTACAGAATTTCCTCCTGTTTACATTCTCCTCTGAATTCTGAGCGGTACGAGACCCAGCATGGCTACAAACTATTCACCTGCCGTGCTGGTATCATGTACATGGATGTTTCGTGTGTGCTCTCTATGTTGGTTTCCTGATTTTTATCACACCCAGCTGGATGAGCATCTGTCTCAGATGCTGTAGGGGGAGGGGATCCTGCCTTGGGGGTGGTTGGACTATATGGATCCCTGGGGACATCTGCCAGCATACAGTTCTAGATCCTATGAACTTAAACAAATCCAGCTGTGGGCCAGATTTGGCCCACCGGCTGGAGACTTTCCCATCGCTGCTCTAGACTGAAAAGACACCGACAAGGAATGTGCTACTTCGGCTTCGAGACAATAGAGGTTTATAAAACCACGAATGCTGCTGCTGCGAAAGCCAATCTTCTCTCCTAAAATGAGAGCTGGGCGGCCCCCCGAGGAAGTTAATAAGCAGCAGGATGAAAAACGGGCAGCAAGAAGCATGTTGTGAAGTCAATGATATCCCGGGCTTCAAAAAGAGCTGGGAGAGTAGAGGGCCGAACGCGGCTCTTAGCCGGTTTCAAAGCTCTAGATTTAGGGCGCGCCACAGCTGTAATTTGGACGTTCAGCCCATATCAATTATAGTCCAAGGCTGTAAAAAAAGCAGAAAACAAAAATAAACATTTGTGTGGCTTTTCGTTATATTAACGATGACGCTGGTGCTGACTGCACCTGTCTCTTTAAAAAAGCCACCCCTTTGACTTTTCCTGCAGCAGCAGCTCCGGGCTTTCCCCAGCACCTGCCAAGGCCCGCAGCAAGTACTGGGTGCGTTAACCCGTCCCTTGCCAGTTTTGAGGTAGGGGAAGATGCTGTAGGCTTTTGGGGTCTCTCCTACAGTCTGTGAATGTTCAGACTTCAACAGTGGCATGCCTGTGATTCCACCCCCACTCCCCCATTTCCAAGGCCCTATTGATAGCCCCGACTCAGCTTTTAAAAACAGCACCTTGTTGGAATTGTGATTCATTTGGGCTGGGTCAGATCCATGGCCTCGCCAGCTTGGTGACCCACCCACAGTGGGGTCAGTAGCAGCTGTTTTCACCGAAGGGGCCAGACCCCACAGGAGGCAGGTGTGGGCTAAGACGCCCCAGGAAGGTCTCCCCCCTTGCGTTCTGACAAAACAGAGGCAAACAGAAGGAACTGCTTCCCTTTGGTGGGGTTTGGACGAACAGCGTAAACGCCGGAGAGAAGTACTTTGGCTTAATTCAATCAAAGTAACTGCTCCCCTTTGGGAGGTGTTCAGACGAACAACTCCAGGAAGCCGGGGCTGATTGTCATCAAAGCGTTCACACAAAGAGTTACTTTGAAATAGGGAGTGGAGGGGGGGGGAGTAGGCACTCTTGAGGTTTCAGGAGTACCGGCTGAACAAGTGGGTGTAGCTCTCCGTTTGTGTGAAAGCATTAGGAGTAAAACGGACGTGAGGCGCCCCTGCACCAAATTAGCGGAGGCGCGAAGGCCATGTTTTTTGGGGGCCGATCAAAGCTGTGTACTCGCTCCTGCGGGAGCCTGCCGTGCGTCAGCGAGTGAAACACACTTTCCTGGGCTGCTGCCCTGGCTTTTCTCGGTGTTAACCCTCGCTCGCACCCTGCTCGGCTGCCCCTGGGCCAGGGGGGGAGCACAAAGCTCTCTCTGTCTCGGCTGGCGGGGCCTACCCTTGGACACTAGGCCTCGCTGTACAGGGGGAGGCTGGTCTGTTGACTCAGCCGGAGCAGTGCCCAAGCCTGTACTCTGGAAACGGGGGGGGGAGGACTGGGCCGTGGGCGGTGCCCCTCTGACTGCTGCAACGGGAAATCCAACACCGCTGCCTGCTTGCAGAGCTCTGGGAGCCGGGAGCTCACCCCCCTCCCTGCCCCTGGGGGGCTATAAAAGCCACACCGCCCTCCCCGGCTTTCACCTCCTGCCCACACAGCACCCAGGGGTAAGTGGACTCTCGCTTTTCAACAGACTCCTCAGGGTTGGAGCCTCCAGCTTCCCGGACCTCGGCTTCCCAGAGAGAGGGGAGCCTTAGGGGTGGGTGTGTCGGAGGCACCCCACGAATCCCCAGCACCCACCCCCGGCTTCCTGTGCAGCGCTGGACGCTGGCTGCTTGTGGGCATCTCTCCGTGGCAGTGCCAAGCTGGCACCGTGCTGCCCAGGGCTGCATCCCAGCCATCGCCCCTGGTACAAATGTCATGGGTGCTGCCCTGTTGTCTAGCCAGAGCTGCCAGAGTCTGGGTGCCACCCAATTTTTAAAGGAACACTTGTTAAAAATACATGTTGCAGGGCCTTAGGCACCAATGCAGGGCCCTGCAACATGCATTTTCATAAGTGTTCCTTAAAATTTTGCACCAGTGGCAACTCTACTGCCTCGTTGGCTGGTTGGTCCAGTGCCCCGATGCCCAGTCTGGAGTTCTGGGCTTTAAATGCCACCTTCTCTGGCTGGGCTACTGGCACCATCCCTCCCTCCCCGGGGCCCTCGATCTGCCGGGCTGGCTACACTCTGGTGTACCCAACTCCCCTGACTAGACAGCTTTGCTGTGTGGGCGCAGCCAGGGGAAAGCTGGTCCGGACCGCGGGCCGATGGCCGGATATTTAATGCCAGGCCCCGGCGCCCCCCAGACATGGGCTACGGGATGTGGAAACAGGATGGGAGGGAGAGCATGAAGGGGGCAATGCGTGGGGCTGCCCCCCCCCCACTCTCTAGGGAGAGAGAAGGGTTTGTAGCCTGTGTGTCCGGTGGAGGCACAGGGGATATGTCTTTCTCTGCCCGACCGACCGCACCGCTGGCTCCCCCAGCAATCTCTCTGCCTCCCTTTGGCCAGACCGTCCCCATCGCCTGCCCCGTGTACCAGGCTGCCCACCTGCCCCTCGGCTGAGCAACCCTTCAGCGTCGCCATGGCCAGCGGGGAGTTGAGCGAGCTGGAGACGGCCATCGAGAAAATCGTCACCATTTTCTTCACCTACGCGGCCCAAGAGGGCAAGAAGGGCACGTTGACCGCCGGGGAGTTCAAGGAACTGGTCAAGCTGCAGCTGCCCAACCTGATGAAGGTGCCTGGCCGGGGTGTGTGTGTGCGTGTGTGTGAAGGATGAAGGACGGGTGTGTATGTTTATTACAGGCATATGGGTGTGTGAGGGACAGGCATGTGGGTGTGAGATGCGTGGGAATGTGTACGTGTGCGTGTGAGAGAGATGGGCGTGCGTGTGCGCACGTGTGTGTGTGTGAGAGAGATGGGCGTGTCAGTGTGTGTGTGGGAGAGAGTTGGTTGTGTGTGTGAGAAAATTCTGTGGATGCGTGTTTGAGAGAGACGGGCGTGTCAGTGTGTGTGTACATGCGTGTGTGGGGGGGAGAGGAATGGGTGTGTATGTGTGTGATAGAGATGGTTGTGCATGGGAGTGGGAGAGAAAATTGTGTAGGTGCAGGTGCGTGAGAGAGATGAGCGTGTGTGTACATGTGTGTGGGAGAGAGAAAATGATGTGTGTGTGTGTGTGTGATATGGATGTGTGTAGCTGAGTGTGAAAGAGAGTGGTAGGGGTGTGTGTCTGTGGCCGTGTTTACATGGGAACGGTGGGGGGGGGGGCGGATCCATGCGTGCTACGTGAAGCGCCCATGCACGTCTGGGGGGGGGGATGGGTGTGAGACGGGTGTGCCCTCCTACCCACCCCTGCATGGAGCAGCCTGGATTTCCCCCCAGTGCTCCATGCGTGGGGCAGCGTGTGGGTCACGGGAGCGCGTCCCCTCCCACACCGCCTTCCGATGGGTGCCTGGCTGCCTGGGGGATGTTTCCTGTAGCACCCACAGCCCTGCCCCCCGGCTGTTCCCACGTAAACCTTACACTCTCACCCCCCCTCTCTCACACACACATTGGGCGTGTCTTTAGACAGAACATCAACGGGGTCCCTGAACGTGTGTTTTAACCGCGATACGGACCCCGGTTTGGCCCCGTGTTCACCGTGCGGCGCTGCTTAGACGCACCGCCCAGCTTGGGGCAAATCGGGGTTTTGCCGCCTCGTTCCCCGTGTTGTACCCGCTAACACGCCATTAGACACAACGCTGGCCACGTGTTCAGCCGGAACACGCAAATTGTCCTAATGATGCAATGGCGTTCACACCGCGTGTTCAACGGGTGAGCAAACTGGCGCTGGGATTGTTACACACAACGGCCAAACACGTGCCTAGGAGTTTTGACACCCGATCTTTGTTATGTCTAAAGATGCCCGTGCGCACACCCAGCTCTCTCTTTCACACACACATAGGCCATTTTTAGACGAGACAGAAACATGTGACGTGTGTATCAAAGAGAGAGATGGGTGTGTGCATGTGTGTGAGAGAAAGTGTGCGGGTGTGTGAGAGAGATGGGTTGTGTGTGTGTAAGAGAGGGAGGTGTGTGTGCTGTGCATGAGAGATGTGTGTGTGTGTGAGAGAGAGAGGGAGAACAGTGTGTGTGTGTGTGAGAGAGAGAGAGAATGGTGTGTGTGTGTGAGAGAGAGAGAACGGTGTGTGTGTGAGAGAGAGAGGGAGGGAGAGAGAACAGTGTGTGTGTGTGAGAGAGAGAACAGTGTGTGTGTGTGTGTGAGAGAGAGAAAGGTGTGTGTGTGTGTGTGAGAGAGAGAGAGAACAGTGTGTGTGTG
>QEPC01005523.1:1215108-1226452 GCA_003113815.1 Sphenodon punctatus
GGGGGAGCAACTTCCTTTCTCCTTTCCTCCAGTGTCCGGCGTCTGCAGCTCTGCTCCTCGACTCCCTTACGCTTCCGGTCTTGTTTCTAACCCCAGTCCTTGTGCCTGGATCTTGTCTCCCCAGCCTCGTGCCCCCTTTTCCTGTTTTGGTGCTCTGATCCTGACCCTGTTCCCCCACCCCCACCCCACATCTGCCTGTGTCTCAGATGCCCCTTGCCTGCTGCCACCCTTATGCAGGGGAAGTGGGGAAGGCAGCTCATTTCCTCTCTCTCGGGATCTAGTTGCTGAATCATGTGACTGGATCTCAGGACTCCTGGGTTCCTCTCCTGTTGGGGTTTAGTTGCTGGATCATGTGACTGGGACGTAGGACTCCTGGGTTCAACTCCTGGTGCTGGGAGGAGTCGTTCACAGTTTTCCTGGGGTGCAACTTACTTTTGGCTTCTCCAGTAATCACCGGTCCCACTGGAGTGTCATGAAGCATCATCACTTGCTGTTTGGAAGGTGCTCAGTCCAGATTCTGGGCCGGGGCGTTGAGGCACTGTGTTGTCATGGGCCCCACTGATAAAACACAAGTGACTCAGCCTGGCACGGCCATTCAGAACCTCCTTTACACATTCCAGAGCATAGCCGGTCTCCTCTGCTGTGTCTTCCCTTCCCGCTCCCTGTTTATTATTCTGACCTCAGCATAAATTTTGGGAAATTCCAAGGGATGAACTTGGGCAAACAGCCCCTCCCCTGTTCAGTGGATCGTGCTGCCAAGAAATCCCGACGACTCATGGGCGGGACGCTGGTCTTTTCACAGTCCTAAACAATGGCTGATTTTGTGGTGCCCTGTGGTCTAAAAATAGTGATTCCCCCATTAAACGTAACTTTTATTGTCGCAGAGAAAGAGCCTCATTGCATCCCCAAATTGCTATTCTCCCCCCACCCCCCTTATCATAAAGAGCAGATGAGCAAGGGAGCAATTTGCAGAGGGAGGTGGTGGAGTCACCTTTGTCAGGGGTTTTAGAGGACGGAGAAGTCTCTTTTAGAGAAATTGTTCCTAAACGTTTAGCCTCTGTAACCCCTGAGATTGAAATAAAATCCCATGATCCCAGAGAGCAGCAAACTCACTGGAATAGCCTTTATTGTCCTTGCATTCGTCCTGTAACCAGGCTCAGCACGTGTCCCTGTGACTCAACGTTGTGAATGTCGCCCTGGGTGACAATAAATGTGTGCATGTCCAGGACAGGCTGGACGACGGCGACCTCCACCCTCGGGGCTGGGTTGGGCGCAGATTAAATGGGTGCCTGACCAGGACGGCCAGTGAGCCCTCCTCCACCCCTCGATAGGACAGGGGAACAAATGTGTGGGCAGGCTGCCCCCAGCCGTGATAGGCAGCCATGGTGGCCAATGATGGACTGCCATGGTGGATGGGCCATGACAACCCCAATGCCCGGTAAGGATGGCTCTGAAAACAGATAGGTTGCCCGTTATGGCCCGCCTGGCTTGCTGGTCTCAGAGAGCGGCGCTGGCACATCTCAGGGAGCTGCCACCATCGCAGGCTTCCTCCCAGAAGCCACCTCTTTGGTGGTAGCGCTGGTCCCTGCGGAGCAGGAAGCGTCAGGGGCACGGCAGCAGCTCTCTCTCCACTGCCCCCTTGCTCTCACCGCTGGTCCCTGTTACAAGTCACAATGGATACGTGCCGGAGATGCTTTTCAGCTACGTAATTTGCGGAAGTGATGCCCAGGCTGGCCTCGCTGCAGCAACCCGGGCCCCGGTGACCGGCAGGCATGATTTCGGTCATTCCCTCTTCCACGGGCTGCTGGCGGTGATTCTCTGTAACCTGCAGCTCGGAGAGAACGCGGCGGCTTCCCGGTCGGGGGTATCCATGACCCTATGATGCCTGCCTGCCCGCTCTGCATGGGCTGCCTGTCGAGTAATGGATTGAGTTTAAGATTACGCTGCTGGTTTTTAGGGTCCTGAACAGTCTCGGTCTGGGCTACATCCGAGACTTGCTCTTGGAGCCGCCTCACCTTGATGGCTATTTGCAACTTCTCACTGTCTAGGGATCCATCCTCCCGTCGCGTCTTAAGTCAGCGGGAAACTGGACCTTTTCTGGGACGGCCCCTCACCCCTACACCCCAGGAGCTGCTCTTCCTTGTCTTATGCCCTTGGCAGGCAGATATTACACTTCTGCATGGGGGCCCTCTCAGTGCATAGCTTGGGAGCCTCTGGGTTCGGTCTAGCAAATCCTTCAATGGTGCAGGATGTAGTGTTGCCACCTAGGCCATTTGTAAGGAACGCTTGGCGGCAGGGACTCCGGGTTGGGGGCGAGGTGGGGTGAGAGCCCCCAATTCAGGCAGCCAACGCTCTGGGGAGGGGGGGGCAGTTGGGTACGCTGCTCCGAGCCTTCTCCGACGTGCCCAAATGGGTGGAGGAGGGAGAGGGGAGCCCCCTCACTCTTGGGGAGCTGTCTGTAACCCTGCTTTGGAGGTCCCCTCCAGTCCTGTCCTGTCCTGTGGTTTCTATAGTTTTTCTAAATAGTTTCAGGAATCGTCCATTTTAAACTCCAAGGGACGTCTGCCGTTGGAAGAAGACGCCGTTTCCCCCCATGGACAGTTTCCAAACCAACTCATCACTAAACAGTTAAAACATGGAACCATGGCTCTGGTCCACGTACTGCTTTGGGAGATTTCAGATGGACAAACTATCCCGGGATAATTGGAATAATCTCTGGTGATTATTATCCTGGAATAACAAAGCGGTACCTGTTTAGATGGACATTTCTCTCCCAGGATAACTTAATTCCGGGATAGTCCATGCGAACAGGATATTGTGATGAGAGTCTCTGGGATGAATTAAAAATCCCGCGGTGCTTTTCTGCCGAGTTCAGCGCGATGTTTTCTAGGACTCAAATGTCACGTCCTTTCTCTGCAACGTCAAGTCCTCTGTGCAGCTGAAGAGCATTTCTGAGCACGTACCTTGCCGTTGGACTCTGTGGAGCTAATCGCCGGGATAGTTGACTATCCCGGGATATATCGTTAAGACGGACATTATCTCGGGATAGTTTAACAACCGGTTGTTATAAACTCCAGTGACTGCGGTTTTATAACACCCTGAAATTTTTGTTATCCCAGGATAATAATCACTGTTGACAGCGTTTAGATGGACAAACTATCCCAGCGATAACACTCTTATCCCGAGATAAGTGTTCGTCTGAAAACGTCCTTCCTCTGGGGATAAGCCCTCTGACTCTTTTGGGTGACCAAAGAAACCCAGGCAGGGCTATCTCTTGGTGCCCCAGCGGGCACTGTCTTCTCTCTGCTGGTTCTCTTGTAGGAGTGGGGCACCTCGTTGGCAGTGAGTGGGCTCCTTAGCTAATTTCACTCCAGCTCAGGGTGATATTTACCGGGCTAACGGGAGTTTCGTTAATTCCATCAAGTGATTTGGTGCAATGAGCAGCGGCCAGGCTGAGCAGTAGCGCGTGGGGGTGGTGGCGTTGGGCAGGCGTTCATTGCGCGGGGTCAGGTATTTGTAGCTATTTGTGTCTTAGCAGCTGGTTTATTTTGTATTGATTTGTATCTTTATCCCGGGCTCGCTGCATTTCCCCCATCAGCGCCAACGTGGGAAACGCGGTGCACCCAGATCCCTGCCTGTGGATTAGTTTGGTGCCGAAGTGCTGGGGCCCTGCTGGTTCGACGGGCCTAGAAGCAGACGGCTAAGCTGAAAGTCAGAGAGCAGCTCAGCTCGGAGCGGCATAGATGCTGTCATTTCTGGGGTTCATTATTATTTATTTATTTATTTAAATTTTACCTCACTCTTCCTAAATGGCTCAGGGCAGCTTACAAAACAGATTTAAAAAATACATATAAAACAGCATAAAAAGACGCCCCCCCCAACTCTGTGCAAACCCTGCTATCACACTCCTACCCCAAACACCTACCAACCCCCCATCCCCTAGCCTTGCCTGCCAAATGCCCCGGCTCGGCCTCAAACGAGTCTCAGCGCGGAAGGGAGTTCCGCAGCATCGGCGCAGCCACCGAGAAGGCCTCCCTGCGAGCCCTCACGGTACAAACACGACGAACTGACGTTACCCACAGGGGGGTGCACCTGGCCGATCACAGAGGCCGCAGCGGGACATGGAAGGACAGGCGGACTCTCCGATTTTGAGAGCTCAGATACCAAATTTTGGGGGGAAAGTTTGGGTTCATTCGGAACCCAGAGAGACACAGTCCTGATATCTGTGTTTGAATACGGAAGGTGAAAAGGGCGTTTTGTCTTTATTTGTGTTTTTTTAAAATCAAACCCTGAACTCACAGCCCTATTAACTGTGCACTGCGGTACCAGCTGCTCCCCGGGACGCGTCAGGATCTCCCCGGATATGTCCTAGGTAGCAAATCCCAGAAAACTTGGGTTTCCTCTGTGGCAAATCCTTCGCGTGAATGACCAAATGTAACCCTGCGTTGGGGGTGTGTGTGAAAAGTGCAGCCGGCATCGTGTGCCGCAAAACCAGGCTTTGCCGTTCAGACTCTTTTCGGCGACTGGGGAGTCAAGGTCTCTGCCTGCAGAGACATTCCCAGCCGCTCTAGGGGAGCCTCGGCAGCTGCTGCTAAGAGGCAAGCAGGAGGCGCGGAGAGGCAGCTGTCCTTCCTCCTCCGCGGCTAGAGCTGGTTGAGATTTTGAGGGGAGAAAAAAAAAGAAAAAAGAATATTGCTTGGATTTTCATTTTGAAGATTTGAAATGGGGAAAAAAAAACCCAATTGATTTAATTTATGTATTTTAAAACAACAAACATCAAAAATGAGTGATGAAACATTTTTATTAATTGATCCCCCGGAGCTGTAGTTTCTGTTTTCCTTGAGGGGTGGGGGGTGGGCAGGGGGAAGGGAGAGTCCGTCGTCTGCCGGAAATCAAGTAGAAATCCCTCCCTCTCCATTTTATTTTTCTCAGCTATCCCGGCCGAAAAACCTTTCAACAGAAGCGATAATATTTCACATTCCTTTTTCATTGGGTAAAATGCTCATTTGCACTGATTTAATTTTCTGTCCCAGACAGATGCTGGCCCCTAGTTCATTGCCCGGGAATGCGGTGACGTAAAGTGATAATCAAGGCAGTGCATTCCAAACTAATTGAAGGAAATACTTTATCTTGCAATGTGTAATTAAACTGTGGAACTCCCTGCCTCAGGATGTGGTTGAAATCAGGAATTGGGCAAGGTTCGAATACACATTTCTAGGGATGATCAGAATAGATTGGCGACATAGCTTGGATTCCATTGTGAATGAAAAAGATCTCCAACCCCTTATGATTCCCACATTCCTCTGGGTGACTACTGAAAGGGGGCGGACCCATCTCAGAAGGGGCGGGGCAAAGAGGTTGTCATGCCCATTTCTCCTGTAACCCCACCCCTTATGGAATGTCGTGATGCATGGGGATGGGGCCATTTTAAAAAGGAGGCGGGAAGTCCCTATGACACACCTCTTTTATAAATCTAGAAATAAATAAATAAATAAATAAATTTTCTGAGGCAGCTGCCCCTGCTGACCAGGAGAAACTCCCCCTGGGAGATTCTGTTTAAAAATTTGGAGTCTCTAGGTGAAACTTGGTGACCCTTCCAACCCCACAGCGGCTACCTCTGGCCCAAATATATACCTGTCCTGCCAGCCCAGTGCCTTGCNCCGGAGTGATCCCAGCGGGGAATCATTTGGGTGATTCCGGGATGGGGCGATTGCTGCCCCGTCTCGTCTGAAATCACCCCTTGATGTGGGAGAGTAATGACTGATTTAAAAAAACAACAACACATTTGGGTTGCAATCCACCAACTGCTTGCTCCAGAGTAGTGTCACTGCAGACCAGAGAGTGGCTGATGGATCACGCTGGGGCTTACGTTTTATCGGAGAAACACCCGTTTCATTGACTTGGCATCGGGGGTGATTTATTGGTTGAAACTGAAAACCAGAAGCCCTCGATATTTTGTATTTCCCCTTGGCAGGGGTTATACACAAGGGCATTTCTGTAACGGGGACAGGCAATGCCGCCCGCCAGCCTAGGGGCCTAGACTCTCTGGTGTGTCGTGTGTGTGTGCGTGTTCAGTCTTCTGCCCCAGGGCCTTTTCCAACCAAACTACGTACCTGGTTGTGCTGGGGGGGCTGTCGCTGAGGGAGGCGTGGCACCAGAGGTGGCAACGGTCACAATTTAATTGTGAATCCCGTGATTATAAGGGTTTTCCCTAAAACCCTGAAATCGCGAGACTCAGGTAAAGTCTTAAGAAACCTAGCCTTCAGTTCTTATTTCCTACTTCTCCTAAAGCTCGTAAACATTTGTATTTTAATTTATTATTTAATTAATTTATTTAGATTTTTTTTTTTTTTTATCCCACCCCACCCGTCAGGATTTACAATTCTTTAACTTATTAACTGTAACATTAACTAACTAATTCACTCGTGTATCTGTCTGGGCATGGCGAAAGCCAGTGCTGAATAAACAATTTGATTTAATTTGAACTAATTCACTCAACACTCTTAATCCTCACAGCAGCCCTGTGAGGTAGGCTAGGCTGAGAGATCTGTTCCTGGCCCAAGGTCACCCAATGAGTTCATGGCTAAGGTGAGACTTGAACTGGGGGCCTCCTCCTATCTCCCGGTCCAAGTACCAGAGTATTTATTTAGTTGGATTTTTTTAACTTCCCCTTTCCTGAAGATCCAGGGTGATTAACTACATAAAACAGACATAAATAGACAGGTATAAAATATACAAAAATAAAACCCATACAAATAGAAACGACATCAAATTCCTATGAAAACTGCTCCCCAGTGCCTATCTCCACCTGCCGAAGGCCTGGCCAAACATTGCCTCCGGAAAATGCTCAGTGTAGACCCAGAAACCAGGACGCAAAGAACTAAAAAAGTGTTACCCTTTCTTTTTAAAAAAATCCCATGATTGTAAAAATCAAACGAGATTTATAGAGGCCCGCCTGGTGATTTTGGAAATGTACGTTTGCCAAGGCTGGGCTACTGGGCGGGAAGGACCGTGGATCTTGTCTCATTGCTGAGGATTTAGCTCGGATCGGGTCACCCGAGAGCAAAGCATCATCTGCGGAGGAGCAGAAGGCTGAGGAGATTATTACAAAGGGTTGGTAGACCAGCTTTGAACACACCCCCGGCTGGCTTGTAAATCAGTCGAGGCCGGCAGCAGTGATGACATCGCAGCGAGAAAGAGAGAAATGATGACATCCCGTGATTCAGGGCATGAGCTGTTTGCCTCAGGGGGGGGTCAGGTGGAGAAACCCCACCCTCCCACGATTCTCTAACGTTGTATCAGCGGCCTCGGTGCAGCCAAGCCCTTTGCTCCTTCCAAAATGGGGTTTAAAACAAAATAATCTGGTGTGTGGTTACACCATGGAGACTCCCTCCCTTTCAGATCCCGCCCCCCGTTAGAAACTTTATTTCCCTTGCAACGGTCTTTCCTTCCCCTCTCCTTTGTGCCTAACAATTTATTCCTGCTAATAAATCTAATCTCTGCATCTAATCCCTCAGCGTCTCCAAAGCGGGCACCAATTGGGCCCAATTTACAGGGGTAATTAATTATGAATGCAACTCCGCAGGCTCAAGCATCATCGAAGAGGAGGCATTTAATGACCTAACTGCGCCGACCGCTGCATGCCCGGCTGCAGAGGTTTCTATCCCTGAGAACCACTGGAGGGTTGGGTTGTGTCTATTCCCCCCACACAGGGGATGGGTGCTGAAGCCAAAGAGATGTGGGAGTTTTGTCCTAGGAGGGTGTGGATTCAGTCACTGGTGAAACAGCTAAAATGGCTGCTCTTGAGGGCTGCCAAAATGGCCGCCTTCCCTGAGGTATTTTGTGGGACGAAGAATGAGAAAGAGGGGCTGGGGAGGGAGGCAATTAAAGCGGTATCCAGAGGTCCTGCCTCCCCCCATAGGTGTCCCGACTCCCCACTGAGCACAAGGCCGACCTTGTATAGGGTGTTCACACTTGGGGCTGAGTGACGTGACTTGGTGGCCCCATGGAAAGGCAGGGATGAGCGGTGGACGACCAGGTGAGAGCAGGGTTACTACCCATCTGCATGTCCTATGGACAGACCCTAGTCATTATGAAGTTGGAAGCACCCCATAGCCATAGGCTACAGGCCTACTTGTCTTTCAGCCATCTCAGCGGTGGCAGAGGAGGGAAGAGGTCAGTCTGGAAGGGTGGTTGGTTTCTACCTGTCATCGCCCCCCAACCTTATAAACATTCTGGTTGCCCCCTTGGGGTCAAGAGGTCAGCCCAACTCAAAGCAACCTCCCCCCCACTCCACACACTGACACATGACACAAGATTGTCACTGATTCTGGGTGTCACAGTGGGGAGGGGTGGTAGGGCCTGGTGGGTGGGCAGGTGACTGCTGGACGAGCCAGTCTCCTATTCCCCATCTTCTCCACGGGGCAGGCAGACCGTGGTGCGGGACGGACTGGGCATGGTTAAAGCTGAAACAGGGAGTGAATTTGCTACCTGTGGGCAATACCGAAATACTGAGTCGGGCACCCGATTTCCTGAAAATACCAGGAATTACTCTTACCGATTTACCGATCCGTAAAACGGTGAATTGGAACAGGAACTGGGATGGAAAGTTGAGAAAGCAGGACCGGAAGTCAGACTATTGTACTGAAAAATGGTAAATGGATACACTGGGTATAGCCTGTCGAGCATGAATCGGATTCCAATTAGCACCCAATGTTACCGTGTTGGGTTGATGGATACTCCCATTTTTCCGGTCGCTTGTTGCAGCTCTACAGCAGGGAGTGTATTGGGGGTGCGTGTGCATACACAGAAGGGATGGACATGATTGCTTTCCCTGCAGCTAGACAGGTGGACACAGGAGTGCCGAAACTAGCCCTGGGTTTACTGTTCATGGGTATTATTTCCCATTTCTAGGTAACCCGTTGAGTAACCTAAATAATTTCCGCAATCAAAATGGGTATTTGCACATCAATTTCCCCTCACTCTGGTATTCTGTTTTGAGAATTTTTTTTGTGGGGGGGGTTGGTTCAGTTATTTTGGTTTTTCCATCATTTTGGTATTTCGGCTATGCCATTTTTGGCAATTGCACACGTTCAGTAATGCTCCATAATGCAGAGAGTAGACATGAGGGCAAGTATACAAGGATAGGGGATGGAGCCATGGAAGAGATCCATGATCTGGACTCTCCTCTTTCTGAGTGCACCCCTTCATCACTCCCACCCCTAACTTTTATGAGGCCCTCGGAGCTTGTACCTATTTTCAAAGTGGTCCCCGGGAGGGAAAAGCTCGCCACCCCTGGCCTGGCACTTGTGTGGGTGGAGAGGCACGTGTGGGAGTCTTCCTTGGACAACACGATGGCGGGACAACAGGCTTGTTGGTGGGACTGACAACGACACGGGACAGGGAGCCTCTGATCATTAAATGCGCCTGGAATATTGGGAGAAGCTGCTGTAAAATGCCAACCTTCACAACTGCTATTTTTGCCTTAAGTTTTTGCTAAAAAGCCGACCGTTTCCCCAAGGAGCGATGAGAAGAGGTCTATCTATCTATCTATCTATCTATCTATCTATCTAATCTAATCTCCCGAAGGCTCAGGGAAGCTAACATCAACCTCCAGGGGAAGGGAGTGGAGGGCATTCCTCCATATTTACACTTTTGTAAACAAGATGAGAATCTGCACGATGGTCTCTAGCTTTTAGGACTGAAGCCAATAGGGATTTTCCAAAAGCAAATTATTATTGCATATCGTTTCTAACAGTAACTAACTGTAGTTGGTCCAATCAAAGAGATCATCTGAACGATTTTGTCTCTGTCAAACATTGACTGAGTTGAAGATGAAATGGCTATCCGTGCGGATAACTGGATCTGGCAGACTCAAATCCTCTGCTCAGCACGGCATCTGGCAGACTCAAACCCACCCTGAGTGAGCATGGTTATCTGTGCATCTGGAAACTGGGGTGTGTGTGTCTTATCCGTCCTTAATCATATTGGCAGGCAGAAGAAGCTGTTCTTAAAGTTTTCTACGGGCGGACAAAGAAGGTTTGTTCCCCTGCACACGCTTAGCTATGGGTCTGGAACTAACCAAGTGTGAATGAGTGAAGGGCATTTATCAACCCTCTCGTCCGAGCTCCACTTGGGAAATTTTGCATGGAAATTTGAGTCTGCAGCGGTGTGGACACAAAATCCACCCAATTCAAACCTCAGTCCCAATATTGGTTCTGGCTCCTCGTGTCTTGCTTTCTCCAGCATCCTCAAGAACCGACCCTTCCCAGAGAAGGTGAATGAGGCAAGGTGATGGGATTTTGCCTCTGATTGTGACAAGGCAGGCTTCTCCTCTCCCCTGTCTGTGGTGACCAGGGCAGTGCAGGATAATTTGGGCCTCGACAGAGAGAGATGTGTTTGCATTGACACTAAATTGATGTAACGTGCACTGGGACATATCAGAGCTGGCCGTGACGATCAGTAGCAGGAACCTCTGATGATGTGTGTTTGTGTGTGCATGGTGATTCCAGTGGGCCCAGGGAAAGACTGGCCCACCTGTAGGACAAGATGGACACCTTGTCAAGTCTGGTGACCTTCTAGAGACAGCGCTTGGCGGACCCTTCAAGGCTGGGCCTCACAACTCCCGCTTTTTGCTGTTCAGTTGGGATTTGCAATGGGGAAGGTAGGATTTCCCCCCACAGCGGTAAAACACCTAGAACCAGCCCCGAGTCAGAGTTAGCCTGTCTCAATGCCTGTCCAGAGACAAGGCCTCACGTGCGTGCTCTGAGTGATCCCTGTGTCACTATCAGGACAAGCAAGAGGAGGCGGATGGGACTCTCTGTTTTGCAATCGGTTCCCATGTTGAAGCCACCGGCCAGGTGAACTTCCAAAGCCGGAAGGCGACGCCCGGCGTGTGTCAGCGTCTCCCAAACGGGAATGTGTCTCTTTAAAAAGCAGAGCAGGGGAGGCCCCATGATCCATACGGGTGCTCGGTAAAAAAAAAGGGGTGGGAGCCAACCAGACCTCCTTGCAAATCCAGGAGGAGCCAGGGGGGAGCGAGGCAGAGAAGCCCAGAGCTCTTGGCAGACGGATCGTACGGGACCGGGATAGCACAGCCATGCAAGGTAAGGGGCAACGGGCCGAGGGGCAGCTGCCTGCCAGACAACAACAGCAGACATCACAGAAAATTAGATCCAGGCTTAATAAGAGGACGCACGGCCATGAATCAGCCAGTATGCAGCAACAGCAGCAGAACTTGCCAGAACAGGCCCTCTTGGAGTACAGCTGCGGCCAGGCGGCAGGGGCCAAGGGGGGGGGTGGGGGTGGAAGAGAGAACAAGGGACAGAAAGCAGATGAAGAATTA
>QEPC01005523.1:1252661-1263994 GCA_003113815.1 Sphenodon punctatus
CTTTAACACCACTTTAACATTTCTTAGGCATGTTGCAGGGCTGTATTGGCACCCTATGCAGCCCTGCAACATGCCTAATAAATGTTAAAGCAGAGTTAAAGTGCATGTCTCTTTTCACCCTTTGTGCAAATCAGATGAGTGAAGCTAGCAAACACTTGCTATTCCTTCAGTTATGAGAGAGAGAGAGAGACAGTGACTGTGTGTGTGTGTGTGTGTGTGTGTGACAGAGAGAGAGAGAGAGGGACAGTGACTGTGTGTGTGAGTGAGAGAGAGAGAGAGAGAGAGAGAGGGACAGTGACTGTGTGTGTGTGTGAGAGAGAGAGAGAGGGACAGTGACTGTGTGTGTGTGAGAGAGAGAGAGACAGCATGTGTGTGTGTGTGAGAGAGAGAGAGAGACAGCATGTGTGTGTGTGAGTGTGTGTGTGTGTGTGAGAGAGAGAGAGAGAGAGAGGGACAGTATGTGAGTGTGTGTGTGTGTGTGTGAGACAGAGAGAGAGAGAGGGACAGTATGTGTGTGTGTGAGAGAGAGAGAGAGAGGGACAGTGACTGTGTGTGTGTGAGAGAGAGAGGGTCAGCATGTGCCAGTGTTTGTGTGTGTGTGTGTCCACCCCATGGCAGTCCTACACCCCCTTTCTCCATCCACCCCCTGCAGCCCCTCAGCCTGCACTGACCACCACTGTGAAGACCCAGAAGGTGCAGGAGTGAGGGAATGTGTGGGGTGTGTGTGGGGGGGAGGGATCTGTTTGTGGCCAGAGATGAGGGGTGCCCCTTGGCACCCCACTTTGTATTCCTGTCTGCCCCACAACGTTACACGGCGTCGCTGACAGTGGTTTTTCTTTTTTTAGGGGGGGGGGAGCTGTTCATCTCTCCCCTCCCCTGAGCCCCCCAATGTTTTCCCATTCTCGGCTCAGCTGTCAGCGGAAACCAGCAAGCTACGTCACTGTTCTGGGCAGGGTCAGGGGTGCCCAGTGGGGAGGAACAGGCCGAGGCCCAGGGACAGGGGCAGCAGCATGCGGAGAGGCTTGGCGCCAGTGGACAGATGTGGCTCTGCTGTCCAAACAGATGTGCTCAGTGCACCAGAGGCAGCCTTGGCAAAGGCAAGTCTGAGCAGGGCCGCTTGCTCCCAGTGGAAAGGACCCCGAACCAGCTAAGCTGCTTGTAGGGGGCAAACTGGGGGAGGAGGGGGTAGGAGGGGGTAGGAGAGGAGATTCTGATCTCCCTGGGCCATGGGGTGGGCATGGGGGGGACTCCTCTTAATTCAACACCCCCAAACGGCTTAGAAAGCAGAGATACAAGGTTTTCCAGTTTCCAGTGGCCCGAAAGCCTGAGCCGTTCCCCCAAAATTGGGAGATCGGCACACACAATCCCGAGAGGGTCAAGGAACAAGCAAAACTCCTGCATTCGGGGCCTCGGCTGCCATCACAGCTGCTTGGAGAGTTTCTCTGCACCCAGGAAAGGGCTAGAAACAGGCTCTCTAAAGCTGGGATCCTCCTGCCCAGGATCACGGAAGAGACGGCAAGGATTTGCTGGGAGTCAGGCAACCAGAGACAAAGTCTGGGGGAGGGGGGAGCCTGCAGCCTGTTTTCCTAGGACGGGACGTAGGGCTGGGAGTGGGGTTAAGGACTTGTGTATTTGTAGCTGTGGTTTTGCATTGAGTTGTATCAACCCTAGTTGGCCCCATGGATTGAAGTCGCCCTCTGGAGCTGGGAATAAGGAGCCTCCCTGGGCGCTGTGGCGGGCGTGCGGGTAACACCCAGTGCCCAGGGGAGGAGAGAAGCTGTCTGGTTCCCACTGAGCTGGGACCTGGTATTCTCTGCAGATGAAGGACAGCAGGTGGCTGGGGTGCGGCGAGTGTGTGTGTGTGTGTGTGTGTGAGGGGGGGGATGTAACACCCAGTGCCCAGACAGTTCCTTCCTGCTGGGCAGAAGGAGCCCAGGTGCAGGGAGGGAGAATTGCAGAGCGGGATGGGCACGGTACCGTCCCTGCCAGGGAGCTCAGCCCCAGCTGGAGGGGGGGTGGAGGGGCTCGGCCAGATAGGGGAACAGGCCCCATTTAACCTCAGGGCCCCCCAGTCCGATCCCATCAGTTGGTTTTAGAACACGTTACTGCTGAGAACGGATGCACTCAGGACACATCGGTAACTTTCCCAGCAATCAGGGGACCTGGTTTACACATCCAGGCTGGCCAGTTCTCATCACAATCACATCCTGCAGCCCGGAGACAGGACATCAGAGAATCTGACGGGTAACTTAGAACACCCCCCATCTCCGACCCTGGAGGGGGAGACAGCCTTGTGTGTGTGTCTGTGTGTAAGAGAGGTTTCTAGCTCTAAGGCAGGAACAGTGGGGAGCAGTTTGTGTTACATGCATGTGTGTCTGTGTACACATTACATGCGTGTGTTGTGTGTGTGTGTACACATTGTGTGTGTTGGGTGTGGTGTGTACCCATTACATGTGTGTTACATGTGTGTGTACCCATTACATGTATGTGCTGTGTGTGTACACATTCTGTGTGTGTGATGTATGTGTGTACCCATTACATGTATGTGCTGTGTGTGTATTATGTGTGTGTACCCATTACGTGTGTGTGTGTACCCATTACGTGTGTGCGTGTGTGTGCGTGTGTGTGTGTGTGAGATTTAATAGCCCCCGCTGTCCTTCTGTCCCTCCACCCTCATGAAGCCCACAGAAGCCTCAGGCCTGGAGAGCAGCAAGCTGCAATTTGTCTAGCACAGAAATCCCCAGACTTGTAAAGTTGTGTCCCCGTCCCCCCTCTTGTCTACGATAGGAAAGTAGCTGTTGATTTTTTTCGGTTTCTAGCTTTCCCTACCCCGAGGGCTCGGAGCAGGTGGCAGCCTATAAAACCCAACAGATAGAAATAAAACACCAGAAATACAGAATAAAATCCAAGTATCCAACCCACTGAGCTCCCTCCCAAGCTATCCCCCCTCACCAAATGCCCGGCTGAGCAAGAAGGCTGTATGTCGCCTGCCGAAGATTGCCGACGCACCGAAGGAGGCAGGACACCATTGCTGGGATTTTAACGGCCGCACTCTTCATTCAGCAAATTACAATCAAAATCAGGTGGGGGCAATCGCCTAGTGCGATATGGGTCCAGTGCCTGAACTTTTAACCACCAACAGTAACCCAGGGGTGGCTCCGATCGACCCTCGGTTACCACCCCATTGCATACAACGTCTCCCCGTCCCAACGGCCCCGGCCACAGGCGAGGGGGACCAAATCCTTCGAACTTGAGTACGGATGAGGGCGCCTGCCGACGGGGGACCCTACTTGTCCCTACCGCCCTCGCTGGACACCCCGCCCGGGGAGGCTGCCCCGCTGCTTGCCGTACCCGGCTTTCCAGCGGGTGGGCCTCCTCGCGCGGGGCCCGAGCGGCCTTGCCTAGCTAAACGCCGCTCTGACCCAATCGCGGTCGGCAGGGTCACCTAGCAATTCCCAAGGGTAGGCAGGCCCCGCTTGCTCCCTCTCCCCCTCCATTTCGGAAATTCCCTTGAGCTCAGTTTGAGCGGCACCAGCTGGGTAACTTTTGTCTTCCCTTCCTCCCAAGGCTGAGAGACCCAGCGTGGGGGAGGACAGTCTCCCTGAAGCTCTGCTATCGGCCCGTCCCAGAAGGCCGGATCCGGTCTGACCGGTTTGGGAAAGGAGGGTGTTGCAGTGACTCCGGATGGGCTGGGGGGGAGGGGTGTGATCTTTGCATGCTCAGTTTGCCTCTGCTGCTAGGAAATCAGATTTGCATCCGAATCTTGTCTGATTTGCAGCCCCAGAAGGGGGGGGGGGGCACCGATGCAAATTGTTCCAGGACACTTATGAAAAAACGTTCCTTAACAATTTGCACAGGTGGCCCCCCCCCTACCAGTCGGATGCAGACAGACTCAGGACCATTCAGGCAGCGTGGGGCCCAGGCCGAGAGCCACCCTCGACCTGGCCAAGAGTCTGCTCAAGCAGCTCTGCACAACAATGGGGCGGTGTCATCGCAATGCCGTCGGAGCCGGAGGGGTTAAGGGCAGGGAAAGCTGGTTAAGGATCCACTCATTGCAGGCTGGCTGGGCCAGAGGCTCTCGCTAAAAACGGCCGATGTTTTCATCAAAAAATCCTGCATCGATGGAAACCCTGGGGAAGGGAGTTCCAAAGGCTAACAACTTGCACCACTGTTGAGAGGAGGAACATAGTTGAAAATGGGGGCGGGAAGATGGTGGGGGAAGCAAGGCCATGAAGGTGAGGAGAGGGAGTTCTGCACAGAGCCACTGCCCAGCTGGGTCCGACCCAGGTTTCTCTCCGGCCTAGTGTCCTGTCTCTGACAGGGGCCAGCACCGGACGTGTCAGCCTGGCCTCCAGTTATTTTGAGGCTGTGCTCCAGCCTGCGAAATGTAGCTGCCTCCTGTCCATATAGAGAGACGAGAGGTGACTCTAGCCCCAGACGCCACCATTGTCCAGGCTGTGGGGGCCACTTACCCCACGCCTGGGAACCTGAACTCCAGATTATGTTTCTCAGGAACTCATCCGGTTGCCTCCTTCTAATCAAACACGCTGTGTTCTCCCACAGCCAAGCAAACAGGGGGTGGGCACAAGAGACAATAAATCCCTGCCCTCCCCTCCCCTCCCCCCAGCAAACAATGTCTGGGGCTGAAGCCAAGGGAGAGGTAACCGGCTCACAAAGGCTGCAGGGAGCCGCACCCCAGTCTCCCCCCACAGACCTCCCCCCGCTCCCACCAACAAGGGCGGTTAATCCCAAAAGCAAACCCTGGTGAGGTTGGAAGAGCAAACAGAGTTACCCCTCCCTGCCGAGTGTGGAATCAGCCATTTTACTGGGGCCTGGGACGTGACAGGCTGAGCTTGCCTTGGTGTCAGGGCGTAATCCTGGAGGTCTGTTGCTAATCTTGGCCGATACGTTGGGAATCGGGGCAGGGATCCCTTCCGAACGGCTACGGCTACCAGGCTAGGCTGTGGCAGACTCATACAGCCTGGGGGCTTATCACCATGGGGGAAAGGGCACAAGCCCCCCACCCCTGAGTTTGGGGGTGCAGGAGACTGTTCCTGAAGCCCATTCAGGCTGGGGACCCTACCCATCTCCATCCTATTATTTATTATTTATATGTAGCACCAGCAATGTACCTGGCACTGTACAGTCAGTAGTTAGAGACAGGTCCCTAGCATCCGGCCCCGCAGGCCTCCTTGGTTCTCTGAGGAGCTGCGGGTCAGAGGGGCGACGGTTGGAGCGATGGTGGCGTCGCTCTTGCACTGAAGCCGACAGATTGCGGCATAGAGCTAGTTTACGAGTCTATGCCATGGCTATGCGGATAGCAAAGGGAGTTCTTTGCTGCCCTCATAGTGTCCGCGAAATCCCGTCCAGCAGAGCCGTTCCAGGTCATACGGGGGCTGGTCAGTCTGGCCTCCCTCAGCCCGGGGGTTGAGTCATCTCCTGCCCGCTGTGACCTTTTTTGCGGATGAATTTTGCGGATAAAATCACTCGGATTCACCAAGACCTCGATGCCGCAATTAATGCAGTGGAGGAGGTAGAGGTTGGAGAAGCCCCGGCTTGTCCGATTTGATGGGATCACTTTCAGTCGGTGACGCCCGCTGACGTGGTGGAGGTGCTTGGGGCCGTTCGTGCCACCTCTTGTGAATTAGATCCGTGCCCGTCCTGACTGGTTAAGAGTTTCCGGGAGACAATGGGGCCGTTGCTGGCTGGGGTGGTCGCCTTCCTGCGGGAGGGCAGGGTGCCGGGCTGTCTCAAGGAGGCGGTGCAGCCTCTGCTCAAGAAACCATTGCTTGACGCTGACTCCCCTGCCAGCTATCGGCCTGTCTCTAACCTCCCCTTTTTAGGGAAGGTTATTGAACGTGTGGTGACTCAGCAGCTCCAGGAGCATCTCAGCCACACTGGTTATCTTGATCCCTCTCAGTCTGGCTTTCATCCGGGGCATGGCACTGAGACAGCGCTTGTGGCCTTGGCGGATGACCTTCGCCGAGAAAAGGACCGCGGTCTATCGACCCTATTGGTCCTTTTAGATCTGTCGGCAGCATTTGATACCGTTGACCATGAGATGTTGGTGACGCGCCTGCGGGACAGTGTGGGGGTGTGCGGGAGGGCTAACCGACTGCGACTGAATCCTGAGAAGACGGAGGTGAAGTTAGTGGGTAGGTCAGTGGAGCTGACTGCTCCATCGATTGATGGCGTCTGCCCTCCGCTGACGTCCCAGGTACGGAACCTGGGGGTGCTCCTCGATGCGCGGCTCCACCTGGATCTCCAGGTGGAGGCTGTGGCGAGGGGTGCCTTCCGCCAGTTACATCTGGTGCGGTGGCTTTGGCCGCTGGTTTCGGTTCCTGACCTGGCCATGATCATCCATGCTTTTATTACCTCTCGGTTAGACTACTGTAACGCGATTTACGTGGGGCTACCTATGGTGATGGCTCGGAAGCTGCCGCTGGTGCAGAATGCGGCGGCCCAGCTCCTGGTGGGGTTGGACCGCCGGGAACACATTACACCGGTGCTCTGATCTCTGCACTGGCTGCCAATAGTCTTCCGGGCTAAATTCAAAGTGTTGGTTTTAACCTATAAAACTCTACACGGTTTGGGCCCTGTTTATCTGCAAGACCGCCTCACTGCCTGGGTTCTAGACCGGCCCCTGCGGTCGGCCGGTGGCGCCGTGCTGGAGGTCCCCCGGGTTTCCCGGTGGGGGCACGTAGAGCAGGGCATTCTCGGTGACTGCGCCTGTGGAACTCCCTCCCGGTGGGGGCGCGTTTGGCCCCGGAGCTGCCGGCCTTCCGGAAGAACTGTAAAACCTGGCTGTTCCGTCAGGCGCTTGGTGAGGGAGAGGGGTCGGGGGGTGAAGGACGGGGAGGGGGGGTGAGGTGTCTGTGTTTATGTTCTTTGGTTTTTAGAATTTATGATGTTTTAAAATGTTAAACATGTTCTTTTATATATTGCATTTTATATCGTTGTTAGCCCCTCTGACCCGCTGAGGCGGGGAGAGCGGGATATAAATTCTGTTAAATAAATAAATAAACACCCATTCCGGCCACTACCCAAACCCCCACTGGAACCTCTCACTGATTCCAAGTCAGCCCCCCTCGTCCCAGTTCCACCCCATCCCATGCTCCCCCGTTCGAGCTTCCTTTCCCCCAAAGTGTCACGTGCACTAGGAAAGAGCCAATACCACTAGGCTGGCCGTCGGTGAAAATCTCCTGCAGCAGCCGTCGGTGAACTAGCTTCCTGGATCCACACCGGCGCCTGTTGGCCCTCAACCAGAGGCCACATCTCTGAGATCTCTGGGATTTCTTGTATCCAGTGCTGATTGCTGTCAGAGACTGGAGACTGGGGCCAGCCCTGCAGAAGCGACGAGAAATTCCTAGGGCGTCCCTCCTGCATGGAAACAGCCGATCCTGCTGGGACTCAGTTCAACTCACGGGACTACTGGCAGGACCGGACAAGGGATACCAGGAACATCATCCGGAGTTTCTCAATCGTGCTAAGTCCTTGCCCAAGGCCACCTCCTCCTGAGGCAGGGAGTTCCCCAGGCTAACCGATCACCCTTTCACGGCATACACGTCATTGCTCTCATGCCATGATAGCTCCCTCCACATCATCTCCATCCCATTCCTTATCCCCTTAGAGTAGGGATGGAGAGCCTTTTCCCTCCCAGGGGCCACTTTAGAACAAGCTCCAAGGGCCGCGTAGAAGTTGGGGTGGGGTTGGGGGTGTTTAAGGGGGCGCTCAGGAAGAGGAAGGTCGATCATGGATCCGTCCCTTTCCCTTCTGGGCAGGCTCTCCTCTCTGCTCCCTTCCCCGGAGCTCGGTCTTTCAGCCCTTGGGGGCAGGGACTGGATCCAGGGGCCAGATCCAGGCACTGGGAAAGGGGCCACATAAAAACTAGCCGTGGGCCGCATTTGGCCCCCGGGGCCTGGGGTTCCCCCACTGCGGATTCAGAAGAGTCTTCAAGGGGCATCCGCTCCAGATGCCTGCACCCCTCGGGACTCACGAGACCCAAACGTCCCGCAGAGAAAAACCCACCAACAGGAAAGGGGGCGACCATCTCCCAAACCTCTGTGACTGGCCACTCTCGGAGACAGGATGCTGGGCTGGAGGCACCATTGGTCTGACCCAGTGTGGCACTTCTTATGTTCTTACAAGTGGAGAGACTGGGATGGGCCCCCCCGTCCTGACAACCCTAAACCAAAGATCCAGCCGCGACGTCTCAAACAGGCGCACACTACAGGGGGAGAGAAAAACCCTGTCCGTCCGAAGGGAAATTCCTGCCCGACCCCAAACATGTGGGTTAGTTACTAACCCTAAAGCGTGTGCCCCATAGAACTGTAGCTCCAGCCATCAGAGCACCCCCATCAGCCCCATCTCCACCTAGGGCCAATTTCGCTGCTTCCGGGAAACCCCTCCCTAAATATATTTGGGGATAAATCCCCCCCGACTCCCCCCCCACCCCCCGGTCATATCAAACCGAACATGCCTGACTTGATCCCGTTGCTGCCTCTTCTTCGTAGCCTTTCCAGGATGGACGATCGTCTTGGCAACCCCCCCGTCTGCGCTGCGGCGTCTACGAAAGCTCCTGAATGTGCTTGCACCAAGAACGGTGGCTCCAAGAAAAGGGCTCTCCTCTCCTGAACTGCCTGGTCTCCCTCTCTTGCGTTCGGGAATAACCCAGCAACGACCGTCTCTTCCTAGACTCCACATGTAGGGCGGGGGGGACCTCAGGCCTGGGGGAGGGGGGGGGGCAGATACAGCCCATGGCTAATTTTTATGTGGCCCCTTTCTGGATCCGGTTCCCACCCCCCCAAACCCTGCCAGACTGAGCTCAGGCGAAGGGAGCAGAGCTGAGGGCCTTGCACTGCACCCAAGGAGAGGGGACAGAGCCATAATCTGGATCCCCCCCTTTTTGCTTAACTTCTGCACGCCCCTCGGAGGTTGTACTCCTCATGGGATAGGCCTGGGAGCAGGGGTGGGGACTAGGTGATCTCTGAGGTCCCCCGCCGCCAACCCTCCTCCTCTATGATCCGGCAGAGAGGTGGTTTCTGCTGGCCCCGATCATTCCCTTCCCCCGTCCCTGAGACTTCTCTCCCCCCCCGCCCGTCCCCCGTATCCCAGTTCCCTGGCTCTGTCTTCCTGAGAACTCAGCCCCAAACCCCATCTCTGCACCTCGTTTGCCTGCACCCAGGACGGGCGTCCCAGCTGAACAAACAGAGGGGCCGGTGCCAACTTCCCTTTGTTCAGTGTCTGAAAGGAAACCTGAGTCTGTCGTGAACTCATCCCTTTATTGGCTGCTCTTTGTTTGAACCTCGCAGGGGATTGTCATCCCTGGGCCGGGGAAGGAGGGAGCGGGAGGGCTATAAATAGCGACTGCCAGTGTCGAGCTCCCCAGTCCCAGTCCCTGATCCGACTTCCCTGACAGCTCCCTTGGTAAGTGCTGCTTCACTTTCACGCTCTCTTTGGGGGGAAGGCGGGGGGCAGAGGGCACATCATTTCTTAGGGTTTACAAAACCCCCATCACTTTTGGGGTTCTTTTGTAAACAACCCATTCGGTGCCCCCTTTTTATTCGATATATAGATCATTTTTCTATTTTATATTATATATATATATATATATATTTAAAAACCCATTGCGCATCTGCAAAATGGCCGCTAGGGCCCATTCTGTGTATGCGTGGCCCTTTGCCAAAATGGCACAGATGGTGCTGGTGCCAGTTTGGAAAAGGGTTGTGCATAGCAGTGGCTATTTCGCGCATGCACGGTGATTTTTTAAAAAATTGAATACATAATAAAAATGAAAACAAATGAAAGCAAACAAATGTTGTTTGCTTATTTATTTGTTTTTGTTACCTTAGCTGGCCAATTAGGTAGGGAGAGCACAATGCAACCTCCCAAGCATCCCAGCGTTGCCCCTCATGCACCCTCTGGGGGCAGGTTAGGTGCAGAACTGATGAGAATTGGGGGCAGGCCAGGAACATAGCTGTCAAGAGCTGGCGGGGGGGGGGCAGTTCACCTACAGATCTGGTGAGGACTGAGATGCTTTGGTCAGGGGCAGAGCTGGCAAGGGCTGGGGGGCAGGTCAGGGGCAGAGCTGGTGAGGGCTGGGAGGCAGGTCAGGAGCAGAGCTGGTGAGGGCTGGGAGGCAGGTCAGGGGCAGAGCTGGTGAGGGCTGGGGGGCAGGTCAGGAGCAGAGCGCCCCTTCTCCAGAGGAACTACGGTTCTGAATCCTGCCCTGCTGGAGGCATGGGGTGCCCAGCTGTGTGTGTGGTCCTTATGATAGTGCTTCCATCAGGGACCCAGTGCCCAGAGGACAGTGGGGAGGGAATTGGAAAAAGGAAACAGATCATCCTGGGGCTTCCCTCCTACTTGCTGTGAGTGAGAGTGAGGGAGTGAGAGAGTCAGAGAATGAGGAGATGGGCTGGAAACTGTCTCATACAGCCCTTCCTGTGCCCTGGTGTCAGCCTGTATCCCATCCTACCCCAACAGTGCCCCTGAGTCCCCACCCGCAGCCCCTGCTCCCCCAGCCCTGGGCTCCCCCCAGCTCTGCCGCTGCCCCTCCGTCATGATCACAGTGCCTCATTCTTCCCCCTCCCTGCCACCCAAGCGTGCAGAGGGAGGGGGGCCAGGTTTCCTGTAAACCTCTGGAAATCTCTCTCTCTAACCCGTCTCTTCCTCTCAGTCGCCCTAGGAGATCAGCATGTCGAAACCCCTGGAGCAGGCCATAGCAGCGATGGTCGCCACCTTCAACAAGTACTCGGGCAAGGAGGGGGATAAATACACGCTCAGCAAGGCCGAGCTGAAGGAGCTGGTATCCAAGGAGCTGCCCTCGTTCATGGGGGTGAGTCCTGCCTGGTAGCGACGGCCCCGGAGAGGGCGTTGTCGCCGGCACAACTCCCCCGCCTCCCCAATCCGGCCAACATCTAGAGCAGGAATTCTTAGCCTGGTGGCTCAGGGGACAGTGCTCCTTGACCCCAAGTCAGCTGTCAGCGCTCAGGAGCACTCGGAAACAGTCCTTCATCCGTGAAAGTCAATGTGAGCCGGGCTATACTGACCTCACTGTCCTGGGCTTAGGAAGGCAAACTTTCCCTGTGTGTCTTTTCGGCAGGGGGAGACGCCGGGAGTTTCCTTCCTCCTTCTGAAGTTTGAGGCAGGTGTAAGCCCACAGCCCCAGAGATGGGGGAACATAACAATTAATACCTGCCCTGATTTGCATGGATAAGGTCACCAGCTCAATCCCTGGCATCTCCAATTCTGGGTCTCAGGTAGCAGGCCTGGGTGTGGCCTCTGCCCGGGATCCTGGAGGGTCTCTGGTAACACGCCTGGGTGTGGCCTCTGCC
>QEPC01005523.1:1271167-1283498 GCA_003113815.1 Sphenodon punctatus
GAGCCAGGACTCCTGGGTTCTCTGGGAGGGGAGTGGGGGCTAGTGGGTTAGAGCGGGGTGGGGTGGGGTTGGGAGTCAGGACTCCTGGGCTCTCTGGGAGGGGAGGGGGGGCTAGTGGGTTAGAGCAGGGGGCTTGGAGCCAGGACTCCTGGGTCCTCTGGGAGGGGAGTGAGGGCTCTCTTGAAGAGGTGACCACGGCACTAAATTCTTTCCTTCTCCCCGGCAGAAACAACTAGACGAACGCCGATTCCAGAAGCTGATGGACGACCTTGACCACAACAAGGATAATTCTGTGGATTTCCAGGAATACGCCGTTTTTCTGGCCACGCTCAGCACTCTGTGTAATGAGTTCTTCACTGATATGAAGAGAAAGAACTAAAAAGTCCCATGTCCCCAGGGCAGCTGTTCCCATTACAGCGGTGGCTCAGTGGGCCTAATAAAGTTTCCTTGTTTTGATACCAAACTCTGAGTTCTAGCGTCTGCCTTAGTCTCTCTGCTGATGGGGGTCCGCGGGGGCGGGAGGCTTAGTTTGCTTATTGAAGCTAAAATTCTCCCACTCCCATCCCGAGTAGGGCTATGTATTCAGGTTTTGATAAAATGCAAAAAGACCCTTCAGGTCCCGTATTTGAAACACAAATACTAGGACTGTGTTTCCAAGTGAACCCCAAATTTTGTGGTATCCAACATCTCAATCTGGGCCCCTCCAAAACTGCAGAACATCTCCCCTTCAGAGCCGAGCTGCTCTCCGACTCTCAGTTTAGCCGTTTGGTTGGTGAAGCTGTAGTGAGTCCTCCCCACCTGCAGGGGCCACTCCTGTCTCAGAACTACAGTGTTCAGCAGTCGGTACCACCCCGGGGGAAACCAGCGAAGCCAGGGAGAAATAGTGACACCCCCCCGCCCCACAACAGGTGACACCCCTGAGCCAGCGATGCATCCCATTCCCCTTCCCCTAGCCAGCAACCTCCCCAAACCTTCTAGTCCCAGTCCCCTTTCTTCAAACCAGCGACACTTTCCCAAAGCCAATGACTCCCTCTAAGCCAGGTCCTAACCCCCCAAGCTAACAAACCTTCCACCAAACCAGTGTCCTCCTTTTTAAATGGGTAACAGACTTAGCAGCAGGTTTAACCGCCTTTTTCTTTCTGTAGAGGCCTGTCAAACTGGCAGAGCCTCACTGCACTTCTGCACCAAAATAACCCGTACGCAGAGACCCGTGTTCCTTGTGTTCCACATGGGCGGCGATGGGGGAAATGTCGGGCAAAGATGAAAATACAAATAAACATGAATAGCAAAACACAAATACAAACCAGACACAAATACAAATACGTAATTGTGATCCGCGTTGGGATTCTTAGGCTGTGGCTACAATAATCCCGTGTCAGGATTCGGACATCTTTACACAGGTTAGAATCACAGAATTGTAGGGTTTGACAGGGTCCCCACAAGGGTCATCTAATCCGACCCCTTGCCAAGGCCAGATGTCTGATACTTAGCGCATCACAGACAGAGGCCTGTAATTGGGTTTTGAAACCATTCAAGGACGGAGACTCCGTAACCTCCCTAGACAATTTATTCCATTGCCCGACGACGGATCGGGGTCAAAACATGTAAGAGGATCTCAGAGAGTGCGCCAGCTCCTGTAGAAGAGAGTCTGCACATTTCCCCACTCTTCAGAGTTCTTCCTCCGGGGAGACAACATGGCCACCATTTTCTAGGCTGCTGAGCCTGGGGTCCGTCTTCTTCAGCTTGGATTGGTTCCCCCGTGGGGAGCTCTGAACTCTTCCTTGCACGGCCTCTCCCCGTTGGCCCTGCCCGAGCGTCAGGCCACATCTCGCTCGGGAGGATTCCAACCAGTCCGATCAATCCCACCTGTCAGCACTCGAGGCCAGTGACCGAGCAGAGATGCCGGTGACCCCAGCTAATGAGATTATGCAGAGCGATGGGCAAAAATGGGGTGCGGGTGAAACTGGGTGGAGGCCTGGGGTGGGGAGGGAAGCATTGACTTTACCCAGTGACCTATGGAGGGTGCGGTGCTGTAGGGAACCTGCATCTCACTGGCTGCTAGCGGGGAGTCTGGGGTCAGAGAGGGTATAAATGCTGGCTCTCACTCTGCCCCACATGCCTGCTCCTCCTGGCTCCTGGATCTTCGGCTCTTTTGGGTGAGTCCTAAAGCATTCCAATGCTTAACCAGCTGCAGATTTCTTTCAGGTTGCCGGCCTCGTGCCGCCCCAGAGCAGATATTCTGGCTGGGATGAGCTCTCTCTTGCACTGGCTGCCTTGGACGAAGCTTCATCCAGCTGCGCCAATCCCTCCTTGAGCTGTGAATGTTCTCCCCACATCCCCCGGCCGGGGTGTGTAGAATCGGTGGAGCGCTTCCCCTCGGCTAAGTGCGGAGCAGGAGGATATTGCATCCAGTTGTGCCAATGGCCAGATGTGCGCTGCGGTCACTAAGAGGGCAGAGATTTCCGTGGGGGCTACAAGCAGGGGGAGTTTGAGCAGATTTTTTTGGGGGGGATATTATTATAATTATATTATTTATATAGCACAAGCGGTGTACCTGGCACTGTGCAATCAATAGTTTTAGACAGGTCCCTGCCCCAAAGGGCTTACAATCTAAGAGAGACAAGGGAGGGCGAGACAGGGGAGAGGTGAACGTCGAGAGAGACAAGGAGACATTCATGAGGTTGAGAAGTTGCAGGGGCACGTGCTTCACTTAGTTACAGGGAAGAGATTCCGAGTGAGGGGGGGAAGAGGATGCAGTTTCACTCACGACAAAGCTAGGAGAAGCCTGATGAAAGAGGTAGGTTTTCAGGAGGGATTTGAAAGCTGGGAGGGAGGGAGCAGAGTGAACGTAGCCAGGGAGGGAGTTCCAGGCCTGGGGGGCAAGAAGGGACAAAGACGTATAGAGGAGCAAGGGGGTTGTGAGCAGGCGAGGGTGGGGGCAGAGGAGGAGCGAAGCTCCCGGACAGGAGCGCGGTGGGATACAAGAGCGGAGAGATATTGGGGAGCAAGGTCACAAAGAGCCTTGAAGGGGAAGCCCAGGAGTTTGTGCTGAACGCGTTCATTCCCGTACAGGGAGCCGGTGCAGGGCGGGGAGGAGGGGCTGAACATGGTCAAAGCGACGGGCAAGGTGGGTGACTTGGGCCGCAGAGTGTTGAATGGAGATCGGTGTGTGTGTGTGAGATCAGAGCAGGGGAGGCCAGTAAGGAGGAAGCTGCAGTCGTCAAGGCAAGAGATGACTAGAGCATGGACTAGGGTTTTTTCATCAGAGACAGTCAGGCAGGGTTGGATTTTAGCGATATTATACAGAGCAAAGCGACAGGATTTACCAACAGCCTGGATCGGAGGCGTGAAGGAGAGGGAGGAGTGGAAGATGAATCCCAGGCTACAGGCCTGAGGGACCGGCTGGATGGCGACTCCTTCAATGGAAATTGAGAGGGAAGGAGGAGGGGAGTGTTTTGGGGGGAAGGTGAGGAGTTCAGTCTTGGCCAGATTAAGTTTGAGTTTAGACAACAGCCTAAAAATGTGTGTCTCTTGCTTCCAAAAATGGATAGACCCAGTAACGTGATGATTTGTCAAGAGGTAGATAATTTTCCTTTGTGGGGGAGTGATCACATTCGATCCTTTAGCCTGAAACCCCATGAAACACCCATGTTCTGTAATGTCTAGACAAGACCTGGTCACTGGCTCAGGTTCCTCCTAAAGAAGAGTCCTCTTCTTGTGACTCCAGAGGTAACCAGTGCAATGCCCCTTCCTCTGTCCGCTGGAGAAGAGGAAAGGTTAGGATGACCGGAGAGGAGAACACCCACAAATGTTCTTCTCACCTCATCAAATTCCCGGCATCCTGTTTGTCTCTCCGTGTGCCCTATTGGAAAAAACGGTGCAGGGGCTCAATGCTAGGAAGAAGTCAAGGAGGAGAAGTCTCAGTGGACATTGAGGAATGCCGGACATTGCTTATTAGTCATGATTATTACCCACATTTTTGAATAGCCCTTTGGCGACCGAAACGGGTACTCACAGATCTGATTTTTTGGGTATTCCATTTAGTGTTTTTTTTAAAAGAGTTTTCCATTTATTTCAGTTTGGTCATTTTGATGGCATTGTTTTCGGCAATTGCCCAGGAGTGCAAAAATTGCTGCGATGGTGTAGCCATAATACCCAAATGACAATAAAACCGGAAAATGAATCGCAAAAAAATCACGGACCTCGATAAAGAATAACCGTAATGGATACCTGACAAGGATTGGTTATTTACCCAAACTGCTATTTTCAATTTTGGGAGGGTAGATTTGATGGCTGTATCCATTTTTTTTTGTGTGGGAGGGGGAACCCTTGTCAGCTCTCATGGGCAAGTTGGATCAGGGGATGCAGCCTCTAGTTGGTTGAAGCTGGGGGTGAATGGCAGGAAATGGGCCACTCAGCCCTTGGTGGCCACTGTTGGCTCGAGGACGGGATGTCCCATTGCCCCTGCATGGCAGTAACACTGCGCTTACTACACCCAGTTCTGGTGTCTGCACTTCAAGTAAGAAATTGGGAATGGTTCAGGAAAGAGTGATTAGAACGATCCAAGTTGGAAGTCCCGACTTTGTGGTAAGAGACTTTAGACCAGTCTAGTTTAAGAGAAGCAAACATTGACCGAGGCTCTAGGAAACCCTTTCCCAAGACTCATTGGTGGAGCTCAGACAGGAGCTGAGGTCAACCCCCACCCTGGCATCGCCTTGTGTTTTGTTTGAGGATAGTGGCACAGGCCTCTTGATCTCATTTCTGTTCCTAGTTGCTGCGGTGGAGGGGCCTAGGCGCTAAAGGTACTGTTGTCTTTCAGTTCAGTTGTCCGCGATGACATCTCCCCTGGAGCAAGCCTTAGGCACGATGGTTCTCACCTTCCACAAGTACTCGGAGAGGGAAGGTGATAAATTCAAACTCAACAAGACTGAGCTCAAGGAGCTGCTGACCAAGGAGCTGCCGGTCTTCAGCAGTGTAAGTACAACAGGAGGTAGGGGAGGTTTAGGGCAAGCAATAGATACACTTAGAGACATCCAGGTGGAAATAATATTTAGAGAGGTTAGGGAAGAGCTAGGTGCAGGGTGGACTGAGGAGGTCTGTTACTAGAGCCTTCAACCTCAGGGGGAAAGGTCCTCTGCCGTTCTCCTGCCCTTTCCTACTCTCTGGGTGCCTCCTACAGAAGCAGCAGCAGCTCCTCTCTGCTCTAGTAACTTGTCCCCCCATGAAGGGACTGGCCTGGGGGTTGGGGTGGACCTGATCCCTTGGCTCTCTCCTTTGAGATTGGGAACAGGGAGCTGAGTCCCCTAGTCCTCCCTCTCCGCTGCTGATGGCCAAGATTTGGAGGAACCAGTTGCAGTAGGAGTGGAGGACAGGGTTGAGGGTGACTAGGGGATGCCGAACTTTGATTAGTTCCCTTCCTAATGAATCACCTAATCCGGCTAATCAGCTGAACGGCAGTTGAAGAGGAACTAAATGAGCTACCCGCAGTCCAAGTTTGACTGAGTTAAATGGGAGAATTTGGGAACTGAAAGCCAAGGGGAAGTTCGCAAAGGAGGCAAATACTTTGAAAGAAATGAAGTGTTGAATTGTGGTACATTAATCTAACAGGCCCAATTGGTGGCAGCATTAAACCTCGGCCCCTTTCTGTCTCCCACCGCCCCCTGCCCTCCTTTCTCTCCAGAAACAAATGAATGAGGCTGAATTCCGGAAGATCATGGCCAACCTGGACCACAACAAGGACAACGAGGTAGATTTCCAGGAGTATGTCTGCTTCCTGTCCTGCGTAGCCATGGGCTTCAATGACTTCTTCAAGGATTGCCCCAAGCCACCACTCCCAAGGAAATGATCCCCAATGGCCTGGTCGATCCACCGGGCACCATGTAACTGCACGGGCAATCAATAAAATCTTTCCAGTAACACTCATCTCACCATGCGGCAGGCGTTGGCTCTTTCCTGGTGGGGCTCGGAGATCTCAAGGTTCATCCTGATGACACGTTTGCTAGGGGGAAGCCTGCGGTGGGGCATGCGAGTCTGTAATTGCACCGTAGCTGCAATAAGGCGGGTGGAGACTAGGGGCTGAAGGTCCATTTTTGACTGGATTCGACGGATCTAGTCATTTCAGTTGGAATGGAATGAAAATTGGAATGAATGATCGTTCTGATTCTTGTTCAGTCGAATAGATTGAAAAATTTCTCTCCGTTCTGCGCGCGCGCAAAATGGCGGCCGCCGTACGCAAAATGGCGCCGCCGCTATGGCCACTGCCATTTTGTGCATGCGCAGTGTGGCGGGCCGCCATTTCGCACACGTGCATTACGGCCGCCACCGCCATTCCGCGCATGCAGAATGGCTGATCGGAATTCCGATAGAAAATTCTGATTGGAATTGTGACCACCCTTCCGTTTTTGCGGGGCTGCCCCAGGAAAACAGAAGGGCTGTTTTGACCCAGCCCTAGTGGCGACAGGGACACCATCTTGGGGCAGGTGACCCTCGGACCCTATAATCGCCCTTTTCTGACCATAACACTGTCTTGTCACACCCCCTCCCACAATCCCCTGGATCCCGGGGCTAAAATTTGTGAGGGGGATGCTAGATTCCCCATGATCCATTTAACCCCTGCTCCCATGACCCTCGAATTGTGGGCATGTGGGGGGAGGAAATTTGGGGTACCGTCTCGTCTCCATCTGCGGGGAGGGTACAAATCCCCACTTCATCTATGAGCCCTGGAGAAAATGCCCCCTCTTGTGCCTGCGGCTAGGGATGGGGGTTCCCGTAATGGCCGCTGTAGAAGCCCTAAATTCGGAGGCAGGTCTCTCCACTCAGGAAACTGAGTGGAGGCAGGTCCCTTCTCCCCTCTTATTGCTCCAGGGCCTGCAGGATGGACAGAGGGTTACTGCGAGCAGGGTGCAGCCGATACCTGCTAGACAGGATTAGGTTGGTTGCCCCGAGGCTTAGTCACTGGCTGATTTGTGGGTTTTTTTTTGAGGTGGGGGGACCGGTATTGTTCCCACAGAGTTGGCGGGAGAACGGCCTCTTCTCTCTCTGGGGCCTGCTTGGGTTTCCGCTTCAAACGAGAACCAGGCCTGGGTGATAATAACCCAAACCAAAAAACTCGAACCAAACTCCTGTCACTCCCCTTTCAGGCCTCGTAGAGGCCCAGCCCGGGGTTCGAGAGCGAGAGGAAGGCTGGCATGGGGGCAGGGGGTGTTTGCAAGGGAACAGGTCTCTGCAGGTTTGCGGGAGCTCTGGGAGAGGCAGGCCCTGTCGGCGCTGAGCACCCACGCGCAGCTCAGTTGCGCGCTCCCTCTCTCTCTCCTGCGCCGCTCCCAGCTTCTCCTCCCGGTGAGTTTCCTCTTTTGCTGCTTTTTCGCCAGACGGAAATTGCTTGGGGGAAGGGGTGGGGTGGGGGAGCAAGGCTGGGTGCCAGGGCTCTGACCGTCCAGCGGTGTAAACCTGCCTCCAGATGTGCAGTGCGCAGGCTGAGCCGGGGGGAGACGAGGGGAGGGGTGCTCAGCTATGGAAACTCAGCGGCTCCCAAGAGCCAGAGGCTGAGCACAGAGAGGGGGATTCATTGTTGCAGGGGAGGCATTCTCTACAGCTCTATAAAACAGGGGTTCGCTAATATTTTTGAACCAAGACAAGGGTCCCCAACACTTGCCTGTGGTCATCGAGGTCCTCCTAGCTCAATCAGGGTCGAGCTCGGTGTTTTTCCTTGTCCCCTCCCCCTTAAAAATACCGCCTACTGAGTCCCCCCCCCCCAGTTTGAGAAACTTAATGGACACCCCTTACTTAACATTATGGACGGACGTCCCGTATGCTGAACCCTACAGCTCCGTGTGTGGGGCATAACAATCACTTCTGGGACCCAGGTTCATGGCATTCTCCCATGGTGAAAAAACAGTGGCTGCGGGTTCCTGGCTGTAATATACGTCCCTTGTTCTAGTAACTCTCAGATCCAGGTGCCTCTTATTTCTGGACTTTTCATTCTGAGAGCCCTAAGAGAGGGGAGTTGGGTGGAGCCGCGTGTGTGGGTAGGGGGAGCACCGTCCCCCCTTGACTCCCTCCCTCCCAAACTCCCACCCCTGGCCTTTCATATAAAAAGGGGGAAGACAGAAGGGACCCCCCCCCCCATGAGTCTGGGGTACAAGGGGAGGGATCCCTGCTTAATGCTGCCCTCCCCCAAATAAGTCAGGGTCTCCCCCTGAACCCCAGGCTCAGAGGGCAAATCTCCGCTTGCCTTCGTGCTGTTGGGGTGTATCTACACCTCTGGTGTCAACGGGATTTGACAGTTCAAAGCATTTTCCCTACCGGAGCTGGGGGCAACGAGGCAGAATTTGCAGTTTATTATCTCAGTGATTTCTGGACACGTGGGGTGGGCTGTACGGTATGGGGCCTGCCGCCAGCCGGCCATGCAACCCAGAGCTGGCACGGAAGGAAGTGGGTAGGAGGAGCAAGGCAGCAAGACACATAGTCAGCCCCGGAGCTGTGAGTACTGGAGAGAGGAACTGGAGTCACTGGAGTGAGATCAGACCTGGAGTTAAGGGGGGAGCATGAGGGGGCAATGCTTCCCCCCACAGAAATAAGATGTGTTCCAGCCCCCCTCCCCAACAGTTCGTGAGTCTGAAGACTCAGAGGAGTGACCGGACACTTAAGCCAGAGAGTAATGATCGCAGTTTGCTAAGAAAATATTCTCCCAGAGAACCCAGGAGTCTGGCTCCCAGCCCCCCTGCTCTAACCCACTAGCCCCCCACTTCCCTCCCAGAGAACCCAGGAGTCTGGCTCCCAGCCCCCCTGCTCTAACCCACTAGCCCCCACTCCCCTCCCAGAGAACCCAGGAGTCCTGGCTCCCAGCCCCCCTGCTCTAACCCACTAGCCCCCACTCCCCTCCCAGAGAACCCAGGAGTCCTGGCTCCCAGCCCCCCTGCTCTAACCCACTAGCCCCCACTCCCCTCCCAGAGAACCCAGGAGTCCTGGCTCCCAGCCCCCCTGCTCTAACCCACTAGCCCCCACTCCCCTCCCAGAGAACCCAGGAGTCCTGGCTCCCAGCCCCCCTGCTCTAACCCACTAGCCCCCACTCCCCTCCCAGAGAACCCAGGAGTCCTGGCTCCCAGCCCCCCTGCTCTAACCCACTAGCCCCCACTCCCCTCCCAGAGAACCCAGGAGTCCTGGCTCCCAGCCCCCCTGCTCTAACCCACTAGCCCCCACTCCCCTCCCAGAGAACCCAGGAGTCCTGGCTCCCAGCCCCCCTGCTCTAACCCACTAGCCCCCACTCCCCTCCCAGAGAACCCAGGAGTCCTGGCTCCCAGCCCCCCTGCTCTAACCCACTAGCCCCCACTCCCCTCCCAGAGAACCCAGGAGTCCTGGCTCCCAGCCCCCCTGCTCTAACCCACTAGCCCCCACTCCCCTCCCAGAGAACCCAGGAGTCCTGGCTCCCAGCCCCCCTGCTCTAACCCACTAGCCCCCACTCCCCTCCCAGAGAACCCAGGAGTCCTGGCTCCCAGCCCCCCTGCTCTAACCCACTAGCCCCCACTCCCCTCCCAGAGAACCCAGGAGTCCTGGCTCCCAGCCCCCCTGCTCTAACCCACTAGCCCCCACTCCCCTCCCAGAGAACCCAGGAGTCCTGGCTCCCAGCCCCCCTGCTCTAACCCACTAGCCCCCACTCCCCTCCCAGAGAACCCAGGAGTCCTGGCTCCCAGCCCCCCTGCTCTAACCCACTAGCCCCCACTCCCCTCCCAGAGAACCCAGGAGTCCTGGCTCCCAGCCCCCCTGCTCTAACCCACTAGCCCCCACTCCCCTCCCAGAGAACCCAGGAGTCCTGGCTCCCAGCCCCCCTGCTCTAACCCACTAGCCCCCACTCCCCTCCCAGAGAACCCAGGAGTCCTGGCTCCCAGCCCCCCTGCTCTAACCCACTAGCCCCCACTCCCCTCCCAGAGAACCCAGGAGTCCTGGCTCCCAGCCCCCCTGCTCTAACCCACTAGCCCCCACTCCCCTCCCAGAGAACCCAGGAGTCCTGGCTCCCAGCCCCCCTGCTCTAACCCACTAGCCCCCACTCCCCTCCCAGAGAACCCAGGAGTCCTGGCTCCCAGCCCCCCTGCTCTAACCCACTAGCCCCCACTCCCCTCCCAGAGAACCCAGGAGTCCTGGCTCCCAGCCCCCCTGCTCTAACCCACTAGCCCCCACTCCCCTCCCAGAGAACCCAGGAGTCCTGGCTCCCAGCCCCCCTGCTCTAACCCACTAGCCCCCACTCCCCTCCCAGAGAACCCAGGAGTCCTGGCTCCCAGCCCCCCTGCTCTAACCCACTAGCCCCCACTCCCCTCCCAGAGAACCCAGGAGTCCTGGCTCCCAGCCCCCCTGCTCTAACCCACTAGCCCCCACTCCCCTCCCAGAGAACCCAGGAGTCCTGGCTCCCAGCCCCCCTGCTCTAACCCACTAGCCCCCACTCCCCTCCCAGAGAACCCAGGAGTCCTGGCTCCCAGCCCCCCTGCTCTAACCCACTAGCCCCCACTCCCCTCCCAGAGAACCCAGGAGTCCTGGCTCCCAGCCCCCCTGCTCTAACCCACTAGCCCCCACTCCCCTCCCAGAGAACCCAGGAGTCCTGGCTCCCAGCCCCCCTGCTCTAACCCACTAGCCCCCACTCCCCTCCCAGAGAACCCAGGAGTCCTGGCTCCCAGCCCCCCTGCTCTAACCCACTAGCCCCCACTCCCCTCCCAGAGAACCCAGGAGTCCTGGCTCCCAGCCCCCCTGCTCTAACCCACTAGCCCCCACTCCCCTCCCAGAGAACGCAGGAGGCCTGGCCCCCCGGCCCCCCTGCTCTAACCCACTAGCCCCCACTCCCCTCCCAGAGAACCCAGGAGTCCTGGCTCCCAACCCCCCTGCTCTACCCCACTAGCCCCCACTCCCCTCCCCGAGAACCCAGAAATCCTGGCTCCCAGCCCCCCCCCCCAAATCTAGGTGGGAATGTAGGGAGATATGCACTCCTCTTTGATGCCTGGGGAACTGAGGCGGAGAGGCATTTAGTTCCCCAAGGCCACCGGAAGAGCTCCTGGCCAAGAGGGGATTTGAACCTTGGTCTCTCAGGTCTAAGTCCAGACCCTTATTATATCTTATTCTTTACCTAGCGCCAGGAATGGCGCTGGTGCTTTAGAACCAGCATCGATTCCAGACAGGTCCCTGCCTCAGGGGCCATACAATCTAGGAGAGACAAGGGAGCAGAGAGGGTGAGGAAGGAAGAGAGGGAGAGATCCACCAAGTTGCAACGCTGCAGGTGCCTGTGCTGAGTTAGTTGCAGGGGACCCTAAGAAAAGCACGGGGTGGCAGGGAGAGCTCGGTCTTCAGGAGGGATTTGAAGGTTGGGAGGGGGGACCTTTAAGCTATTGGGGGTGTGTGTGTATGTATGTGTGAGCGACACCCCATCTCTCTGTGCACAGACCTTTCCCTCTTTCCAGCATATGAGGTGTTAAGTCTGTGCCCCCAGGACCCGTAGAAAGGACTCAGATCCCAAGAGCTGGGGTACAGCCATGGCACCTGGACTGGGAGCTTTGGCACCGCTGTGTCCCTGTGGGGATGGGTGGCGAGGTCCCTCCAGGGACTAACGGGTTGGACAAGTGACGGGAACGCGGTGGACGTGAGGGACGGGGACAGCAAGGTGCCCAGAGGGTAGCGCGATGGATGCCAGCAGAGATGGGGGCAGCCCCGTTGTCGGTCAGCCGAACCACGATGCCAGGGCCGGAGTGAAAGGATCCAGAGAGTCTAACCTTCAGCCCTGCCTCTGCTGTGCAGGCCTGCCTGGGCTCCGAGATGGCCTCCCGGCTGGAGGAGGCCCTGGGCGTGATGGTGGGCACCTTCCAGAAGTACTCGGGCAAGGAAGGCGACAGGTACAAGCTCAGCAAGGCCGAGATGCGGGAGCTACTCCTGAATGAGTTGCCCACCTTTGTCAGGGTGAGTGTGAAGGGGGCGCCGAGGCGGAGGAGCTGGGACATTCGGGGTCCTGCAGACCGCCACCTGGGCGGGGCGGGTTTGCGGCCAAAGGCCAGGATGCTCAGCCCCGTGGGAAGTGTTTGCCCCCCCCAATAGCCGCAGGGTGAGAGAGCAAGTGGCACTGGCAGAGCAGCAGAGTCCCCAGGAGTCCTGACCACTAGACAGGCCCTAACGGAGTTGCGGAAAGAACCTAGAAGTCCCGATTCCCGTTTCCTTTTTGCAAAGAGAATCCACTTCCTGAACAGAGCTTGGGGAACTGAACCTAGGAGTCCTGCCTCCCAGCTCCCCCCTGCTCTAACCCACTAGCCCCCACCCCCCTCCCAGAGAACCCAGGAGTCCTGGCTCCCAGCCCCCCCCC
>QEPC01005523.1:1284251-1307297 GCA_003113815.1 Sphenodon punctatus
CCCAGAGAACCCAGGAGTCCTGGCTCCCAGCCTCCCCTGCTCTAACCCACTAGCCCCCACTCCCCTCCCAGAGAACCCAGGAGTCCTGGCTCCCAATCTTGTGCTCGACCTACTAGACATATCTGCTCTCCAACCCTACCCCACAGAGCCGGGTTGGGGGAACCTCTGTCCTGGGGCCAAATCTGGCCCTTGGTTGTTTTTGTGTGGCCTCTTCCCAGTGCCTGTATTTGGCCCCTGGATCCAGTCCCCAAGCTCAAGGCCTGAGAGACGGAGCTCAGGGGAAGGGAGCAGTGAGGCGGGCCTGCCCACAATCCAGACCTTCCTCTCTCTTCCCAGATTTGGAGCCCCCGTCTCCGACTCCTCGCTGTCCCAGGGCGCTCGTTTTAATTTCCAGTGTGGGCCCTGGGCCAGCATATCCAGCAGGGCTGGGGAAGCTTGTCCCTCCAGGGGCCACTTTGAAAATGAGTCTCGGCTCCGCAGGCCGCAGAGAAGTTGGAGAGGGCGGTTCTGGGGGGCGCTCAAGAAAAGGCGGGTCCAGGTCCTGGCTCTGCCCCCTCTCCTTCTGCACATGCCCCTCCTCTCTGCTCCCGTCCCCTGAGCTCAGTCTTGGGGGGTAAAGGGGCCGGATCCAGGCACTGGAAAGGGGCCACATCAAAACTAGCCACGGGCTACGTTTGTGGGGTTCACCACCCCCGGCCCACAGAGCGCGGCGCTCATTGTGTGCGTGGGGTGGGCACTGCCTTCCCTCGCCTGCAGGGCCGGATCCACGAAGCGGGTTTCCAAAAGCTGATGGAGAAACTAGACGCCAACAGGGACGAGGAGCTGGACTTCCAGGAGTACGCCGTGTTCCTGATGCTGACCGCCATGCTCTGCCACGAGTACTTCCTGGAGTGCGCTGACGAGAGCAACCGCAAGATGTGAGCCCAGCCCGGCAGCACAGCGGGGTGTGTGTGTGTGTGTGTTTCCCTGGCAATAAAGAGGTTTCAGAAAGATGCTTCCTGTGTGGTTCTTGGTGCAGGAACTTAGCCAGAGACTTCTGAAGAGAAGCACGTTTCCCTTCTTGTCATGCCATCTTCCCCCCGTGACAGTAGTCTCGCCATCGGTCTAGGCCTTAGCCAATCAAACCACTCAGCGTGTCTTTAGGATTGCCCTCTAGGCACTTTTTAAAGGAACCCTTATGAAAAATACATGTTGCAGGGCCTGCATTGGCACCTTGGGCAACCCTACTGTCGCCCCAACCTACTGCCTCCCCTGCCCAAGCCAGGTTGCAGCCGGCTCGCTGGTCTTTCAGACCCATCTTTGAAACTGGGAACTCTTCAGGGTGGAGGAGGCCCTCCTACATGATTGTTGTTGGAGCGGCATGCTCCTGCCAGCTGGTGTGCCCGTTGGACCAGTTTTGCATCTGTGCAGGGGGCGCATGTTGCACGCCGGGGGAGTCGCTCTACAACAAGGCTCGCTGTTTTCCGAGGAATGGCAGATCCACATTTTTGGAAAAAATTGAGAGAGATTGAAAATTCCCTCCCTCCCGAGAGTCCCTGTTTTGGAGGGGTTGTCCCTCATTGGGTGCTGAATCCCACTGTCTGTCCCTCTTTCAGAGGAGGGTCAGAACAACACCTGTCCCTCTTCAACGCACAGGGGATATTGGGAGGGGCATGACCACTATGTGTGTAAGTGTGCTAGGGGTGGAACGTCCATCTAGCCCCCGGCAATGTTGGGAGGGACATCTATTATGTAAACAAGGGCTTCCCATCCTATCTCATAGTGCCGTAGGACACTGAGAACAAACACTTCAAATAAGGGATGTCTCATCCAATAAAACTGGAGATACCTGGCCAGGGATGTAGCGGGGCTAGAATGGGCCCTTGTGCAGAAGACGAAATGGGGCCCCCTGTATTCTCTCCTTCCAGCAGGGGAAACGCCCTCCCAAGGCTTTTGGACTCTGGTGGAGCGGTACCCCCTGTCTCTGTTATAGCTATACAACTCTACATTTTCTGGAGATGAAGTCCTGGGTAGCAGAGACCAGCGGCCAATAACCTCCTCCAGCAGTATCTTTCTAGCCTGTACAGTAACAGGTTTTTATACCTTCCCAGTAGGGATGTGCGAACGCGGTTTGGATGTTCGGAGTTCGGGCTGAACTTGGCCTGTTCGGACGACTGAACTGAATATCCAAAACGAACGTTTGAATGGCTGAACAGTTCGGAAAAGTTTGGATGAGTTCAGGGGCGGGAAAAACGTGACCTTGGGCGGGAAAAATGTGTCTGGAAGGGGGAGGCAGCTGAGGAGCAGACTTCCTGGCACTAGGGGTGGAGACAAGGCGTGGTTTCAGGGCCAAATGATACCAATACCCCCCAAAATATTCAATTTTGGTATCGGTAGCGCTATTTTCGAATGTTCGGCTAAGTTCGGCCGGACCGAACTCCGCTGGACCGAACAACCAAACCCGAACTCGGGTTTCAAACCAAACGACCAAACGTCTGAACATCCGAACCGCGTTCTGTTCGCACATCCCTACTTCGCAGCAGGGTAACGTTTGTACCTTGCTCGGCAGACAAAAGGGGGTTGGTAACACCTCTTTAATCCAGCAGGAGAAAGAGCTGTGACTTATTGCAGGGGGGACACCTTTTCTTACTTGAACAAGCTTGGGATAAGCCGGGCTATCCAAGAACAAAGAAAGGTAACACTCAGGCAGGAGGGAGCTCGGGGCCTGGGATCAAGATGAAAACTAAAACAGGTCGGAGGGGCTTGGGTGCGTTTGTGCGAGAGGATCCTTTAGCTGCTGAAAGGACCTGTCGCTGCTTCCACGCGGGATCCTCCGAGTGTCTTTAAAACTATAAACTTTAGAGCCAAAGTCAATGCCCCCATTGGAGAACACTGACTTTTTAACAGGCTGAGTTTTAATCACGCAAGCTGTCCGTCCTGCACAGACAGACCTACGTGCGCACAGAGCCTCTCAGACAAACACTCTCCCCGCGCCCCACAAAGTTCATCCGTGGGCTATTACAAATCTTAATAAACCCATGGAAAGGGGATGCCAATTCTGGGTGCCATGAAGTGGACCCATTTTTCTGCGTCAAACGTCGGCGCCGATGCCAAGATCCGGGATAAGAGGCCGCGGGGAGACGGCTGCAGACCATGCGACTGTGGCGGATTAGACTCTGAGGCGTGTGTATAAAAAGAGAGGAAATTGGAGGGTGGTTTCTGGCTTGGCGAGGCCTCCAGATTGCCAGCCCTGCACAAAGAGGGGATTGTGAGGTTCTAGCTAGAAATCCATTCAGGATTTCACATCCTACAAGAAATGAAATGCACCCCCCGCCAATCCTCACCGCTCCCCCCCCCAGTAATTGGGGGGAGCTCCTAGTCCTCCCCGCTTCATTCTCTCGCCCCCCCCCGCCAATACAAGTTTGTTGGTGCAGAACAAACTGTGCTTGCGAGCAGCCCTGCCCTTTGCTGCTGGTTTTACAAGCCTAAAGGCTCCAGAAGACGCCTCCCATCCCGCCCTGCTCAGTTTTTCCGTTCTATTCCTGGCCACCCAGATTCTTACCCGCCCCCCCATTCCGAATCCATTCTCTTATAAAACCACAGCTGGCTTTTCCCTTCCCAGCCCTGCAGGGGAACCGAGGAGGCCTCTGCGACAGGGAAATTAAGAGCAGATTCCACCTCTTGCTTAACAAGGAGGCGGGGGTCAGGGACGAGGGAGAGATCGCAGTCTCTGCAAAGGAGGGAATCTGGGGAGAAACGCCTTTGGCCCAGAGAGACGCCCATAGGCCAAACTGAGAGTCTCAGGGTCAAACTGCAAATGGTGGCGACCCTCACCAGACCTCCCCCCGGTGGGCTAGTCTGCCTGTTTCTGCCATGGCTGCCCGTCAGGGCGCTGGGAGCAATCGCTCCTCCAGGCCGTACCCGTGTTGTGTGGGTGGTGACCTGGCTATGGTCACGTCCCTTTTGGGTCGCCCTGGGAGCGGTCCCTCCGGTCGCACCTCTGTTTTTACACACACACACCCGAGTCTCTCTAGGGTTGCCACCTATGCAAAATTTGAAGGAACACTTACAAAAAATACATGTTGCAGGGCCCTGCGTTGGCACCTCAGGCACCAACGCAGGGCCCTGCAATCTGTATTTTTCATAAGTGTTCCTTAAAAATGTGCGTAAGTGGCGACCCTAGATCTGGAAGAGGTGTCAGGGTGGAGACATGATTCCAATTAACTCCAGACTCCCCTCCCTCCAAATAGGGCTGTTTTGGGGTGCCCCCCCCAAGGGAATCTGTTGTGGCAAGAGCAGGCTTGCATTCCTCCTTGCCAAGATGGTCGTTTCCTCCCCCACCCTCCTCGCATTTCCAGGGACACCCAGGAGGGCCACCGGGCCCCTCGTCCCCTGGGACCGGATCCTGTTCAGACTTGTCTGCACGTTCAGTGTCAAGGGTTTCCTGCGGAGCTCAGAGGTCGAATGGCAACCCCCTAAAAAAAGTGCCAAGATTGCGAGACTGGCTTAGAAAGTCATGAGATTTTTCTAAAAAGGGGAATAAAATCCAGCTTCATTCAGTTTGCCTCCCAAGGCCTCGCCATGGTCAGGTGCGCAGGGTTTACCTGAGTTCCCCCAACCCAGAGGGCTGTAACCACTGGACCAATAAAGAAGTAAATTTCATGATTTTAGTGAGTCTTGTGATTTTTTTTAGCTGTCAAGAAATGCCTTCTGTAGTCTCCTCTTGTACAAGTACTTGCAGGATCAGGGCCCCCAGCCTTAGACCCAAGCTGCCAATGGCATTCCTCCCCGAGTCCAGGTTTAGTGGGGGATATCCCCAGTCCCCACTGCCCATCAGAGGGGCCTCCAGAAGGAGAACAGAGCCAGGAGTCCTTGGTGCTGGGGAGCCTCCTCACAACTCAGGGTGGGGGTCGATGTAGGCGAGGAGTGGATTTGGCAATGGGTTGTTTCCCAGCCGCGCCTGGAAAACTCCTGATCACAGAGGAGAGCCTGGCAGAGGCGGCTGAATAGGGAGGTGACGAGGATGGGCAACTTCCGGGAAAGTTGGACAGGCATCGGCCGCCCTCTTAGCAACTCGCGGATGCCGGTTGGGGTGTCGCTCAGGTGGGTAAGTCTGGCTCTTTTAAGGGATTGGTGCGGCCTTCAACACGGCAGCCAGAGGGACCGGGGGATCCAGCGGTGTGTGTGTGGGGCGGGAGGGCAGTCCTGCCCCAGCAAGTCTTGCTGCAACGGTCTTGCTTCAACGTGTTGACGTTGCTCCCAGGAGCTGTGAGAGTGAGGCTAAGTCAGTTCCCTCTGGCAGCTGAGGCCAGGAGAAGCCAAGGGCTTCAAGGACAGGTTGTGGGGGCACCACGTCCACTCTGTGGGGCCCCAAACGTGACCCCCTTCAGAGGCACCGCGGAGGTTGCCCCCAAGGGGGAGGCCCCTCCGCATTTTTATCTTCACCCTGGGCCCCGCAAATCTTAAGGCCGGCCCTGCAGCTGAGAGACCAGGCAGAGAAACATGGAGCCTGCCAGTGTGGTCAGGCGTGAGTCATGGTTGAAAAAAGCGGCAGTGACGGACTTTTGTGACTCAGCTCCATGGGATCTGAGTGGGTTTGTTTCCAAAGCACGGCATCTCCTGGGACGTGGCTTTCTCATGCGTCGGAACCCATGGGGGAGCCCGGGGTCCGTGCCCAGTAGAAATTCCTTCCAGTGGGTACGTCATTCTCTTTGAGTTTTGTGCAAGTTTCCCCATGTTTGCTGGGGCTGCTCCCCTGCATGGAGGGAGCTCTAGCAAACCCCATTTGAAGCTTCTTGGAGACACTGGGAAGGTCCCCATTGCAGGGGCTTAGTCCCCATTGCAGGGGCGTAGCCCCCTCCCGAGAGCCGCATTATAAGCCCTGCCCCTTGGCCACTCAGCCCTGCCCCTCCCATGCACACGTGCACACTCACATGCTCGCTCTCTCACAGGCCGTTTTTACACAAGTGCCCCCCCCCCGCTCGGTGTTTGGGTGGGTGTGCGGGGGGGAAGGCGTCCGTGTATACGGCCGGCAGTGGGGGGAGGGGATGGGTGTCCGTTCGGTGTTCACCTGTGTGAACACTGAGTTGGAGTGTGTGTACGCTTCCGTGCAACACCCACACACCTGTGCACTCTCATACACACTCATTTACATGCACACACTCATGCACTCTCATTCACACCCACCCACTCATGCATTTTCATTCATACATTAATTCTAACACACACACACACACACACACACACACACACACACTCTTATTCACACTCATTCACATCTACACACTCGTGCGTCGATCTCCTGCTGAAGCGGACCAATTGCAGCATAAAGCCAGTTTACGGGCCTATGTCATGGTTGTCAGGGCAGAGAAGAAGGGTTTCTTCGCTACCCTGATAGCGTCTGCGAAGTCTCGTCCGGCGGAGCTTTTCCAGGGGGTGAGGGGCTTGGTCAATTCGGCCTCCTTCCACCTGGAACTGGAGTCTTCCAGTGCCCGCTGCGACATGTTTGTTGAGTACTTCGCAAATAAAATTGCTCGGATTCACCATGACTTCGACTCTGCGCTTATGACACTAGGTGAACCAGAGGTCATGGAGGCCCCGGTTTGTCCGGTTTTGTGGGATCTGTTTCAGTGAGCGATACCCGCTGCTGCGACAGATGTTCTGGGGGCTGTTAGAGCCATGTTTTGTCAACTAGACCCATGCCTGTCCTGGCTGCTCAAGGCCAGCTGGGAGACATTGGGACCATTGCTGGTGGGTGTTGCCAACACCTCCCTTCAGGAGGGCAGGGTGCCGGACTGCCTCTAGGAGGCGGTGGTGCGGCCCCTGCTCAAAAAACCCATCACTGGAGATTGAGTCCCCTGCCAGTTATCGGCCAGTCTCTAACGGTTATTGAGCAGGTTGTGGCTTGGGAGCTGCAGGAGCATCTGGACCACACTGGTTTTCTTGATCCCTCACAGTCCAGCTTTCGTCTGGGTTATGGCATTGAGACTGCATTAGTGGCTTTGTTCGACGACCTTCGCCGGGAATTGGATCAGGGTTATTCGACCCTGTTAATCCTATTAGATCTGTTGGCTGCCTTTGATACCGTTGATCACGAGATGTTGGTGACTCGTCAATGGGACTGTTCTTGAATGGGTCCGCTTTTTCCTGACTGGGAGAACTCAGCGGGTGCTGATCGGGATTTCCCCAGGACCTCTTGTGTGGAGCCCCTCAGGGTTCCATTCTGTTCCCTCACTTGTTCAACGTGTACATGGAGCTGCTGGGCGAGGTCGTGAGACAGTTTGGGGTGCGGTGTCATCAGTATGCTACCTCTCTTTTTCATCCGACCCAGACCTGGCAGTCTCAGTGCTTACCTGATGTCCGGCGGTTGTGGGGGATTGGATGAGGGTGAGCCAACTGAAGTTGAATCCTGACAAGATGGAGGTGATGCTGGTGGGGAGGGTGGTGGGTGTGACGTTCCCCATCATTGACGGGGTTTGTCCCCCGCTGTTCTCCCAGGTTCATAGTCTGGGGGTACTCCTTGGGGTACTCCTCGATCTGCAGTAGTCTGGGGGTACTCCTCGATCTGCAGATACACCTGGATCTTCAGCTGGCCGCTGTGGCGAGGAGTACTTTTAGTCCGTTACATCTGGTGCGGCGGCTTTGGCCGTACATCTCAGACTCCGACCTGGCCATTGTCATCCACGCCTTCATCACCTCAAGACTGGACTATTGCAACATGCTCTGCGTGGGGCTACCCCATGTGATGGTCTGGAGATTGCAGCAGGTGCAGAATGTGGTGGCCCGTTTCCTTACCGGGATGGGTCGCCGTTTGCCGATTACACCGGTGCTCTGTTCTCAGCACTGGCTGCCTATAGTCTTTTATATAGCACCCCCCCCCTGCCATGGCACTTGTTGCACATAATATAATATAATTTATAACCAAATAATTAATATGATTTATTAATTAATATGCAGGATAAGTCATAATGATGTTATATGTTGAAATTAGAATATCACACAATATAATCAAAAATTACATATAATATATCATCTATAATTAATTATAAATAACATGATTATAAATTAAAGTATAAGCTATATGTACTAATACAATTGTACATTATATGCATTACAATTATAACTGTATTTATTTATTGATATTGGTCGCGACCCCTGCGTGTGCACATGCATACTCACGGTTTCCGTGGCGCTCGATGTGCCCGCAATGAGGAACTGCACGGTTTGCGTGTGCCTCTGCACAGGCGGCTTCACATGGGATCTGCGGGGCTTGGGATTGGACCCACTTATGAAAGGGTTAATTTATTGTATTATATTGATTGAGCTGATATTGTTTTTTTGTATGTTTTCATTTTGTTTGTTAGCCGCCTCGAGCCACCATCGGCGAGAGAGTGCGGGATACAAATAAAAATTTGATTGGTTCGATTGATTATGTATTAGAGATTAGCTAAGTATATTAGTATTTCATTTTAAATAATATTATATTTTAATTAGGTAAAATATTTACAGATTAATTGCCTGATGTCTCGGTGAGACTGTGTCAGCTCAGCTCCGATGGGATCTCTGATCTGTTGTTGCTTGCATTCTGGGAGGCGGGGACGATGATGACTGCGTTGCACTGCGCCGCGCTGCGCCGCGCCGCACTCTGCCGCGCTGCGCTCAGCCTACTGTTTCAGTAGGAAAGGCTCGGCGGGGTTAACAGCCTTGCTTGGATGGACGCTTAATGATTAAATACTGATGTTGTCATCGCCGGTTCCTAGGCAACGCCCCGGTCCCGGGGGTGGGTGGCGTGGTGGCGAGCATTCCCCTTCCCTCTCTGAGCTCAGCTGAGACAAATCAGGGAAGCTGGGTTGTTGTGTTTTTGTTGGTTTTTTGCCTTTATGTCCAGCAAGGCCCCAAACTTGCTGTAAGTGGGTAGGTGCTACTCCAAAAGGAAGAATGATAACTGAGCTGCCTTTTGCATAGAAGGAAATGAGACAGACTTTGAAGGACTCCATTTGCAGAAGCCCTGAGCACTGGAAACTCCACTGACTGCTTCCAGTAGGTAAATGGTGAAGGCATTGCTCGGCCTGTCGGAACGATCCGGCCTCAGGGGCAGCAAAAAGTTCTGCAGGGAGCCTGTGGCAGCAGAGTTCGGAATCCTAGTCGCAGGCCTTGTTAACCACAAAACGATTGTTTGTCTCCTTTCAAGGGCTAGGTATTTGCCAGATTCCCGCCCCCTCCAGTTCTCAAAGGCCATTGCACAGTTGCTGGAGAAAAGCATCTGTTGCAGAAAAGGCACATAGGTAATTAGGACACGATGCAAATAAAGTCCATCGCATGTGTGTTAAGAAAAAAGCCGTCTCGCCCCCTCTGATCAGAGAGTGCCTGCACAAGCAGTCAGCGTGGCACGAGGCCCACTAAAGCGAATAGGACTCACGCTTGTGCGAACTGCTTGCTTGAGCTGGTGGAGGAGCGTGTTGTAAGCCTCTTTGAAAAGCCACTGCCCCTTCGGAACCGCCTCCGAAACGGGCTTGGGACCGAGGGGGAGCACTGCTGCTGATTTAGCAAGACTGTAGGGGAGGGCAGCTCCAGAGTCGCAGAGAGGGGTTTGTGGGGGGGGGACCCCTTCCAGAGACACCCCCTCAAATATCCACAAGGTCAGATTCAGTCTCTCTGCGCTGACCCCTCCACTCTGTTCCCGCCTTCCAGGTTCACCGGGAGTCACCGATGGCTGAGATCCAGACCCTGGAACAGGCCCTGGGGGTGCTGGTTTGCACCTTCCTTCGCTACGCTCGCCAGGAAGGTGCCAAGTGCACCCTCAACCGGGGGGAACTGCGGGAGCTGCTGGAGAACGAGGTCCCCAGTCTCAGGAGCGTGAGTGTTGCTGTGTCGCCCCGTGGGGGGCGGGGATTTGGGGTTAGGGACATGGACACTGTCAGCTGCAAACCCAGTGGGGTTGTCCCAGTCGCATCTAGGGATTTCTCCCCCTCCCAGCTTCCTGCACGGGGGTTGTGGGAGAACCGGGGACTGGACCCAACACCTCGATTCTGCAGCCAGAATTTTAACTGGAAATCCTTTAGTGCAAGAAGGGAGCAGCTTGGAGCAAGACACTAGGCAGCATGTGTATGTGTGCATGCGCACATAAGTGTTAGTATGTGTATTGTGTGTGAATGCATGTGTGTGTATTTGTGTGAATGCATGAGTGTATTTGTGTGTGCATGTGTGTGTATCTATGCATGTGTGTGTGTATTTGTGTGTGAATGCATGTGTGTTTATTTGTGTGAATGCATGAGTGTATTTGTGTGTGCATGTGTGCGTGTATGTGTGTGAGTACTGTGTGGATGCATGAGTGTGTGTATTTGTGTGTATTTCAGTGTGAATGCATGTGCGTGCATTTGTGTGAATACGTGAGTGTGTGTATTTGTGTGTGCATGTGTGTATTTGTGCATGTGTGTGATTATTGTGTGAATGCATGAGCATGAGTGCATGGGTGTGTGTATTTGTGCATGTGCCTGTGTGTGAGTATTGTGTAAATGCACAAGAGTGTGTATTTGTGCATGTGCATGTGTGTGCATGCACATGTGTGTGACTATTGTGTGAATGCACGAGTGTGAGTGCACAAGTGTGTGTATTTGTGCATGTGTGTGACTATTGTGTGAATGCATGAATGTGAGTGCACAAGTGTGTGTATTTGTGCATGTGTGTGACTAGTGTGAATGCATGAGTGTGAGTGCACAAGTGTGTGTATTTGTGCATGTGTGTGACTATTGTGTGAATGCATGAATGTGAGTGCACAAGTGTGTGTATTTGTGCATGTGTGTGACTAGTGTGAATGCATGAGTGTGAGTGCACAAGTGTGTGTATTTGTGCATGTGTGTGACTATTGTGTGAATGCATGAGTGTGAGTGCACAAGTGTGTGTATTTGTAGCAGGGCAGACAGAGGCCCTCTCGGCTACGGGCCCTTTAACAAGACAGCTAGCACCGGCTGGTTGCAGGCGCTAACAGGGCTGCCGGTGCATCAACAGAAAAGGGATGCCATCTAATTGGAAGGCAGCTGGGTTTGGGGCGTGGCAGGAGCCAGCTCAGGAGAAACGCCTGAGCAAAAGCTGAGTGGGGAGGGAGAGAGAGGGCGGCAGCAGGCCTGGAGGGTAAGCTCCGCGGGGTACTGTCTGAGCTAGAGGGTTCTAGTGCGGTGCGTCTGCCCGTAGAACCAGACAACTGGGAGAGACTGTTTCTCTGCTGGATATGGGGAAGGGACTTGGTGAATAAAGACACTTGGAGCTAAACCTTGAGAGAGGAGTGGGGGCCCTAATCCTAGAAGGACACCCCGCGGGCCAGGGTGTCCCTGCCACAGTGTGTGTGTGCATTTACGTGTGTGTGTGTGCATTTATGTGTGTGTGTACATTTGTGCAAATGCATGCGTGTGAATATGTGTGCATGTATGTGTATTTGCGTGAATGTGTTGAGTGTGTGTGTGTAACTGTGTGCTAACCTGTGCCCAGAGATGTGTGTGCGTGCTGTTTCACTCTCTGCTCCTCCTCTAGCTACAGATACCGCCAGGGGCCTTTGAGGAGCTGATGCGCCTGTTGGACACCAACAAGGACCAAGAGGTGGACTTCGAGGAGTACGCCCGTTTTGTGGCCGCGGCTTGTAGCTTCTTCCACCAGTTTTTCTCTGACTCCCCCCCATGCCAGCCCCGGCTGCATTCAGCCTGAGCCCCAATGGCGCCGGAGACTGGAGGAAGAAGCTGCAAAGTGAACAGAGACCAGTGATGAGAAGAGAGGGCTTCCCAACTTGTGAGTCAGGGTCGCACCGTGTGGGTCACAACTGGGTTTCTGGGGAGCAAATCTGATCTCTTGGCCCCCTTCTCCTGGCTGCTTGACTTCCATGCCCCCCCCAAACTCTTCAGAGGACAGCTCCCCACCTCCCCCGGTCAGCTCAGCATCATCCTGGTCGCTGTGAGGGGAGGGGGGAGGGCGGATAGGGCAGAAGAACATCATCACTGCCAGACTGGGTTGGACCGACAGCCTTAGAATTTGTGGGGCCTGGGGTGAGGTTTCTGGTGGTAGAGTGGTGTCGCTCGAGGAAGGAGCAATCTAGGCAGGGAGGTGTTTATGTGGGGTCGCTGAATGTGGGAGAAGGGCAGATCTGGATCGGGAGGCGGGGGGGGGGATGACTAAGGCAGGCCCCACTGGAACACGTGTCCTGGGATTGCCCCATTGCTTCTCCGGAGGGGCCCTGGGGCGGAGCCCTGCCATCGCCACAAACCTCAGGAAGAGCAGCATCCTGACTGTCTCTTATACACATCTAGATGTGTATAAGAGACAGGCTGGATGGTGAGTGGAGGGGCTGCCATTTTAGAGGGACGAGGGATGGGAATCTCCACTCTCAGTGAGCAGTAGTGGGGCTAGGACCGATGACATCTGTTAGGGAGCGAGCAAGCATCCAGCTCATCTCCGCAGCTCTGGGAAAACAGGATGCAGTCGCATAACATGTCTAACTACCCTCCCTACCGTTATGAAACAGGAAAACTCGTCGCTTCATCTCGAGGCAGCAGCACCGCTCCCCGGAGAGTCACCCACGGTTCCAACACATTCAGATCCGCGGGGAATTTGTCCGCCCGATGCCGTGCAAAGCAGCCGCTGTTGAATATTTAGTTCGGAGATCCGCTCCTTGTTGAGCTGAGAGGATGGTTCCCCGCTGCCGGCTGGGCTCAAGATGTCCTGCGTTGCTGGAGGGTTTGTGTTTGGGGACGGGGGTGTGTGTGTGTGTCGCTGTTAATAAAGACTCGGTGTATCAGTCTGTTCTGTGGGACGGTTTTGTACATGATCCTGCACCTGAATCCTAACGGAACGTAGAAACTGGCAAAGGTTGGAGATGGGACCATCTGTTGACGATGCTGTAGGCATGGGGGGGGCGGGGGAGGGAGAATCCCAGGATCAGGGGCCGAATACAGCCGGCCACTGATTTTTGTGTAGCCTCTTTCCAGGTTCAGGGTCTGCACCCCCCGCCCCCGATTTATTAATTTTGTGAGCCGCCCTGAAAGGGACGGGCTAAAAAAGTACAAATAAATACATTAGTAAATAAATAAAATTTAGTTCCCACCTCCCAAGCGCTGGAAGACAGAGCTCAGCGGAAGGGAGCAGAAATGAGGGCATCCACTCAAGGAGAGGGGACAGATCCATGACCTAGACCTCCTGAGCGCCCCCTTAAGCCCCCCGCCCCCAAGTTCTATGAGGCCCTCAGATCTCATACTGCTATTGAAAGTGGCCCCCGGGAGGGAAAATATTTCCCAGCCCTGCTGTTGGCAGAGGATGCTTTTTCCTGGAGCGGGGGGTTGGACTACATGCCCTCTTGTGGTACCTTCCGAGAGCAGGGAGGTTTATCTTCTGCCTGAGAGACCCAACACTAGGAACGGGCATCACGGATTTGGATTAATCTGTAATTGCTTGTAACGCGCAGCTACGGATGAATCGGTGTCAATCCTGACGCACCGCAACAGGTGTGTTGCGGTTCATTTTAAAAAATCTATCTATCTATCTATCTATCTATCTATCTATCTATCTATCTATCTATCATTTTAAAAGATTTATAGATAGATATATAAAAGACAATTGTGCATGCACAAAATGGCTACCAGACCTAGGGCTGCCACCTAGGCACATTTTAAAGCAACACTAATGAAATATACATGTTTCAGGGCCTGCATTGGCACCTCATAAGGGTTCCTTAAAAATGTGCCTAGGTGGTAAGCCTAGCCGGGCTCCACCTGTGCCACCTTTTCCAAAATGGTGATGACAGCGTTGCCGCCATTTTGGAAAAGGGCAGCCGGTCTGCACAGGCACAGTGGGCATTTTGCACATGGCCGGCGATGCTGCCGCCACCATTTTGGAAAAGGCCATGCATGCGCAGAATGGTCTGGTGGCCATTTTGCATATGCACGGTGACTTTTTTTGTTGGTGGTATTTTTAAATTTAATTTTGATTGATTTAAATATGAATTAGTAATATGGCTCTGTAATTAAACCCGGAATTAAGATCCAGATCCGTAATATGCAACCCAACAGCTCGGTGCGCAGAGGTTGGATTTTACATTGGGGCATTTTGCTTGGTTCTGCAAAGGCATCCAAAATTCCTACCTGATTGCTCCATTCGTCCATCCATCCATACTCTTGTCCATCCATCCATCCATCCATCCATGCTCTTGTCCGTCCGTCCATCCATCCATCCATCCATCCATCCATGCTCTTGTCCATCCATCCATCGATCGATCGATCGATGGATCGATCGATCCATTCATCCATGCTCTTGTCCATCCATCCATCCATCCATGCTCTTGTCCATCCATGCTCTTGTCCATCCATCCATCCATCCAGGGGTGTAGCTACCATAGAGTGAGGAGACTCAGGTGAGTCTGGATTCTACTGGGTGGGCGCGGGATGAGGGCCTCTCCCAGCGGCCTGAGCATCGCTAGGAAATTTCTAGAGTGAGCTGAGGGGGACCGACACTCCGACCCCACCCTCTCTGAAAAAGCCCCTGCCAAGAAAGAAGGTTTCCAAGTGGGCCGGGGTGACGCCCCATTGACCCCTAAAATGTCCTTCCTGGTCGGGTTCCTGACGCTCCGGGGTGGGTGGGGTGCTTAGTGGGAGTGAGGGCAGCCCCACAATCTTTGCGTGGAGGGGCTGGGGCTGGCCAGGAGTCTTGGAACAAGGGTTGGCTGTCTCTTAGGCCCAGGAGCCCATACTTGGGATACCAGCCCAGGCTGCTGCGTCACTGCATCCATCCCCCCAAAAACCTAAATCGATGTTTCCTCGCCCTCCTAGATCCAAGTTCACAAACAGGAGGGGAGGGGAGGGTTTAACATCGTTTGTGGACGCGATCTGAACTTCTATTTCTTTTGCCTGTCGCCTTGCTGCTCTCTGGGGTCATAAGGTTATATTTAAGATGGCAAATTTCTTTTTCTTTCTTTCTTTCTTTCTTTCTTTCTTTCTTTCTTTCTTTCTTTCTTTCTTTCTCCACCACGCCGCCATGTGTAAGACCCTGATCTGCATCTCATCTCTTTAAGATTTGCTCCTGCTTTTCCATTCTCAGCCTTGCTGGCACCCAGAGCCAGGAACCCAATTATTTCCGCGTCCCTGCCCTGGGGGCATTCCCTTCGCTGAACCACGGATGTCGTTTGAAGGCCCAGCTTTGCCAAACAGCTGGAACCCATCAGCTGAGGAGCCCGTGCCTTCCCCTGCCAGCCAATGCCGGGAAAGGGTGAGGGGCGCGGATTGGTCTCTCTTCATTCGAACAGAGCCCAGCGGACGTTCCTCAGACCTGAAGGCAGGCTTTGCCGAGGTTATAAATACCGTCGGGTTTGACTCAGACTCTCCACTCCTGCTCTGTCGTTTCTCGGATCCATTTCCTGTCTGTTGCCCTCGGTAAGTTGGTTTGTTTTTAGAAGGTCTGGGAGGCTGCTTCCCGTTCGGTTCCATCCTGCAGCCGGGGAGGCTGCGGGCTCTGGGAGCAGAGCGCTGTGGGGTTGACGCTGCTGACTCTGTCCCCCCACTGCTGTTGGGGTGTCTTGGATGCTGGCTGTGCAAGGGCACAGGGCGTGTTGGCAAGACAGGATCCAGCCGTGTCCGAGGCATCTCTTTTCATGACAACGTGCCACCGGGGCATTTTGAGCACTAGTCGCTGCTAAGTATTTCTAGGGCGTCAACCGCACGCACCCCAGGCTCCTGTTGAGTCTCCCAGCGTTGGAGCTTGATCGCCACCGGATCTAACTCTGGCAAAGAAATGGGCTTTATTTAGGCAGTCTGCCTCAGGCCTGGCTCTCCGGGTCCGACCCCTTGGGGGCCTGGCCATCGGGCCGAATGACAGGGGTTATGCCCAACAACTGGCGACATCAAACGTACCCCATCCCTGAGCAAGGGCGGGTGAAATGGGGGCGAGAACAGAGGCTGATTTGATACGGACGCTCCCCCCCCCCGGCTGGGTGTGCGGGAGGATGCTCGATGCGTGGGGGCGTCCGTGGAAACGGCATGGCGGCGGGTGGGGGGATGGGTGTTTGTCCGTGCGAACACCATGGGCGGGGGGCGGAGGGGTGTGCGTGTGCCCGACACACGCCCATATCCACCCATCAACCACCCATGGAGCCACCCGGAACAATGGCCTCTTTTACACACAGACACACTAACACAGATCTAACGGGTGTTAGAGCACCCACGGAGCACGCCTGCAGCCCTGCAATGTCTATAATAAAATGGAACACTCATTTGATCCATGTTAGAGTGTCTGTGTGAAAAGGGCCTGTGATTCAAGGGGGGGTGGAAGCTAGCAGCATGTCTGCGCTGGGCCCTTTGAACACCCCTCCATCGCCAGGGTCTAAGGCAGACCTGAACACTGTCATCTATCTATCTATCTATCTTGTAGGGTACAAGCACTATACCTGGTGCTGTACAGTCAGTAGTTAGAGACAGGTCCCTGCCCCAGAGGGTTACAATCTAAGAGAGGCAAGGGAGGGGTGAACATCGGGAGAGAAGGAGATGTTCATGAGGTTGAGAAGTCGCAGGTGCACGTGCTTAGCCTAGTTACAGAGAAGAGACGGACTCTATGAGGGAAGGAGGGAAGAGGAGGCATCCATGATTAGTCTCTGGGGACGAGGAGTTGGAAAAGCCTGACAGAAGAGGCAGGTTTTTAGGAGGGATTTGAAGGTTGGGAGGGAGGGAGCAGAAGAAATGGTCCTTGCCGGGGGGGCAGCAAGGGAGAAGGGTGGATACATTTTGAGGAGCAAAGGAGTTGTCAGCAGGCGAGGGTGGGGGCAGAGGAGGAGCGGGCTCTCAGGCAGGAGCGTGGTGGGAAGAGTGGAGAGATATGGGAGCAAGGCCGTGAAGAGCCTTGAAGGGGAAGCCCAGGAGCTTGTGCTGCCGAATGCATTCAGGACGGGGAGCCGGTGGAGAGGAGGAGCTGAATGAATGTGGTCAAAGTGACGGGCAAGGTGGGCATATCTCCGCTGGAATGGGCCCCCATCCTCTTCCCAGCATCAGCCCCCCCCCTTCCAGCGGTCTCCACCCGTGGTTGTGTGGCCGCGCCGTACCTCTGGGACGCTCTGACGGCCAAGCTCAAGCAGCTCCACACCGCGCCGTCCCCGCACCCATTCCCTCACCCACCCGAAACTCCTTGTCTCCGCCCTCCAGATCCCTCCAGCAGTCAGCGATGGCGTGGCCCCTGGAGCAGGCCCTGACTGTGATGGTCACCAGTTTCCACAAGTACTCGGGCAAGGAAGGGGACAAGTACAAGCTCAGCAAGGCTGAGCTGAAGGAGCTGCTCACGAAAGAGATGCCCAATTTCTTCAGCGTAAGTGAGGCCGGGAGGGAGACAGCTCGGCAGATGCTTTGGGGGCTCCCTAATGCAGGGACCTCATTTATTCACACCACACCCCCAAATCATCTGGGATACTGGGAGGTGCCTGCTGGCTACAAGACGTGATGGTGGCATGGGGTCCCCTAGGCCTAGGTGCCTGTCAAGCCTCACAAGCTAAGCAGGAGCTAGCTGGGTGAGCCCTTGGATGGGATGTATTCATGAAACACCGACGCCAGTAACGTGCCTGGTGCGGAACCGAGACAGGTCCCACCCTGCCCCCAGGGGACAAGAGGGGGGGAACGTAGGGGGAGACATCGATGAAGCTGAGAAGTTGCAAGTGCCCGTGCTTAGCTTAGTTACAGGAAGAAGAGGGAGAGCCAGAAATGATGAGACGGTAGAAGACAGGGTTGGGGAACTTTCAAAATGACAAGTTCTGAGGACCACAGAGAGGCTGCGTTCAAGAAGAGGAGGGTCCAGATCATGGATCTGTCCCCTGTCCCTTGGGTGCAGGCTCTGCTCCCTTCCCCTGAGCTCAGTCGCTCAGTGCTCGGGGGGTAGGAACTGGATCCAGGGGGCCAAATCCGGTAGGGGAGGGAATATCAGTATCGGATTAATCCGATACAGCCGATAATTGGGTATATCGGATTAATCCGATAATCACCGGTATTGGCATACCGTTTTTTAAACATTGGCTGCTTTACCGTTTTTTTTTACACAGCGGCCATTGAAATAAATGGTCACAATGTAAAAAAAATGGTAAACTGGCTAATGTTAAATAACCGGAATGCCAATACCGGTAAATCCGATACCGGGGAGATCCGCTACTGATAAATCCGGTATCCGGCATTCTCCCCGGTGTCCCACCCCTAAAATCCGGGGCCACATAAAAACTACTTGTACAGTGCCCGAATTACAGGGAGGCGTGGGGTGGCAGTGGGGGTCCTACCTTTTTGATGCCCCCCTTAGCCACTGGCTTTAGAAGGCTATGGGGGTGGGGGATGATTTCATTGAGGACACACACCCCCGTCTGCCAACCTTTTCCCTTATAGTTCAAGCCCTGTAGTTCGTGGGTTGCATTTGGCCCCTGGGTATGGGGCGAGGAGCTGGGGAAATCCTGATGCAAGAGGGAGGTTTTTTCAGGAGGGATTTGAAGGTTGGGCAGGAGCAGAGAGATTGTGTTCAGGGAGGGAGTTCCAGGCCTGGGGGGCAGCAAGGGGCGGAGATGGGTGGGTAGACTTTGTCAGTCCAGTGCTGGCACTGTCTTCCCGTCCTGACCCACCGGTGGTGCGTGGGTCAGTCTCGGACGCTGCTGGGGGGGCCCTGTTACTTTAACACCAGCCCCCTTTAACCTCGCCTCCTCCTGTCTCGATAGAAACCGGCTGACGAAGCTGCATTTCAGAAGCTCATGAGCAACCTCGACGCCAACCGGGACAACGAGGTGGACTTCCAGGAGTACGCCACCTTCCTGGCCTGAGTCTCCATGATGTGCAATGACTTCTTCCAGGGCTATCCCGACAAGATGCCGCGGAAGAAATGACAGGAGACGGGCGGCATCGAGGTGATAATAATCCTCTCTAGTAACGTGGCCCACCTTCTTACAGCCTCCATACCCTCAGCCTTGTGTAATCCCAGTTGGCTTCTCAATAAAGGTTTCCTTTAAGGAAGATTCCCCCCGACCCACCTTCGAGTCTGTGCGCCAGTGGGTTCTTTTGGGGCCAGATGCCACGGGAATGGGCGCTGCGCAGCTTAGACTGAAAGCACCTTCGATCCGAGTCCAGGCTGCCTCACTAGCTCCGCCATTTCTTTGCCTGCTGGTTCGGAAAGAGTTAACAGCCCGCACTGCTCCCCAAGGGGACTGTACGGATCCAGAACTGGGGCAGAATAGCCTTGGTTTGTGGGGCTCGGGGGGTGGGGTGGGTGATGCTAATTTAAGCCACCTAGGACGCTTTTAGAAGAGACACTTCTAATGTGGTTTTCTAAATGCGCATTTAAATAATGTGCGTTTTTAAAAACCGGTTTTGGCATCCCCCCCGATCATCAAAGGGGCTCAAAACCGGTTTGGAATCAGACAAAACCACATTCAAAACGGTTTGGGCTTTTACGCGATCATGGCAAATGCGCATTTAAAATGGTTTAGGTGTTCAAACGAGCATTAAAACACGCGCATTTTTCTCCAATCCTGCGCGAAATTCGTCTCGTCTAAAAGCGTCTGGAGGGAGGGACAGTGAATTGCGCTGTAAAATGAACACCTTGGGGACACTGACGGATTGGAGAGTTAAAGGTAGAATTACGTGTTTGGGGCGAGTGTCTCATGCTCCACTGTGCTGGAGTCCAGGGAAGATAATAGCCTACTATATCTACCAGCTTCTGGAGTTACCCCTCTGGCTCCAGCTTGAAGAGAGGGGGAAGTGATCAATTCAAGGTGCTGATTTTGCAGGAGGGGGCTTGGCGTGTGTGTGTGTGTGTGTGTGTGTGTGTGTGTGGCTTGTTCTGATCTACATGGATGTCAGCAAGTTCTTTTGCTGCAGCTGCATTTTGAAAGTGATGAGTGTGGGAATTCCCGGGAGACTGGCTGCCTCCCGTCCCGCCCTGCCAGCCCTCTCGGCCTAGCGGAGGATACGACAGCCCGGAGCCTGCTCTGTGCAAACCCGTAAGAGGACTGCGTCAGAGGAAGCCAGCGCCGGGGCGGATCAGACCCACGGTCTCTGTGCAGGGCCAGTACTACCAGAGAGGCAGAACTGGCGAGCTCCTAGGGCGGCACGTTGAAGGGGGCTGGGGGCGGGAATTGCAGCTGCCCCCTGCTAGGGTTGCTACATATGCAACGTTTTAAGGAACGCTTTTTTCCATAAGCGTTGCTTACAAATGTGCACAGGTGTCAACTTTAGCCCCCGCAGCTTGTAAACTCTGCAACAGGATACGGGTGGGGAGAGGCGGGAGGAGCATCGCCTGCCACTAAGCAACGGATCCCTGCCCGCACAGAGGCAGGTGTTGCTGCTATAGGAATTGGGCTTCCCCCGGGTCTTTCCCCTAGGCCCGGAGCCGGCCTCCTGTGCGCAGGAGAGGCAGGGCAGATGGATGCCAAGGGATAGCAAGGGGGAGGAAATAGCCTAGCTGCCGACCAGTGGCCTCGTCCGTTAAACGAGTGACTGTTCATTTTTAATCGTTCGGAGACTAGATTACGGTCACAGCGTGAGTTCAAAGGAGCCGGCACTGGTTTCGAACCGGGCTAGGTTCGTACCGGTTTTTTTGGTACCTGTGAAAAGCTTTTGATAAATGATGTCAGCGTTTGGGGAATCTTTTCCCTTTCCGGGGGACCCTTTGAAAATGAGTCCACGGCCCAGAGAAGAAATGGGGGCCATCGGGATGCGGTTAACGGGTGCGCTCGGGATGGGGCGAGAGAGGGGAGGGTGTAGACTAGAGGTGGGGGAACCTCAGAGCTGGGGCCAAATTAGGTTGGCCAGATACGCACATTGGAGAGGACGCTTATGAGAAGGACCGGTTGCAGCGGTGCGTTGGAGGCAATGCAGCCCGGCAACCGGTATTTCTCATAAGTGTCCGCTCTGATTTTCATATCTGGCCATCCTAACGCTGCGGCAGCTCGGGAAACGTACCTCGAGGCCTTCCACTTTGCCAACAGTCCCGGTGGCAATGGACAGGGACTGAGGCCTCAGCCCCCAGGGACAGATCCTGGCAACAGGCTTGGCTTCCATTGGTCTCGTCTGCCCTGAGTCTCTCTGGGGAGCCCCTGCGGGTATAAGAGGGAGTTTCCGCCGTACGCCCCGGTCCCTGGTCTGTCCTTTGCTCGCGGAGCCAGTTCTCTTGTCTCGGTGAGTTCCTTGCTTTATATTGCTGGGAGGGCGTCACAGGGCTATTCACGCTGGGGGAGCGTGTTCTGTCCAGCGACGCACCCGCCTCTCCAGATGCGCCGCGTGCAACAGGCGGCGGGATTCTCTCGCCCCATGTGCGCTCCAGACGGGCACCTGCCTCCTTATTTTGCTCAGGGCCGGAGGCTTCCTCCCTCTCCAGAGCTTTCCAGCGGTGCCAATTTCCCTGCTGTCTGCACGAGGGCCAGAGGCGTCTCTCGCCCGATGTGCCAAGCTCCATCTCTTCTGCCGTGCGCCGAGGCGGGGGCTGCTGTCTCCAGCGGTGCACAGCCCTCCTTCCCAGATGTGCCTTCAACCGGGGCGGTTTGGCCTGGGCCCCCATGACCTAGGGGGCTGAGATTTCATTGCCCCAGAACCCCAAAGCTGCTGTGAAGTGACTCCGGCCCCTCCAGCTGCCTCCCCTTTCGGATGCTGTGAATTCTCTCCGACTCCAGATGTGTCCAGCCCTCTCCCCCTCGAAGCTGGGGGTTTCTGTGCAGGAGCCCCTGGCCCTAGGGTGGTGGCTATTGGGGGGGTCTGAGGTGTTTGCTCTGGGTTCCCAGGCAACGCCCTGCCAGGCAGGCCCTTGGGGGCTATAGCACCAGCTGGTGAGATCAGAGGAAGGAAGCTGCGCCCCAGGCACATTGCGCTGGGCCTTCCCCTTCCCGTAACCAGCACTGGGGCGGGAGGGGCTGCTGTTTCCAAGGGAAACGGGGGTTGGATCTGATTTTAACCCTTAGTGGGGATGTGGCTTTTCAGTGCCCCCGAGCGGTTCCTGGTCTGTGTGACTCGCCGTGAGTGGGTTTGTCTGGACAGTCAGTGGCACATTTCCAGAGGGGGCTCGTGTTACCCCTTCTGGGTGCAGTAGTTTGGGGGGGGGTGTCGTTCACAGCTCACTGATAACAGACATGCACAGACATGCACACTCAGCTTACATGCAAACAACACCCCCACCACGCACAAACCACACACACACACACACACACACACACACACCCCACATGCAAACAACACACGCACGCGCACCCCCCCACATGCAAGCAACACGTGCATGCACACGTGCACACACACACACACACACAGACGCACACATTTACCCCACATGCAAACAACACCCCCACCACGCGCAAACCACACACACACACACACACACCCCACGTGCAAACAACACACGCACGCGCACCCCCCACATGCAAGCAACACGTGCATGTGCGCGTGCACACACACACACACACACACGCACACACATTTACCCCACATGCAAACAACACCCCCACCACGCGCAAACCACACACACACACACACACACCACACGCACACGCACCCCCCACATGCAAGCAACATGTGCATGCGTGTGTGCACACACACACACACACACATTTACCCCACATGCAAACAACACCCCCACCATGCGCAAACAACACCCACACACACCCACACACCCACCCACACAAACAACATGTGCACGCGCACACCCCCCCACATGCAAGCAACACGTGCATGCGCGCGTGCGCACACACACACACACACACGCACGCACATTTACCCCACATGCAAACAACACACACACAAGACTACACATACACACACAGCACACACACACATTCACCCCACATGCAAACTACACACACACACACACAGTACATACACACACGTTCACCCCACATGCAAACAACACGAACACACACACACACACACACACACACACAGAGAGTACACACACACAGTACATGCACACACATTCACCCCACATGCAAACTACACACACACACACACACACACATTCACCCCACATGCAAGCAACACGCACACACACTCACACATTCACCCCACATGAAAACAACACACACACACACACACACACACACACACACAC
>QEPC01005523.1:1307700-1327486 GCA_003113815.1 Sphenodon punctatus
ACACACACACACACACACACACACACACACACACTCAGAAACACACACACAGTATACACACACCCCCCACATGCAAACAACACACATGCACAGACACACGCTCACACAGTACACACACACACACACCCCACATGCAAACAACACACACGCACACACCCCACATGAGCCACATGTAAACTCTACACACTCATGCACACACAAAGAATTTGGGGACCCTGGTACGCTCTGCTGGCTGAGGTCTCCCCATTAATAAATTCCATTCATTTCCCCCTCCAAGGACAGCTTTGCAATGAGCCCCCCAGAAACCCCCCAGTCTGAACCATGGGGTGCCCCCCTCGTCTCAAGAGAGAGCCGTCTGTCTGTCGGACTGGCTGGCACCTGGCCTGGTTGCTGTGTTTCCAGGCGGGTTTCCTCCTGTGCCATGCGGCCCGGCCGTGCCCTCCGGCCTCTGAGCTGGCACCGGTAACGTTGGTTTCGTTTACTCACTTGATGGTTCAATGCCTGCGCTGGGGGGGGGGGGGGAGTCTGGGGCAGGAATTGGTTTTTATTACGGCTGCCACTTGGGTGGCTTCTGCCAGGCGGCCTGGCCAGGAAGGACTCTTCCGGCCGCACCCACTAGGGTTACAACCGAGGCACATTTCTAAGGAACACTTATGAAAAATACATGTTGCAGGGCCCTGCGTTGGCACCTTAAGACCCTAGCACCCACTGAGCAGCCAGCTTAGCTGCTCCTTGTCGATCAGGAGGGCCCCCCCCTCCCTTTTGCCCCCCCACTAGTGAAGGGGACCTCCTCCCTTTTGCCCCCCCACTAGTGACAAGAGCCAGGGGTGGGGGCACACACCTGAATACAGCCTCCCCCCCCCCAATAGCTGGGGCAGGAGTTGAGGGGCAGGGGGGCAGGATTCCAGGGAGGGAGTGCTGCTTGCTATCGGCACGTCACAGGGGCCAGTTTGAAAATCAGTGGGGCTGCCGCGACGTTGGGAGCCGGGGGTGCTTCAGGGGAGGGGTCCAGATCCTGGTGCGCACCCTCCTCTCTGCTCCCTTATCCTGAGTTCAGTCTTTCATGGCTTGTGGGGAGGAGCTGGATCCGGGGGGGTGGGGGGCAGATCGAGGCACTGGAAAGGGGACACATATAGGATTGCCATCGATGCAAAATTTGGTGCCTTAGTTAGGTACCAATGCAGGCCCTGTAACATGCATTTTTCATAAGTGTCCCGAAAAACTTTGCTTCGATGGCAACACTAGCGGTTTGTGTCTAGTTTTAAAAAAGTTTAGTTTAAAAAAGTCTGAAACAGGACTGGATAAGTTCTTGGAGAATAGGTCCATTAACGACTATTAGCCAAGCAGATTACGAGATGGGAACTTACTGTCGGGAGCAAGGAGTGATCAAGGGGGAATGGATTGTCCCATTGGGACTGCTGGTTCTTCTCCCGTGCGTCCGGGATTGGCCGCTGACAGAGACAGGATGCTGGGCTTGATGGACCCTTGGTCTGACTCAGTCTGGCACTTCTCTTCTTATAAAAACTAGCCACAGGCCACATTTGCCCCTGGGACTGAGGTTCCAAATCCTTCTATAAACAAAGCAAAAAAAGGTTAGGGCACTTTGTAAGGGCAGTGCCACACTGGAAACGGGGCGAGGGGTGGGAAAGTCCTCATGTTCCTGCTCCTTTTTCCGATGCAGTTGCCCCCAGTTTTCTGGGTTCGGTAACGGTGCCCCAGGCTCCCACCCCCACTCTGAATCCCACCTTATACCCCTCCTCCCAGGGCGGAACAGCTCTCTGCTAAGGCCCCTGCTCGCTGCCCCTCAAAGAGCCATGGCAGAGACAGCTGCCGCTCCCGGTCTCTCCTCAGTGGACCCTCCCCAACACATGCTTTAGGGCTGGGGTCATTGCTCTGCACAGCTGGGTCGCTCTATTTCCCAGCAAGCACCTGCAAAACAGGGGTGTGTGTGTGTGTGTGTGTGCGAGCAGGAGGTGAGAATCATAAAAAACTCCGCTAGTTGCAGCGAAAGGCCCACCGGCATAGCTTTCCAGCAAGCACCCTTGGGTGCTGATTAATGCACGTTGGATGTGGGCCTGCTCGTGGCCTGTGGGGCCTTCGGCGGATGCAAGGGGCTCGCTAAGTGCTCCTGCTGGGAGGAACTGGGCTCTCCGTTCAACACAAAGCAATTAGCATCAGAGGAAGCAGCGTCCAGAGGGGCCTTGATTCCAATCCCACTCTCGCCACAAATTCAGTGCGTGACTATGGGGTGAGTATATCGGGGGGGGGGGGGGGGGGGGGGGNGGGGGGGGGGGGGGGGGGCGGAGAGGACTCTTCTACTCAGATTTGGGGTTGCACTGCTCATTGCCGCTGCTGCACCCCACGTCTCTGTCCCGCTGCCCTCCCCTTGAAATTGGTTGCTGACAGAAGCAGGTGGCGGAGTGGGGCAGCATGGGGTTGGGGGCTGCAGTGAAGGGATGCCAGCAGGCCATGGCCTGGAACACCGACAGTGACATCAGTGGTACAAAGCTGAGGGGCAGCACCGGGGAGCTGGCTCTGCTGGGTGGCAGACCCTGGGCAGAGAAAGGGGATGGGGTGGGTCAGAGCAGGGGAGAGTGAGTGGGAGGCAGCTTAGTTGGTGGGGTAGTGTCAGGAGGCGGAGCCTTGGGTGGTCAGTGGGTGTAACCTCACCCAGGACCCACGTGCTGCTTAATCTCTCTGGACCTCAGTTCCCCTTCTGTAAAATGGGGATGATTAATAACCCTTTGTTTGCCTGTTCAGACGGCAAGCTCTGCAGGGCAAATCCAGGGGCACTGCAATTCAAGCAACGATCCAGACAGCAATTGCAGAGCCCTGCGTGGGCATTGAGCCGCTGGGTTCCTCTTATCTCCAGGACGCTCCCACGCCCCTGCTAATGGGCACCCTTATCTCCCCACTCCCTGGCGCCTAACGAGCCTAATGAGCCACCAGTTTCTCACCAGCTCCGCTTTCCATCGCTCCTTAACGTTCCTCCCCCTTTTCTTTCCAGATCGCTCCGTGCCACCCAGAATGGACACCCCACTGGAGAAAGCCCTCTCCACCCTGGTCTTTACCTTCCACAAGTACTCGGGCAGGGAAGGTAACAAGCTCACCTTAAGCAAGAGGGAGCTGAAGGAACTGGTGAAGGAGGAGCTTGGCCTGGGGGAGGCAAGTGAGGGGGGCTGGGGTGGGTGCCTTTGCATTTAGATTCTCTGAGGTTCTTTTTTTCCCCCAATGGAAAAAAATCCTGCAAAACTCGTCAGCCAGGCAGGCTCCCTGGTTGGAACTCACATGCAACGCTTGGGCAGTTTGGAAAACACCCCGTGCCCCTTTTCCAAGCTGCCCTCTTGGTCTTGTACAATCAGGCCCCTTCTCCCGGATCAGGAACAACGAGAGACAGACTGAAAACCTGAGTGGAGTGGAATGCTTGAATAGGGAGTTTGCTATTTGCCCTGCCAGGTAGTCCTAGGACTAGTATATTGTTTATTTGATAAGCTGCCCTGAGCCTTTTAGAGGGAAGGGCAGGATAGTTATTTATTTATTTATTCATTATTTATTGATTTTAAAAAATGGATACCCCCACCCCATCTAATATAACTAAATACAATTAAAATACACAGAATTCCAAACGGGTCACAACCCCCCCCACAACCCAACCCTCCCACCACCCATCTCCCCCACCAAAAGCCCAGCAGAACAATCAGGTTTTTACATTGACGCCTGAAAGAGAGGAACTCTGGGAACCGGCGGAGCTTTCCCGGGAGGGAGTTCCACAAACGAGGGTGCGGCGACTGAGAAATCCCTCTCCAACATGCCCCCCCCGTTGACGTTTAAATAAGATAGAAGTTTAAATAAATAAGCAAACAGTAAACAACAGGAGATGCTTCTGGGAAACCAACTGGCAACAGATTTAAATCAAATAAAAGAAAGTATTTTTTTCATTCAACACACAATGAACTTGAGGAATCCATTGCCACAGGATGTGGTCAAGGCCAGTAGAAGTGCTGGGTTTAAACAAGGGTTGGGTAAGTTCTTGGAGGATAGGCTCATGAATGGTTATTAACCACATAGGTTGGGTGGGGTGTGTGTGTAACCTCGGACTGTCTGGAACTGGGAGTGAGCAGCAGGGAATGAATCGCCCATTATGACCTGTTGGGGAGTTTTCCAAAATGACTGCATCTGCCACTGTCGGAGACAGGATGCTGGGCTGGATGGGCCATTGGTTTGACCCAGTATGACACGGATTATGTTCTTGGGGGTCGGGGGCTAACTCCCAGTGTTCTCCTCACCTGGGGCACACCTACTTTTGTGGAATGGGCTCCTTGATTGCTGGGTGATACCACTGACATGGCCACCCCCCACCAATCGGAGAGCCTGCCCCATAGAAGTCCGGGTGGTGGCAGCCATCTTGAAAGCTTCCCCTACCGTGCAGAGCAAGGATGATGGCTCCCGGGAAGAGACGAAGCCGTGGCTGTTGTGGGGTTCTCACAGTGGGACACAATTCAAGAGGGGTCTGCTCCCAAGCTCCATTCCCTGTGCGCCTGCCCTCCTCTCTGCCCCCTTCCCCTGAGCTCAGTCTGTCAGTGCGATCTGTCCCCTCTCCCTGTGCACCTGCCCTCCTCTCTGCCCCCTTCCCCTGAGCTCAGTCTGTCAGTGCGATCTGTCCCCTTTCCCTGTGTGCCTGCCCTCCTCTCTGCCCCCTTCCCCATAGCTCAGTCTGTCAGTGCTTGGCGGGAGATACTGAATCCAAGGGTCAAATCCAGGAGCTGGGCCACAGCAAAACTTACCACAGGCTGCATTTGGCCCCAGGCTTGAGGTTCCCCTCTCCTGGTCTAGTCTCTAACCAGCTTCCCAAATTGCCCCGGGCCCTGGACCAAAGACTCTAAATCCTCCCCCCCCCCCCAACCTCCTTTCCTTGCAGAAGATGAAGAAGCCGGGTGGGATAGATGAGCTCATGAAAAGCCTGGATCGGAACTGCGACCAAGAGATCGACTTCAAGGAGTACACGGCCTTCCTCTCCGCCCTCTGCATGAGCTACAACGACTTCTTCCAGGAGGAGGAGAAGTAACGCGAGCCAGAGGCAAGGTGGCCACCGGAGCCCACGGCATGCGGCAGCCCCGCAGAGACGCGAAATAAAAGCGCTTTCCCAAATGACTTGTCTTGCTGTCGCTTGGTCTGGGCTGGAGAGGCCGTGAGGCTGACTCCGCTGCCGCATTTGAACCTCGGGCCCCCTGGGTCAGCGAGCGGGAGTCCCCGGGCCCATCTGCTTCAGCTGCCCGCCTCCCCCCCGACTCTCCAGCTGTTCAGATGATGCAGGGGTGTGTGCATGGCATCTTCCTGGCCCTGCTCCCCCTACGTCTGGTGGGTTCTCTGGGAGGAGGGGGGGGAAGCAGTGGAGGGGGGTTGCTGCCGGAGATGGAAATTTTTAGAGGGCACATATGAGCGATACAGGGTTCCAGTGCAGCCCTGCAACCTGTATAGCTCATAAGTGGCCTCTAAAATCTGCATCTCTGGCAGCAAGTCTAACTGGGGACGGGGCTTGGGCTGGCCTAGGGGCTGCCCCAGCCTCCAGCCCTGCTCTCTGCCTGCTCACTAATCCATCCTTGGATGCGTCCCCCTGAGCTCCCTGGCTGGCGGGTTCTTTGTGGGGCAGCTGGTTACTCCTTGCAGCCTGGGGAAGGAACCCTACCCTTCCTTTGCCACCCACCCACATTTTTAAGGAGCACTTATGAAAAATACAGGTTGCAGGGCCCTGCATTGGCGCCTAAGGCAACACAGCACTCCCTCTCCAGCTGCGCCCCTGTGTATTTTTCATAAGTGTTCCTTAAAAATGTGCCTACCCTCCCACTCCTGCCTCTGGCAGCAGCCGAGCAAAAGGGCTGAAGGTGCCAGCCAGCTGCTTCCAAGGAGCCTCCCTCTCCTTGGGGGACCCCTGTCCCCTCTCCAACCGGATCTCTCAGCTTTTGGCCGGGAGGGGGAGGAGGAAGCAGGAGTGGGCGGGGTTAAAATACTCAGGGGGCGTGGCTCCGACTCTCCGACCAACCGGGACTCCGCCCGACCCCTTAAATTCAGGCTGCAAGCTACGTTAGCACCACCACTCCCTTCCTCACGCCGCCCGTGCCTTCCGTGGGTAAGTGCCTTTCCTTTATGATAACCCCCCGCTCCCTCCCGTCCAGAGTGGGCATTAGAGGCAGCTAGCGCATCCCCTCTAGATGTGCCCTCTCCAGCTGCTCAGAGCACCTTCCGCCCTCTCCAGCTGCGCAACGCGCGCCCCCTCTCCAGCTGCGCAACGCGCGCCCCCTCTCCAGCTTCGTCCGTCTCCAAAGTGCGCAGGCAGCGCTAGCGCCTCTCCCGATGCGCCCCTCTCCAACTGCGCTAGTCCCTCTCCAAAGTGCGCAGGGAGCGCAATCCCTATCCAACTGCGCTAGTCCCTCTCCAAAGTGCGCAGGCAGCGCCAGCCCCTCTCCAACTGCGTAGCACTAGCTCTTCGCCAGATGCGCCCCTCTCCAAAGTGCGCCCACCCTCTGGCCAGGACCTGGGCAAGCAGGTCAAAGAGCGCTGTCAGCTTGAGGGGTTCAGTGGCCCAATAGGGTAGAACATCTCCCTCTTCGCCCCCCTACCCCAGGGGGGTCAGTAGCTGGGCGCAGCCTCTCCGCGTGCGCTCTGGCCCCGAGGCGCACCGGCTCCACCCGCCTTGCCCAGACAAATCATTAGCTCTCTCCGGGAAAGGGCAGCTCTGCAGAAGAACCGTCCCCTCCCTGCTGCGCGGAGCAAGGGGGAGTTTCCCAGGCAGACAGTGGGGCTGCTGGGGGGGGGGGCTCTCCTTGGATCACCCAGCTCCCATCCCCAGAACCTCCCTAGTGCTGGAGTCCGAGAAGGCGCTGGTCTCCAGCCGCACCCGGTTTCACTTCCTGCGCTCGCTGGGAACAGGGTGGATTTCTAACAAACTCAGCCCACTCCTCTGGCTGGAGGCAAGGCCTCCGGCTTGCTGCTCCCCCCTCTGGCTGTTCAGGATCTGGCACTTGGCTAAAGTGGAAATCTGGGGGCAGAGAGTGGGGCTCTAAATGACCATCAAAATTTTAAAAATGGGCCAGAGGAGGAGGATCCCGGATCTGTCCCCTTTCCCTTCATCTTTGCTCCTCTCCCCTGAGCTCAGTGTCTCAGGGCTTGGGAGTAGGGGCCAAATCCAGGTGCTGGAAAGGAGCCACCCCTGGTTCAGCATTTCCAAGGATCCAAGTGCTTCTTTATCCTTCTCTCGTTCCACTTCAGCAAACCAGGGGGCTGGGTCTTTATTCTGCCCATTTCACGGACAGGGGAACTGAGGCCGAGAAAGGGTTATTCATTTAAATTTAGGCAGGCTACAACATGGAGGATAATGCATAAAGTCAACCTGTATAAAACCATTTGAAAATCCCCTGCCCACAACCTCTCCGATACTGATTCCCATCTGCCAAATACTCCGACAAATAAGGTCCTGCATCACCTCTGAAAGAGGCTCTGCCTTGCCCTTCGGTGAACCTCTAGGAGAAGCCGGTATATAGCTGTGGAGCAGCCGCTGAGAACATCTCGCTGTGTGGACTGATGCTACATGCAGGGTGTGCCCGGCACGGCAAGATAATGTCTTGGCCAAGGCCATCTGGAGAGTCCATGGCTTAAGAGGCATCATTTTCCATCATCCTGCAGACTTTGGCACAACTCCTCTAGCCTAGGTAGAAAGGGGGCCTTTCCCTTGCTGCAACGGAGAATTTAGGTCCGAGAGAGAGGGGGGTACCATTGGGAGGGGCGTGTAGACAGGATGGGGAAAAACTGGTTTGACATTCCTTTCCCATCCATCCTTGGTAAGATCTTCAATCTGGGCTGGTTTGTTAGCAAGCCCCTACTCCAGACTGCCAAAGAATCAAATTCCCACAGGATTGGGACCTTAGACTAATGCCGATCCGGAGCTAGCGTAGCCTTGTGAATAAGGAGTTGGACTTGGGAGACTTGGGGTCAAATATTGGCTTTGCCAGGTGCTTACTGGATGGCCTTGCTCCTAGCCACAGTCAGAACTGGACATCTAGACTGCAGTCCTCAAAGGGTTCCCTCCAAAGGATTGCAGCCTAGTTGAGGCAGGATTGAGGACTCCAAAGGACTGAGGATTGCAGGGCTCTCTCAAGAGTTTCCTCCCTTGTTCCCCGAGTTCTCTGCTGAGGTTATTTCTAGCATGAACGTGTGTGTTTGAAGGATCTCCTCCCCTCCCCCCCCCCTTGTCAGACCCAATAAGGAAACCCAACCAAACACCCAATCCAAAGGTCAGTGGGAATCTTCTCATGGACTTCCATGGCTAATGGTTCAGGTTCAAAGTTTCCAAGCCCAAGGTCAGCGTGACCTTGGAGCCTGTCTCCACCCATCTTTCCTTTTCCATCGCTGGTCACCCCTTGGCCTTACCCCCCGTGATTCACGACTACCTTGGCCGCTGACATCTCTCCACAGAGATTGTAAGGCCCTCAGGGCAGGCTTTAATTAAAGCTGTTCCATGCCAGGTAACTCATAAACTATAATATGGGTAGAAACTTGAGCGGGGCGGGGGGAACCCTGTGAAAGTCCTGCCTGTGCCTGCAAAGCGATTTGCGGTTTTATCTCGCATCCCCGTCTGCCTGACGGCAGACAGTGTGAGCTCACACCCTGCGCTGTTCTGCCTTTTCAAAGCACTCGCCTGCAGTGCAAGGGGGAGTGCTAGCTTCCTGGGGCTTGCATTGTTGGGGGGGGGGGGGAGAGCAATCAGCCATTCGACAGGGAGGGAGGAGCTTCCTCCCCCCCTCCAGTACAACCCCCAATTGCATCCTCTCCTGGCTGTGTGGGTGGGGAGGGTGCAGCAGATGGGTGGGGACAGGATCGCCCCACCCTGGGAAACAGTTGAAAAAAGTTTTTTAAAAAAATATACCTTTCCCTCCCAGACGGTTGAAGCTCCTAGTAAGACGGGGGAAAGGGGGATGGAGGTTTCCTGTCTCTCGGCTCATGCAGTGCCCTCCTTGAGACTCAAATTGAATTCTCTGTCCCCTTTAATGGAACAAGGGCCTGCAATATGGGTCAGAATTGTGACCCTCTCTGCAGCTAGCACGACTCTGCTAGTGTGTGTGGGGGGAGGGGGGAATGTCAGATTTTAGCGGCGCTCTTGTAAAATGCTTTCCCCGCAAAGGGCCAGAAATTCAGTAAGTCGTGAAGCACGATTATTGTGTGGCATAAAACCCGGGCAGGGGAACCAAGCCCACCCTCTGCTGTCCCAAAATGATACCCCTACCCACTAGGGTCCCAGTCCCCAGTGCGGTCGGAGAGCTCTCTGGGTAGAAGGGTTTGGTTCTGGCAGAAAGGAGCATCATCCTTCAGGGCACGTTAGTCCTGTTGAATTTGCAAACGTCTGGCATCTCCAGAGTTCAGTTGGAACTTGTTTTCCATTTCAACAAGCAGAACAGGTTGAAGATTTATCCATCGTTAGCAGATTTCTTTCTCTCCTCACCCCCAACATCTTTTAACCAAACACAAGTATTCAGCAAAAGAACTGAGATTTGTCAAAGAAAAATTAAATAAAATGGGTTGGTGGTTGGAGCTGCCCCTCCCCCCCCTAAATCAAACCCATTTTTGGTTTTTTGTGATTTTTTTTTTTTAAAAGCCAAAACTTTTTGATTAGGACTCTTCTTTTTGCAAGGAAAAAAACAATCCATTTTCAAAATTGCCTTTGAACATCTGACCTTTCCCCAAGTATCTTTTTTTAAAAAATGGTTCTTGAAATCTCATTTCCCCTCCCCCCCCTTAAATAAATAGAAATATCAGCATATTTTATGGGGTCAAAATGTCACAAAAAGGCAGAAGCTTAGAGAAGTTTTGGAACCCAAATGTGGCAAATCATTTGGTTTCTTGTCTGGATTAAGCCAAGAGAAATGAAATTCTTTCAAGCATGTTTTTTCCCCACTTCATTTTCAAGCTAGCTCCAGTTTTGAATTTTGTTTCAGTTGCCAAAACCCATTTTTTCTTTTGCAAACTCAGATGTCAAAGGCCGTTTTTCAACATGCATGAAAATTGTGGGGGGTTTGTAGCTTTCCGCGATCATTCCTCTCCTGCAACGGACGCAGTGCTGGGGATTGAAACATCGCATCCGCACGATAACCCCCCGCGATCAGGGCATTTTATAGACGTGCATGATGAGCAATTTGCTCGAGTCTCACGGGAGTTTTCAAGTGCACATTCGGAAACCCTTGATATCTAGGGTTTCCGGATGTCCATTAACGCGTGGACATTTTGGAGACTCGCTGGAGATGAATTTACACGTGCAGGTAATTGGGGTCCCCCCTCCTGCATCAGTAGCGTCTCGTCTAAAAATGCCCAAAGAGAATAACTCAATAATAATTATATTTATTTAGCTGCACAACATGCCAAATGGCACTTGGGATGCTTTGCAACATCCATACAATAAGACCATTCCAAATCCATTTAAAATACCTTAAAAGGTGAGGTGGGGGCAGGCTGGGAGGAGGAAAGAAAAGCAACTAAGGGGGGGGGGGGCATCGGTAATAGATCTCCAAAAGCACCAAGAGATTATTTTTTTAAAAAAAGTGGTGAGGAGGGAGGAACTAAGAGGAATATCTGGAGAGAGTGAGTTCCACACTGAGGAGAAAGGTCATCTTCAGCCAACATTTTCATAGAGGGGAAAAAGATAATTTGCTGAACAGCTCTCTCCCTGACTCCCTATCCCCAGGGCACCCAATGTGCCAATTCTAAAAGATCTCCTTGTTCTCCACAATGACCTGTGTTCTCTTTAACCCATGGGCCCTGTTTGTTTCTGCCTCCTTAGACCCATCTGCACTAGACCTACCAAAATGACCGCCCCTCTTGACCAAGCGATGGGAATCTTGATTGCCGTTTTCCACAAGTATTCTGGAAAGGAAGGAGACAAGAACACCCTTAACAAGAAGGAACTGAAGGAACTGATCCAGAAGGAACTGACCATCGGGCCGGTGAGTGACACTGGAATTGACTTGGGGCCATGGAAGAAGCTTAAAGAGAACTTCAAAGTCCCAATTTTGCCCAGACCTGGTTTCAATTGAAATCCGGCATTTTGTTCAGTCCGATCGAAATCAGAACAAGTGATTGGTCCAGTAGTTTATTCTGATTTCCAATTGGACCAAACGAAATAACGGCTGTTTTGAGCATGTGCAAAATGGCATTGCCCATAGCCAAAATGGTGGTGCTGGTGCCACCGCCATTTTGGGTGTGGATAAGGCCATTTTGTGCATGTGTGAACGGCCATTTTAAATTCTTTTGACTGGGATTTTCAATCAAGATGCTGGACAACTGTTCTGGTTCATTTGGTCCAGTTCGTGACCATCCTACTGTGGACTTCCTGATATTAAATGGAACAGTCTCTCTAGCTTGAGCTAAAGAGCCAGGCTCCATAGATCATATTCCGTCGCGGCATTCTCCAGAATTTTAGAATGAGGGGACCATTATCAACCTTCAGTTTCTCACTAAGCGCTTATTACTTAAACAAAAGCAAAAAAACTCTTCCCCCAAACGACCCTGAATTCCCCCCCCAGTTCCCCCCCCCCCCCCAGTGCTACTGGCTGCTAATTCTGTGTGTGCTTGGTCCTGTAGAAACTGAAGGATGCGGAGATCGTGGGGCTGATGGAAGACTTGGACCGTAACAAGGACCAGGAGGTCAACTTCCAGGAGTACATCACGTTCCTGGGCGCCTTGTGCATGGTTTATAATGAAGCTTTGACGAAGCAGAAGTAGACAGTCCAGTCCAGTCCAGCCCAGCCCGGGGCCGGCAAGGTAGAACCAGCTTGAGGCTGCTTTGCGTCCAATAATAAAAGGGTGTTTTGTAAAGTTGGGTTGTGGTCTCTGCTTCCCCTTCTTCCCAAGCAAGTCAGCGATGGGACGGCGGAGATGATCCCAAACTCGGGACGTGCTCGTGCGGCGACACGGGAACAGCCGGATCCCAAGTCAACTGCTGGGACGGCGGATCCTAGAGTAAACCCTGTTTGTCCCCTGCCCAGGGCTGGCTTTATTGTAGGGTGACCCGGGGCTGTGGGCCTTACTTGCCCCCCCTTTTCAGCAGGGTAGGGGCTGAGAGCTCTGCGCCCTCCCAGCAGGACCCCAAACGCAACCTCACGGGTGGGAGTGGGGCCAACAGGGCTGTGCCGAATGAATGAAATTGAAACCCCGCCCTTCCCCAAAGGCTCAGGGCAGTTTACAAAAATAAGAAGCCCTCAAAGGAAACAAAAAATTAGTAAAAACAATATAATAAAATCTAAAAATTCCTCCCCTCCGCTCCCAAGCTCACACCCCCACCCTCTGTCCCAGCCTGCCCAAATGCTTGCTTCCTGCTGTGGCCCTAAATCCGCCCCTCTGTGCACCCCTCCCGGCAGCGAGGAGGAGGGGCAGGAGCACCAGTACCCAAGATTGACTTGAGGGCAGAGTCATGGGAGTCGAGGTCTTGGGCAGGTGCCCTCCTTCTCCTTGCTGATTTCCCCCCCCCCCCACCAGAGCCTAAAGGGGGGGAGCATCATGCTGCAGAAATGGGGGTGCTGGGGGAAGCCATCAGGGATAATGGGGTGGTACCCCTTTAGCAAAGTTTTGGTTTCCCTCTGTTGGCTTGCCGCCTATGCATGAGGAATCCACTGCTTCTGGGCCCTACAAATCTCTCTTGGGCTCCATGTCCTTTGGGTGCCAGGGAAGGGTCTTCTGAACGGTGGGGGGATTTGCAGGAGCACAGAGCCTCTTAGACATTGGGTGTTTTTTACCTGCCTTAGACATTGTGTGTTTTTATACACACCTTAAGTTCAGAATTTTTCAATCTTCTGGGCTTACAAATCCACAAGTAAGTTTCTGGTTGCACTCTTCACACACACGCTGCTCTGAGGCAGCCTAAAGTAGCCGCAGCTGTAGCCGTGAGGGGCTGCCATGGAAACCAAGTGACCACAGCTGCCTGGAGCAAAGCCGTTTACCAGGAGAACTTTGTACATGCAAATGTTCTGGGAGAAGTTCTACGCAGAAGTTCAAAGATCCGGATGTTTAAGATCGGGGTGAGTGATTTAGACACACGGAAAGTTCAGGATGCAACAGCAAACATGCGGGAGAAATGGGTGTGTAAAAACCACCCATTTTCTCCAGTTGCTGAAATCCAGCTCTGCCCCTGTGGGTAAGTGTCTGGCTGGGCTACAGCAATCAAGAGGGGAAGCCGGGCCAAGGATTAGGTCTCCAAGAGGCTCCGTGAAAGTTTTGCACAAGAGCGGGTGAGGTGTTGCTCTTGGGGCCCAGGGTTCAAATCCTTTCTTAGCCCTGAGCCTAGGCAAGTCTCCTTCTGCCTCAGTTTCCCCAATTGTCAAATAGGAATAATGATGACAGTGTCGTCGCAAGGGTGAACTAGGTTAGGATTTTCGTTGCACGGTGCTTTCAGTGCTGAAGGCGGCATCGAAAGGACCATAGTCTCAGGAGTTTATGGCCTCTTGTGATTTTGATGGTGTTTTTTTTTTTTTTCCCCCCCCCCTTCAGTCTGAGAAACTCAGTTGTTCTTGGGAGTCTGCGGTGGAGTCAATCTCGCAAACCTGGCTGGAACATGGGTCCTCCTTGAGCTGTGACTCCCAAATTGGGGCTTGGGCGACCCCCTCCCCTTTTGACCCAAGAGAGGGGGCACTCAGGAGCAGAGATGCAGGTATGCATGCTAGGAGAGGGGACGGATCCATCCATGATCCAGACCCGCCACCTCCTGAGTGTGCCCCGTAAGCAGCCCCCACCCCAATCCCAGCTCCTATCAGCGCCACAGAGTTTGTGCTAATTTCACTGTGACCTTGGGAGGGAAGGGAAGTGTTTTCCCCCTTCCCTGCCTTCAAGACTTAGAAAGTGCTGAAAGAGAATCGACAATCGATTTTAAATAAAAAGTCATGCTTTTAGGGGCTCAACTCATTTTTTTTTTTTTTCTGGGTGTGTATGGAAGGCTAGGGCTTCCTGGCATTGTTCTAGAGGAGGAGGGGAGAGAGTTGGAAGGGGCTATCAGAGGGCATCTAGTCCAACCCCCTGCTCAGTGCAGGAAACCCACAGCGACAGAATCTATGGCAGACGGCCATCTGGCCTCTGTTTGAAAACCTCCAGCGAAGGAGAGCCTCCCTAGGCAGCGTCTTCCACTGTCCAACAGCTCTTACCGCTAGGAAGTTCTTCCTAATGTTTAACCGAAATCTGCTCTCTTGTCATTTGAGCCCATTGGTTCTAGTCTTGCCCTCAGGAGCAACAGAGAACACGTCTGCTCCATCTTCTCTGTGACAGCCCTTCAGAGATTAGAAGGCGGCGATCCTGTCTCCCCTCAGTCCTCTCTTCTCCAGGCTAAACGTACCCAGCGTCTACAACCTTTCCTCATAGGACTTGGTTTCCAGACCCCTGAGCCTCCTTGTCGCTCTCCTCTGAACCCGTCCCGATTTGTCGATGCCCTTCTTAAACTGCGGTGCCCAGGACTGGACACAGGACTCCACAGATGAGGTCTGACCAGCGCAGACTAGAGTGAAACTGTGACTTCTGGTGACCTGGGCACGATGCTTCTGTTAATGCGGCCTACAATTGCATTTGCCTTTTTAGCTGCTGCATCCCACAGCTGACTCATGTTCAGTTTGTGATCAACGACAACCCCTAGCTCTTTTTCCCATGTGCTGCTGCCGAGCCAGGCATCCCCCATCTTGTACTTGTGCATTTGATTTTTCTTACCTAAATGCAGATCAGAGTGGAGGGTTGGGATATTACTAATCTGTCTTGCTTTGCCTCCTGGTTCTCGCTGAATCAAAGTGCTTGGACCTTGCCCTGGATAAGCTACAGAGACTGAGCTCCCCCCTCTTTCTCCCCATACTATTTCCTTGCAGAACCCTCTCTGGTTTGTTTGAAACCCAGACACTAGATCATTCTGGACACTGTATCCCAGCTCCGGTCTCTCCGATGCCCCCGGTAGAGGTAAGGCCACCCTGTCCCACTGTGCGTTACCCCCTATGACTGCCAATAAAACCCCCTGCACTGCAGGTAGCCCCAGATAATGCTTTTACGAGAGGTTCAGAATGCACCCCAAAAAGGACAGCCCCCACCCATGGTTGGAAAGGACATGAGGGACATGAGTCATCGGACATCGGAAAAGCCTCAATGAAGTCATGGTTGAGCAACAAGGTAGCCTAAGGGAAAGTTTTTTTTTTTTTTTTTTTATGTAAAACCCACCCCGCCCTTGAAAAAGGTGATGGAGGAAGCTCTGAGTAAATATTGGGGCAGTTAAAATAGGCCCTCCTTCCTGTTTAAAGAAATCACTGGTGAATGGAATCTAGGTTAGCAATGACTCCGAAGGCACCGACAATTAGAAGCACCCAATGTTTTAGCACCCCCACACCTGATCGGGGGGAATTACCCACCAGCACCAGACTCTCCTCATGATTCTCTTCCGTCCCAAGTCTGATTAGAAATCTCCCCCTCTTTATGCCCTGATGTGTCCTTTGTCTCCGCGGCCCCAGTTTGTTTCCCCTTTGCCTCTTCCCTTTTGTGTAACGAGACACACTGGCCCCTCTTTCCCGTTGCACCGATTGGCATTCTTGGCCCCTCCGCCCCTGTGAGCATCTTCCTTTTCTCAGACCTAAACCCACCCAGGAAAGCTCTCACTGCTTCCCACCTCCCCTATTGTAGTACACTTAAGCTGATCCCAAATCTTTTGTTCCAAACTTATAACCACTCCTGCCTCCCCCTCTGAAACTGAGAAAACTTTGGAAGCAAATACGTGCAGGTCTCTCGTGCGTGTCTGGATCTTAAGGAGCCTCCCAGACTTTAGTCTGTCCCTCCCCTGCATCCCCAAACTTCCCTGGATCCGTGGAGTTGCCTGTGCCCTCTGCAACAGGCAAAGAGAGGTAGCCACTGGTCCTGGTTCCCCTTCTTCAACCTCCTTTTGCTTTTAGCCTTCTCTCTCTCGCTTCCCATATTACTTTCATTTTCCCAGCCGCCGCTTGTGTTTCCCTCTGAAAACCGCCAGCCAGACCGGAAACTGTGCTAGCCAATAGTGTGTGTGGGCTTTTTGATACCTCCCATTCCTGTTAAATAAATATTCCTTTTTATTAAGCATTTTGTCTCCCTCTTTTCCCTGTTACTATTTTTTGGGGGTGGGTATATAACCTGACTAGCTCACATCTGATTTCGGACTCATGCTGGGAGGCACGCGACCAATTCGGCTAATTCCCCTAAACTTAAGAGTCAGGTTGGTATTGGGGCACCAACCCCCCCCAATATTCATGAGTGGGAGTGGGGTCTCCTGTTAACGCGGCTCAGGTAGCCTGTGGGTCTGGAAGGGTCTCCTGTTTCCCACACGGCACAGGTCTCTGAGCTGCTTCAACGAGGTGCCTGGTTTCCTTTCTCAGGAAGGGGGAGATTTTAACTGGGATTTTATTTAAAAGGCTCTGGTTTCAGGAAGGGCCTGGCTGTTTGGAGATGCTGAGAAATCCCAAGGAGCAGGACTCACTAGCACCCCCTGGAGCTCAGACCCACTCCCTGCAGAGGTAGGTGGGTTGGGCATTAGGGGTGTGCAATCCACTTTTGTTGTTTTAGTTATAAAATGAATGAAGCCTCGTTGGCTTTAATAATTAAAATACGAAAATGGGTGACAGAGTTAATGAAAATGGACGAAAATGAATAGAAACGTCTGTTTTCATTAAAAAATTTAAAAATAACTCTGCGCAAAATGGTTGCTGGGCCTGTTGTGTGGGCGGTGGCCGTCTGCGCATTTTCCTCAAAAATCTCACCCCCTGGCGAGAATGCAGGTAGCTAGAGCCTTGCGCGCTGTCGCGAGAATGGTGCCCCATTCTCGTTTCACCCCTAGCCCCCTTCCAAGCCCCTCCCAGGACCCATCAGTGGGTCTTGGTTTCCTGGGCCATTGAGCTTGTGGAGGCCTCTCCTAGCCGGACCTCAGTGGGGGCCGGCAGCATCAGTGCCATTTTGGAAAAGGGCAGCTAGGCTGCACCTATGCAGCGGCCATTTTGTTTGTGTGCAGGTTGGCTGCCCTTTTCCAAGATGGTGCCAACGGGAACCATCTTTAAAAATCCCATACCAGGGATGGGCGGGAAGATGATGGCAGCAACGGGAGGAAGAGGGAGGCAGAGAGGTGGGCCACTGTGGGAAGCCACATCCCTCTGCCCCTTCTCTCTCTTGGACCTCAGTGACACAGGCCTCCAGAACAAGCATCCGAAAGGGATGCAACCGGGGACACGATGCAGCTAAATTGGGGCTTGCGGGCCCCTCGGGAGCCTGGGTGTACCGTTGTCGCTGTTGCCCTACCCTCGTCCCCCACTCGGGCTGAAACTCGCCCTTGCGATTCTTGCGAATCTCAGCGAGAACCGGGTTCTCGATGAGATTTGTGAGAATGAGAACGGGTCGAGAATCGGCCGATCCTCGGCCCCGTTCTTGCGAGAGTCTCCTGCAGCTGACAAGCGGCTCCGCACGTGCTCGAAATGGCCGCTGCTGCCATTCCGTGCCTGCGTGGCCCCCTGGTGGCCATTTTGTGCATGCACAGAGTATTTTCAGGGTTTCGAGACTCTCGAGAGATACTTGTGGGACCTCAAAGTGCTGTGCACGTACAGGATGGCCACAGGCGGGCCCCTATGCACGTGCAGAATTATTGCGGCGGCCATTTTGCTCACTTGCCGAGCGGATTTTAAAAAATGTTTCTCAAACATCTCGCGGGATTCTCGAGAACCCTGGCAAGAACGGGTGAGAACGCTCCGGGGGCTGCTAGTATCTTGCGTGTTCTCGTGAGAACGGCGTCCCATTCTTGCTTCACCCCTAGTCCCCTCTCATCACACCCCCCCCCCATAGCTCCTCCCAGAACCCATCAGCGGGTCTTGGTTTCCTGGGCCATTGATCTTGTGGAGGCCTCTCCTAGTTGGACCTCAGTGGGTCAGGCCAGTCCCCAGTCCCTGGGGGCTCATCTGGGCAGGCCAGTCGACTCCTTCCTCTACACTGGGGCCCGTTCCAACCGGGCGACGCCCCAGGCTGCTGGCACGAAACCGGCACAACTCTCCCGCTTGGGTGGTCTGCCGGGAAACGGGCCGCGCCTGAGGAATGGTGCGTAGCTTTAACTTGAGTGCACCGCTGGGGCTAGGGTGGCCGTTTAGGCAATTTTTTAAAGGAACACTTATGAAAAATACATATTTCAGAGCCCTGAAACATGTATTTTTCATAAGTGTTCTTTCAAACACGTGCAGAGGTGGCAGCTCTCTCTGGTGCCAGCGTCTCACAAAGAGTCCCACGCCTTGTGATTTGAGTCCCAAGAACAAACAAGCCCTTGTTAGTTCAGACTGGGTCAATATGGGCTCTGGAGAAGCTAGAAGTTCATCGGTCTTTTCCCTCCCTGTTGTTTTATTAGCAATTCTCTCCCCCCACCCCTTATGGTCAAAGGGGGGGGGGGGTGCAGCCTCCCTCCTGCCACATCCGGCCCCGTTAGAGATCCGGGAGTGACTTCAAGGTCTCTGCCGCCGTGCGGTCGTTCCAGCAGGTGGTTGCGCTAGTCGTGTCGTACCGGAGAGGGTCTGGTTAACCTCATTGCAACGGCATCACTGAGCAGCCAGGGAAGGTCAAAGGGCCCATATTGTCTCAGTCTGAACTAACAAAGGGCTTGTTTGTTCTCGGGAATCAAATCAGCACGGCTAGTTCTGGCCTGGTCCCCCCTGCGGAGCCTCTACGGAGCGGAGACCGCCGGCTTTTATGCACTGCCAGCCCTTCTTCCATGCAAAGATAGCGCTGGAGGCTGCTTTGAACAGCAGGAGACCAGGGGGTAGCTAGGCTGGAAGCGTCCCTGGGGCAGGAATGGGGCTCCTCCACACTCCCACTTCCCAGCTGCGGTGGGAGCAGAGAACCGGAGCAGTTTTGAAAGGGGAGTTGGATAAGTTTAGGGGGAGCGAGGCGTTTTCTGTTTGATGCTACAGGAGAAAATCTGTCCTCCCTCGAGGATACATCTCCCCTTCTTCCTGAAGCACCAAAGGCTGTTTTTACATGGACCCCACCCCACTGCTGGGTGTGTGCGCATGCGTACGGGGGGGAGGGACATCCATGTGAACACAGATGGGGGTGTGCCTGTGGAAACACCACAGGTGGTAGGTGTGTGTGTGTGCGCTCCTGCGCAACACCCATCACCCACCCATGGAGCCATCCGGCAAACCGGAGGAGGCTCCATGGGTGGAGGTGGGTGTGCGCCCATAGGAAAGGCTGCACCCCCATTTCCACCCACCGCCGGCGCAACCCGTCCCCCCCCACCCACCGTGGGCCATTTAAAACGGCCAGAGGTGAGGTGGATGGAGGGGCATCCTCGAGCTTGGGTGTTATAATAATTCTTTCAGGTGCCTGCCTGGGGCGACCCGTATGCTCAGCATCTGACTCAGCGGTTGGAAAACTCGGGATCAGGGGCCAAATGCCGCCCATGGCTAACTTTGATTTGGCCCCTTTCCAGTTCCTGGATCCAGTTCCCTAACTCAAGCACCGACAGACTGAGCTCAGGGGAAGGGAGCAGAGAGGAGGGCAGGTACACAGGGAGAGGGGACAGATCCCACTGACAGACTGCGCTCAGGGGAAGGGGGCAGAGAGGAGGGCAGGCGCACAGGGAGAGGGGACAGATCCCACTGACAGACTGCGCTCAGGGGAAGGGGGCAGAGAGGAGGGCAGGCGCACAGGGAGAGGGGACAGATCCCACTGACAGACTGCGCTCAGGGGAAGGGGGCAGAGAGGAGGGCAGGCGCACAGGGAGAGGGGACAGATC
>QEPC01005523.1:1330403-1380034 GCA_003113815.1 Sphenodon punctatus
GTGTGTGTGTGTGTGTGTGTGTGTGTGTGTGTGTGTGTGTGTGTGTGTGTGTGTGTGTGTGTGTGTGCGCGCGCGTGTGGGGCAGGGTGCATGCACTCATGCAGTCTCCTTATTTTCCCAGTGCCTGTCGGCTGTGGGGGCTTGGATGAGGTCGAGCCATCTGCAATTGAATCCTGACAAGACGGAGGTGATGTTGGGGGGCCTGGGGGTGGTTGAATCTCCTCTTGTTGGGGGGGTTCGCCCTCCCATGGTCTCTCAAGTGCGGAGTCTGGGTGTGCTCCTTGATTCACGGCTCAGCCTGGAATCTCAGGTTGTGGTCATGGCGGGGGGTGCGTTTCGGCAGCTGCATCTTGTCCGGCGGCTTCGGACGTATCTCTCAGACTCCGACCTCGCCACTGTCATCCATGCCTTCATCACTTCGAGGCTGGATTACTGCAACGCGCTCTACGTGGGGCTGCCCGAGAAGCTGGTCCGGAGGCTGCAGCTCGTGCAGAATGCTGGGGCCTATCTCCTCACAGGGGTGGGTGTCACGGGTTTGGGGGTCCGCACCCCCACTTTACCGGGTTTGAATGACTCAGTTTCCCTTGCGCACAGTTCTCTTGAACTAGTTTCTCTCTCTGGCTAATTCCAGTGTGCCACAATGAAACTCCTTTGTCACGCAAGGGCTCGATCCTTCCCGTTTACAGACTCTTTACTGTCTGGGTTCGCAAGAGCTTGAGGGCTCTTGTTGCTCACTTGTGTTTCCAATGTTAGACACTGACACTTCTTCATAAAGCTAAGAAGTAAGTTTATTGATTACATAAGCAAGATAGTTGATAGAGTGGTTATTAGAAATGAAAGGTAAACATAACACATTCCTAACTTATACTGGTTGAGTTCTTAAGCTAAGTAGCTTACCCTATCATTGTCCATAAGTCTTCTCAGTCCTCTGGTGTAAATGACTGGGTACGGGGTCTTAGAGAGCAAAATCCTCCTCTCAGTCCATGTCTCTTTGGTTCATGTTTTCTCCAGCTTGCTGCTGGCTTTCGTATGTAGATCAGTTCTCAAGATGCTTTGGAATAGCTTCTCTAGGTGACTTACTGGCTCATTTAAATAGTCTTTGTCTTTGTTTTCACCTTTGGGGAATCATGTGTCCAGTACCCAGGCAAACATGGAAGTCAATTTACATCTCAACAGGGTTGTCTGGCAAGCAAGATGTTTTCAATACACATCTTGTTATCTCTTTGTATTTCCTGTAGCCTGGTGCCAGAGCCTTAATTTGAGTTCTACAGCTCTCACTGTAACCTTACATACATGTAGACCCTTTGGCATTACATATTCACCAGACTTGTAGTCTACATGTATTCCCGTGTTTACACGTGCGTGACCCTATGTTTCTCCGTGACGGCCCCCCTGTAAGACTGCATGTGAAGGGGCACAGCAGAGTCTCGTCACATGCTTAGACTGGCGTGTCTCTGCGTGAGAGTGTGTCTGCAAGCACATTCTGTTTACCCTTTACGTGTTCAATTTGCATGTCAAACTCCTGTAAGAACAGGCTCCATCTCAGTAGTTTGGAGTCTTGCACACTATTGAGCCATTTTAGGGGTGAGTGGTCGGTGTGAACTGTGAATGTTCTACCAAATACATATGGTTTAAGTTTTTTTCACAGCCCAAACTATGGCCAGACACTCTCTTTCAGTTGTTGCCAGATTATTTTCTCTTGGGAGCAGTTTTTTGCTAAAGTAAGCAATGGGACGGTGTATTCCCTCCTCACCTTCTTGTGTGAGGGTTGCTCCCAGGCCTGTCTTGGAGGCATCAGTCCAGATATGGAATTCTCTCTCATAATCCGGGCTGATTAACACTGGTGCCTCAGACAGAGCTCTCTTAAGTTTGTCAAATGCGCTGTTGCGCTTATCTGACCACTGTACCTTCTCTGGGCATTGTTTTTTGCATTTGTCCATTAAGGGGGTCGCTATGTCACTGAAGTATGGGACATAGCGGCGGTAGTAAGTAGTCATGCCTATGAACCTCTGGATCTGTTTCTTGATTGTGGAGGCAGGCCAGGAGCAAATAGCCTCTACTTTGTCTTTTCGAGGACACAATTTGCCACTTCCCACCTCGTGCCCTAGGTATGTAACGGTGCCCATAGCCACTTTACACTTTGTTGGTTTTATTGTTAGTCCTGCCCCCTTAATCCTGTGTAGTACCTTGTTTACGTGTGTCACGTGTGTATCCCATGTTTCACTGTAGATCACCAAGTCATCTATATAAGCCAAGGCGAAATCGCGCATCCCTTCTAGGATGTGATCCATTAACCTCATGAATGTAGACCCACTGTTCTTTAAACCAAAAGGCATCACAGTGAATTCATACAGGCCCTTGTCAGTTATGAATGTCGTTTTGGACCTGTCCTCTGGGTTCATTTTAATCTGGCAATACCCCTTGGTCCTGTCTAGGGTAGTCAGATAGTTAGCCCCGGCAATCCTTTCAATCATGTCATCTGTTCTAGGCATGGGATATGCATCTGGCACAGTTATCACATTTAGTTTGCGATAATCAGTACAGAACCTTATGGAGTCATCAGGTTTAGGCACTAAAATCACTGGGCTCGCCCATGGACTCTTTGAGACCTGTATGACTCCCAGTTTCAACATTTCCTGGATCTCTTGGTGGATCTGTGTTTGGATTTTCCCGTTTGTGCGAAAGGGACCAGATTTGACTGGAGCCTTGGTTCCTGTGTCAGTGGCGTGCACCATACTATTTGTTTCACCAGGTTTGTTTGAAAAGATTCCTTTGTATTCCTGCAGGAGTTGCATCATCTCTTGCCTTTGGGAGGAGCTGAGGTCTGTGGAAATGCTAATTTCCTCCCGAGATTCAGTTCTCTGGCTCTCCTGCAGGAGGTTTGGTAGGGGGTCATTCAAGCCGTCAGGTGTGGCATCTCCTTCTACCATTGCAGCTCAACAAGCCTGTATGCCCCTATCATGGTAATCTTTGATTCTATTTACGTGGCACTCTTGTGCCTGTGTCTGGAGTTGGGTTTGTTCACACAGCAAGTGACCTCATTCTTCCTGTCAATTATATGACATGGGCCACCCCGAATGACTTGCCTGCCCTCCTTTTTAGTTGGTTTCATAACTAACATGGTGTCTCCTGGGTTATAAGATCTGTCTTTGGCTTTCTTGTCATACGTTATCTTCTGGGCCTCTTGGGTACTGGCCAAGGGTAGAAGGGAGACCGGCCGGTAACTAGAGTGGTCGAGGCCAGGGTGGACTTTTTGAGGTTGGGAGAGACAGTGGCATGTTTGAAGGCAGAGGGGAAGGAGCCAGTGGAGAGGGAGAGATTAATGACATGTAAAAGGGAGGTGGGCAAGAGTGGGAGCAATGGAGGTCAGGAGGTGGGAGGGGATTGGGTCGAGAGGGCAGGTGGAGGGGTTGGAGGAAGAGAGCAAAGAGGAGATTTCCTCAAGGGAGGCAGGAGGAGAGGGGGGAGCAGGAGGGGGTGGTGAGGGAGCGGGGAGAAGAGACGGGTGGGAAGCAGTGTCCTGGCGGATCTTGTCAATCTTTGAGGTGAAGAATGACACGAGATCCTGAGCCGAAAGGGAAGAGGGTGGAGGGGGGCAGGGGGACTTGAGAAGGGAGTCAAAGGTGGAGAAGAGGCGGCGAGGGTTGCAAGAGTAGGATTCAATTCGGGAGGCATAGTAGTGTTGCCTCGCCAGGGAGATAACGGAAGAGAGGGAGTTGAGGGAGAATTTATAGTGGAGGAAGTCAGATGAACACCTGTTTCTGAGTGTGTGGTGTGTGTGTGTGTAGTGGTGTGTATACAGTCGTGTTTGTGTGTGCGTAGCAGGGTGTGTACGGCCGTATGTGCAGATGAACACCTGTTTCTGAGTGTGGTGTGTGTGTGCATGCGTGCATCTGTTCATGTGTGGTGGTGTGTGTGCAAGTGTGCACCTATTTGTGTGTGTGTGTGTGTGTGTGTGTGTGTGTGTGTGTGCAGATGTCCATCTGTTTGTGAATGTGCATTTCTATAAAAAAAAGATTGTTGGGAAAGGAAACACTTTGATTTTTTTTGTTCCTCCCTGGCTTTTCAACTTTTGGGGATTAAAAAACAAAACAAAATTGTGTGGAAAATTGTCTGAAATTTCCCTGGATGTTTCTGCTGCCTGGAGGCTTTTGATGTCAACGTCCCTTTGTGTTAGCAGAATTTAGGACGGTTTCGTGGAACCAGCCCCGGAACAAGAGCAGCTCCTGCCCAGCAGCCAACACACCAGGGAATTGGAGCCCGGATTTGAGAACTCAGGCGTGTTCCAACAGGATTCTGGCAACTGCCTTCCTTTCAGTAACTGCTGGAGGGATCTTTCACACTCCCCCTTCCCCCATGCAAACTGTCCACTTGTTCCTTAACCTGTGTTACCGTTGCTCTGTAGCAATGCATTCACACAATTCCGGATTTCCCTACATTTTAGTGGTCCACTCCGTTGCATCGGGTGGCAGAGAACAAGGGCTCGTTAAGGTGATCCCGATTTGAGGGATCATTGGGCCCGGACACACAGGACATGGCAAGGCTTTCACACAATCCTTGCAATGTGGGATTGTGGCATGAACCCCCCTCTCATCACTCCTTCCAGACAGAGATGAGGCAATGCAACTTTGCTGCTGTTGCACCACTAAGACACCAGGTGGCAGCAGAGCCCAACTCCCAGTGCAGAAGAGTTTTCCTGCAGCACGAGAAACGGGCATCTCATCTGATACCTGCAAGCAGCAACTGCATTTTTGGCTACTGTTTCAAAGATCCGAATCGGAACCTGAAGAGATGGGAATTTTGGTTTCAGATAAAGCCGAAAGTATCAGAAAATGGCCATTTTGGATTAATCCGAAATTTCGGTTCTTTTTGGTTTTGGTACCATCAGCTCTTTTGCATTGATTTTTGTATCGTATTTTTAACATCGTGGTTTGTCCCTCATTGAAAAAAACGTGATGTTAAAAATCCGGTACAAAAATCAATGCAAAAGATCCAATAGTACCGAAACCAAAATTGACCGAAACCAAATTTTTCCCCAGAGTCTCATCCCTACTGAATACTAGTACCCCCCGCCCAAATGAAATGTTGACTTTCTGGCTTTTGAATATTGGAAATTACTCCCCCTGCCCCCCGCAAAATACCCTCCAGTTTTTGTTCAGAATCCGGGCTGGTAGTCAAAATAAATATTGATTCAAATGGTATTTCAGTATGTTGGCAATTTGCTATTTCAGGTCTCCGATCAGACACTGTTTCTGGTATGGAAAAGTACCCAGAATTTTCGAGTCGAATCAGTTACTGCGAATTCGATGGGGATTTCAGTTTTCGCAGGGACCGATTTCAGCTCTAGCTGGGATGATGTGTCCCATTTTCAATGAGGGTTTCCAACAGGGATACCTCCACTTCAGCTTTTGACCTAGTCTCCAGGCTTTGGGGAAAGCCCAGATTTCTTCAGATCAGGCGGAAGTTCCCCCTTAATTGGGCAAAATGGAGGCCTCTGGGTGTGGTTCTTTGGCTAAACGTTAGGAAGAACTTCCTAACAGTAAGAGCGGTTGGACAGTGGAACAGACACTGCCTAGGGTGGGGGTGGGCTCTCCTTTGCTGGAGGTTTTCAAACAGGGACCGGACGGCCATCTGTCAGGGATGCTGTCGCTGTGGATTTCCTGCACTGAGCGGGGGGGGGGGGGAGGTTGGACTAGATGACCTCTAATGCACCTTTTGAATTCTAAGATTCTATAAGGGAGGGGGCTCTGTAAGAAGGTGGGTGGGGGTTACACCTGGTGTAACAACTGCTTTGCCCCAACCCTGCTGAGCTGGCCCTGCCCACTGCAGGTGAAAGGCTCAGGGAAGGCAGTCATCCTACCTTGCTAGGATGGTCCGTTCCTTCCATCCTCAAAAGCTGGTGGACTTTGTACAATGGGAGGGCGGTGATGTAAAGCAAAGGAGGCGTGGCACAGTAGAGACCCCCCTTTCTGATCCAAAGCAGAATGTTCAGAGGAGTGAATAGGTGAGTGTGTGTGGCTAATCCAACAGGAAGTGAAGCAGAGAAGATACAGAATTTTGGTACGGGAGGCAGGACCTCAGTCCCCAGGCGCCCTGTCCTGAAAGCTTTCCATCCTACCTAGCGCCCAATCCAAGGAAGTTGGAGCCCTGTAGCAGGGCGAGCTGGCCCTGCAAGGGTCAATGGGCTCAGCTCCCCTGCTCCTGGCTGGCTAGACCTCCCAGCTGGAGCTGAGGGGGGCAGCTGTGATGATCGGGGAAATCAGCTCACCGTGGAGGAGAATGGAAAGGCCCAGCTCCTTTGTGAGAGGGAAGTTGAGCAGAGGAAGCTGGGAAGAGTTGTCTCCAGGCCTGAAAGAAGAACTCTAGATTGAGGGATGGCTGAACTAGATCCTGAAAATTTGGTGTTTGGGGAGGTGGTGGTGGTGGTGGGGGTCTGAGGTGTACCATGGGGGTGGATGCAGGGCCAGCCTTAGGATCTACAAGGCCCAGGGCGAAGATAAAATGTGAAGCCCCTGGTGGTCCTTTTCCCCAAGCAGAGAGCTCTGAGTTGAGAGGGGAAACCCTGTCTGTTGAGCTACTCTCCTGGCAATTGCTAGTTAACAATAAAAGTATATCTGACAGGCTCTTCTAGAACATAGAGTATTGTTTGATTTCTGGCACAGGGGCAACCTCTGCGGTGCCCCGAAGGGGGTCATGTTGGGGCCCCACTGAGAGGAAGTGATGCCCCCACAACCTTTCCTGGTGAAAACAGAGACCACTCAAGGGGTCTCAGAGAGAGCGGGGCAGTAAGGCCGGCCCTGGGTGGATGAACCTTGCGGTGTTGGCCAAGGCCCCAGAGCCACGCAAAGAACAAGTTGGCCGTGAGCTTCTTACAGACCCCGTCTACTTTGATGCTCACACCCTGGCCCCTCTCCGTTCCCCCCCCCCCCTGGCTTTGGGGCTCTCATATCCCCATCCACTTTCCCATGGCTGGCCAAGAGGGCCTGCTCCCCCCTGATGCAGCCCTGCTGGGGCCCTAGGCTAGATTCTGCGCTTGCATTAACCTGCGGAACTGCTTGCTGCTGCACCGAGGGGCCCACTGGTCTCCATCTAAGCTGCACGGTGTTGGGATTGCTGAATGCCAGTCACCGCTTTGCCAGAATCCCCCAAGGCGATGACGCACAACCATGAAGTTTCCTCCCTCCATGGATCCCTGCCACGTGGCTCTGGGCTCCCTTTGCAACCGTTTCCAGTAAGCGCCGTCCCTGACGCAGCCCACGGTGAGGGGAGGGCGTGAGTGGCGCAAGGAGGCTGGGGTGTAAGGGCGTGGTATGTGAGGCATGCAGTGGCGGGAATAAGATCACACTTAACTCCCAGGATACTTAGTAGGACGGGGAAGGAGCTGTCAAACAGGTTGGACATCTGAGGAGACAGACAAATTCCTGGATACCCCTATTAGGTATGAGGATGAGGCATGAGGGTGATGAGGAAAGAATAAAAACATTAATTAAGAGCTCATTAATTAAAACCTCTCCTAGCTTGTCATGAGTGAAATTGCATCCTCTTCCCCCATCTCACTCAGAATCTCTTTCCTGTAAGTGAAGCACCTGCACCTGCAACTTCTCAACCTTGTCTCTCCTGATGTCCACCTCTCCCTCATCTCTCTTTGATTGTAAGCCCCTTGGGGCAGGGACTTGTCTATAACTATTGATTGTACACTGCCAGGTACACCACTGGCATACTACTACTACTAATAATGATAATAATTAATAATAATAATAAATTAATAAGAATGATCTGTGGCTTCAATACTTATTATTTATCATTTATTTATATCCGAGTAGAGGAACTTCTCTCCCCCAGGGGCCAACTGAAAATTAGTACAAACTCCAAGGAGCAGATTGAAGTTGGAGATGGGGGTGCTTAACAGGGGTGCTCAAGAAGACAAGGGTCCAGTTCATGGATCTATGCCATGGATCTGTCCCTTATCTGTGGGTACAGACCCTCATTTCCTCCCCCTTACTCTGTGAGCTCAGATTTGTAGAGCTTGGATAGGATAGAACTAGAAAGAAGGCAAATGAAAACTAGCTCCAGTCGCATTAGTCCCCTGGACCTGAGGTTCCCCACCCATGATTTGATGGGTAAAAACCAGCATGGTTTTAGCAAAGGGAAGTCATGCCTCACTAATTCTGCAGACCTCCCTTCTAGCCCGTCTGTCCCCGGAAGGGTGTGGAACCGATTAGGATGGCCCGCCCCCAGAGGCTGTTGAACCCAGCGCGGTTTCTAGGCGCTCTGGGGGAATTACCCTCTGACCTCGACGACTGTCTCATCGATGACCTCGTCAAGCTATGGAATGTCTTGCTGACGGAGGCCATTGATCAAACGGCTCCCAGGCGCCCGTTGCCCAGGCAGAGGCGCCGCAGACTTCCTTGGTTCTCCGAGGAGTTGCGGATGCTGAAGCAGGAGGGGCGATGGTTGGAGCGACGGTGGCGTCGTTCTCGTGCTGAAGCCGACAGATTGCGGCATAGAGCTAGTTTACGAGTCTATGCTGTCGCTATGCAGGCCGCAAAGAGGGAGTTCTTTACTGCGTTCATAGCGTCCACAAAATCCTGTCCGGCAGAGCTGTTCCGGGTTGTGCGGGGACTGGTCAGTCCGGCCTCCCTCAACCCTGGGGTTGAGTCATCATCTGCCCACTGTGACCTTTTTGTGGATTATTTTGCGGAGAAAATAGCTCGTATTCACCAAGACCTCGATGCCGCACTTAATACAGTGGAGGAGGTAGAGGGTGTAGAAGCCCCGGCTTGTCCGATTTTGTGGGATCACTTTCAGTTGGTGACACCCGCTGATGTGGTGGAGGTGCTTGGGGCGGTTTGAACCACTTCTTGTGAATTAGATCCGTGCCCGTCCTGGCTGGTTAAGAGCTTCCGGGAGACAATGGGGCCATTGCTGGCTGGGGTGTTCAACACCTCCCAGCGAGAGGGCAGAGTGCCGGACTGCCTCGAGGAGGCAGTGGTGCGGCCTCTGCTCAAGAAACCATCGCTTGACGCTGACTCCCCTGCCAGCTATCGGCCTGTCTCTAACCTCCCCTTTTTAGGGAAGGTTATTGAACGGGTGGTGGCTCAGCAGCTCCAGAGGCATCTTGACCGCATCCGTTATCTTGATCCTTCTCAGTCTGGCTTTCATCCGGGGCATGGCACTGAGACAGCACTTGTGGCTTTGGTAGATTATCTCCGCCGTGAAAAGGACCGGGGTCGATCGACCCTATTGGTCCTTTTAGATCTTTTGGCTGCATTTGATACTGTTGACCATGAGATGTTGGGGACACGCCTGTGGGACAGTGCGGGGTGGGCAGGATCGTTCTTGAATGGTTCCACTCATTCCTGACCGGGAGAACTCAGCGGGTGGTACTCGGTGACTGTTTTTCACCATACTGAGACCTTCTGTGTGGGGTCCCGCAGGGTTCTGTTCTGTCCCCTCTCCTGTTCAACGTGTACATACAGCTGCTCGGTGAGGTGATCAGGGGGATGGGGTGAGGTGTCATCAGTACACAGATGACACCCATCTGTACCTCTCATTTTCAACCGACCCAGGCCCGGCAGTCTCGGTGTCTGACAGCTGTGGTGGACTGGACGAGGGCTAATCAATTGCAACTGAATCCGACAAGACGGAGGTGATGCTAGTGGGTAAGTTGGTGGATGTGACGGCTCCCTCGATTGAGGGTGTGTGTCCTCCACTGACTTCCCAGGTTTGGAACCTTGGGGTGCTCCTCGATGTGCAGCTCTGCCTGGATCTCCAGGTGGAGGCTGTGGCGAGGGGTGCCTTCCGCCAGTTACATCTGGTGCGGTGGCTTTGGCCGCTGGTTTCGGTTCCTGACCTGGCCACGATCATCCATGCTTTTGTTACCTCTCGGTTAGACTACTGTAACGCGATTTACGTGGGGCTACCTATGGTGACGGCGCAGAAGCTGCAGCTGGTGCAGAATGTGGCAGCCCGGCTCCTGGTGGGGTTGGGCCGCTGGGCACACATTACACCAGTGCTCTGATCTCTGCACTGGCTTCCAATAGTCTTCCGGGCCCGATTCAAAGTGTTGGTTTTGACCTATAAAGCCTTACACGGCCTGGGCCCTGCCTATTTGCGAGATCGCCTCACTCCCTGGGTTCTAAATTGGCCCCTGCGGTTGTCCAGGGGCGCCTTGTTGGAGGTCCCTCAGGTTTCCCGGGGGCCCTCGCAGGATAGGGCATTCTCATTGGTCACGCTGCACCTTTGGAATTTCCTCCCGGTGGGGGCCTGTCTGGCAGGGCTGGCCCCAGGCATGCGCGACATGTGCAGTCGCACATGGCCCCATGGGAGCCAGAGCCCTGCTCCTGGAGCCTGGTCTGTTGCTCCACCAGCGCTTGCCTGAATTCAAAATCCAGGCTGGCCCCACCCCCGCTGTTGGAGCTTCTAGCCCTAGCAGAATCAGCTGAGCTCAGCCCAACTGTAGCCCCGCAGTGGAGGGGAGGAGGAGGGGAGGAGGAAGGGAGGGGGAGAAAGTCTCTCCCCTCCCTCCCCCCCCCGACCTTGCCACTGGCCCCGCATCCCCCAGCCCAACGAGCCAGGATTCAGAACAGAAGGTTGCTACCTTGTAAACCAGGTTCTTCGAGATGGCCCTGAACATTCTCAGAAATGGGTTTGTGCTTGCGCACCCTTCTCTTACCAGCAGATACCAAGCTAAGTAGTTTGAAAAAAAACACGTGATGGTCTTGAGCCCCCACAGTATATAAGGTACCTTCCTGTCCAAACCCAACAGTTTTTTCCAACCCTGAGCGTGCAGGAAGAAAATTTCTTGTGGGGGTCGGAAGTGTGGGTATTTGTGAGAATGTCAGAGCCTGTCTCCTAAATGTCTTGTTGAAAAAGACATTTTTGTTCTGTTATTACTATATATGAACACTTTTGCTTGATTATTTTCATTTGTTTTGACTATTACTGCCAAATTTTTGCAAAAAATCAATAATGCCCTGCCCTCCATCTCCTCCTGTTCCCTCCCTGTATTGGCAGGAGGGGAAACTGGGAGAGGGGGCTAGATGGGGGGGCTAGATGAGGGGGTACTTTGGCATGTTGGGGGTGGTTGGGGGTGGTTTAAGCAAGGTGGTGGATGGATTTGTGAGACAAGTGGCAAGGGGGGTGCTATGTGTGGGAAGCTAAGGGGTAAAAAGTACTGGGACTAAAAAGGACCCAAGGCATGTGTGTAGATATGATGGACATTTTATGCAAAATATGCAAATGTGCATATTTGCATAAATGGGTGGGACCTAATTATGCAAATTAGGCCCCGCACCAAGACTTCACACATGGCCCCACAAATCCCAGGGCCGGCCTGGCCGTCTGGCTCCGAACCTCCTGACTATTCATAAGAATTGTAAGACCTGGCTGTTCCATCAGGTGTTTGGCAAGGGAGAGGGGTGATGGGGGATGGGGATTGGAGGAGGGTGGAGGGGTTCCCCCACTGTTTTTATTAGTGTTTATTTATTGGGGGATATGTTTTAATTGTTATACTGTGTTTTTATTGTATTTTATATTGCTTGATGTTATTAGTCGCCCCAGGCTGCCTGTAGCAGGAGTGGTGGGATATAAATTTGCTAAATAAATAAATAATCTATTGGAATTTCACAACCTCGCTCCCCCCTACCTCTCTGCCCTGATCTCCCTCCGAACCCCTGCTCGAGCAGTCCACTCCTCTTCCATCCCTCCCTTCACCCTCCCCTACTCCCCCAACTGCCTCCGTCCCTTCTCCCTCGCTGCCTCACATACCTGGAACTCCCTCCCTGCCCTCATTCACCTTGCCCCCTCCCTCCACGCCTTCAAGTCCCTCCTCAAAACCCACCTCTTCCGTTCTGCCCTTCCTAACTCCTGCTAAGCATCCCCACCCAGGATTATCCCCCACATGTTATCTGCAAGCTCCCATTGTACTGTAACCAAGCTGTTAACAGGAGACCCCCTCCCACTCGTGACTATTGGGGGGTGGGTATCCCAATATCCACCATTCCTTAAACTTCATGGGGAATTAGCTTAATGACTTAAACCGGGATCTCCATGTGTTCAAAAGGATCAAGCTGAGGACAGTACGCACTACAGGCAGTTTATATACCCTCCCCAAATAGAAAGAGGGAGAGAGAGACAGGTGTTCAATAACAACAAGTTTATTACTATACAAAAACCAGAAAGACATCCCCAGTCTGGCTGGCAGGATTTAAAAGGGGAAAATACAAGTGGCTTGTGGGAAGTATGGTAGGAGAAAGAGGGGGGGACTCGGTGTCGGCTTAGTGATGGGGAATGAGAGAACGTGAATGAGGAAGAGGGGGGAGGAGAGAGAGAGAGAGAGAGAGAGGGGGCTTCCCCAGTTGGCTGGGAAAGTGTGCTTACCTTTCCTTGCCTGTTGAGACGGAACAGGCGGCCCACGGATCCAGCGGAGTTCGGAGGATGGAGGAAGGAGAAGGGGCAGACCAAAGTCTGGGAGATCTCTTAACTCAGACACGCACAGAGCGACCTGCACGTATCTGGGTCCCAAGATTTCTCAAAGGGTGAGGGGAAAACCAGGGGCAGTTACTGGGAACTGAACAAAGGGTTCTTGGAGGGTATTAAGGGTCGTTGGGGGTACTCAATGGGCTAACGAGGGGAGAAGTCACAACTTTTGCTTCCATGATAAAGGTGACTCCAAGATATGCAAAAGGTCTCTTTGTCACATGGGGAAACTGTAAACAAAAAGTGAAGGGAGGGGAAAAAGGGCTAAATGACAGACAATAAGTGTGTGTCTGGTTTCTCTTGGAGAATACGGAGATAGGATGTTGCTGCACTGAGTCATGGCTACCAGTCCTTTGTTACAACAGGGTGAGTGTCTCTCCTTAATGACTCCATTCTTTATTCAGAGAGCTCTCCTTTCTAGTCTTTTTCTCAACCTTAGGCTGGTATTTTTCCATGAGCGGTCCCTTTTTGCTAGGAGCTAGGGTGGTTGGGCCCAATCCTTATTTTCCATGCCCCCCCTTTCCTCTTGCATCCAGTGTGGGGCTTTTCCCCAAGCGTCCTTGTCCTTGGTTACCCCTGTGGGCTTTGCTGACCCCTGGGTCCAAGTCAGTTGGCGATCACAAAAAGGGGGGGGGTACATCTGTTCTGGGGTGGACCAGGGGTCCTGGCTAACAAAGCAAAGAACATGTACCTGAGTTCCCGCATCCTCATGAATGTCGCATCCCTTGGCTCTCCTTCTGTTCCTCCTTCCCTGTCTCCCCTCCCCCTTTCTTTAGATTGTAAGCTCTCTGGCAGGGACCATGTCTATCTTATTTTCTGTAAGCACTAGGTACATTGCTGGTGCTATATAAATGCTTATTATAATAATAATAATTAATAATTAATTTTATGAGATTGTTTATAAGCATGTGGATAGGGAGGACCCAGTTGATACAGTATATGTGGATTTTTCTTTTTTCTAAGAGTTTCAGCTCTATGCTGGATGTTCTAGGTAAGCTAAACTCCCCATTTACCCAATGTGCTGAAGTCTTCCCTTGGGAGATACAGATGGGGATGCAGGGACAGAATGTTCCCAAATCCCACCGCAAAAGAGCTAGTCTTTGATTTTAGCTGGTGTAATCTCCAGGCTCAGGCCTGGCGTAGGATCGAGGTGCAGGCCTCTTGCATCAAAATGGGAATTTGACACCTTTGATGAAATGGTTTCCTTATTTCTCCATGGCCTCGTCACCGAGCAAACTTGCATTCTAATTAGCGCAGGGAACAATCAGCAAGTTCCCTGGATTCAGAAATCCAGGTTGCACAACAGAATGACTCTGGGGAGGGAGGAAAATGGTCTGAGGGTGTGGGCCTGAGAGACTATAAAAGGCATCTTGCCTGGGAGCTTGGCTGCATCGTACCTGGCTGATATTCCTGCCTCTAGCTCCCAGAGACTCAGGTAAGCCTCTCTCTTCTACCTGTCTGGAGGGAATCTTAGGCTTCAAAGGCTGCGAGCCAGTATTTTATTAACCGCTGGGGCTGGCTTGGTGTTTTAATTTGAAACAGTTGATGCTGTTGCTACAGGATATTCTCCAAGTCACCCCCAGAGGTCAGTAGAGACTGGATTGCAAGCTATTTGGGCTAACAGAAAGGCTAAAACCAGAAGGGTAAAGCAGACTTCAGTGGCAGGGTTGGGAGCATTCATGGTGTCTCTGTGCTCTCAGATGGAGACTGGATAAATTGCTAATGTAGCAATTGCCAGACTGGGTCTAGTTAGCCTGGTGCCTTGTTTTGGACAGTGGGTGTTTCCAAATGTGACAGTGGAGCTGCATTGCCATGCTTTGACACACTTTGGCACATGGACCACTGTCATGTTAGGTCCCGGCCGCTAGGGCTGAAACAGTAAGCCGCCGCGGTAGCTGTTTCTGATGGAAAGAGCTCTTCCGCAGTGAGTGGCACAGTGCGATAGAGACATTAATTCCACTACTTTTGTCTGCAATCTTCCGCAATTTCTGCTGGCACTTTCTGACACGTGGTCACGGTGCAAAAATGGTGGAACAATGTTTCTTCTGACACTTTCCGAGATTATTTGGATACTTTCCAACACTTTCCGATAATTCTGATGTCACAAAGCAAAGGCCGTGGAATTAGTGAAATGCTGGTGGAAAAGCTGCCGAAAGTCGCGGGCAATTCTGAAATGGCGGAATAAAATATCGGCGCGGAAAAAAGAGTTACAGCTTCAACCCTACCGGACACCAGATGTTGGCATGGGATAGAACACATCCCGGGTTAGCCACCACATGGTCAGGATCCTGCTTCCTGACCGGGAGTAATACGGGCTTTCACGTTTGAAAGCCTGCTTTACTTACTGTGGTCCGGAATGTCCACCAAGTCTGAGCACCATGGAGGCCAATGACTGTCCATGGGGCGGGGGCTCTGGGTGTGGTGTGGGGGCAGGCCGGACGCATGTTCGTGCATCTCCCCACCCTCCCTTGTAGTCTTCCCCCTGTCATGTTAGTTCGGAGGCCAGGACCGGTCCCGACTGTGGTGGTGACCCCACTCTGGATCAGATAAATCCATGGCGGCACTTCAGCGCCATCGCATTAGTGTCTGGTCCCACATTCTGGAGAAGGACTCAGCTGTGACAGGCATTTACAAGTCCACAAGTAAGTTCCAGATGCATTCTTCACACAAACACTGCCCTGAGGCAGCCTAAAGTAGCCGCAGCTGTAGACGTGACAGGCTGCCATGGGAACCAAGTGACCACAGCTGCCTGGAGCAAAGCCGTTTACCAGGAGAACTTTTTACACACAAAAGGTTCTGGGAGAAGTTTCACGCAGAAGTTCAAAGATCCGGATGTTTAAGATCTGGGTGAGTGATTTAGACACACAGAAAGTTCAGGATGCAACAGCAAACATGCAGGAGAAATGGGTGTGTAAAAACACCCAATGCCCACTGTGATTCTTGCTAGGTTACATAGTGAGTCTGTGGCAAACTTGAAATGGAAACCACATGTCTTGAAGCTTCGACCCCTGCCTGGGGCTCGACGGCACGCCTTAATCTGGAGATAACGATCCGCAGGTGTGTCTTGTAGGGACGCGCACCATGTTTACGCGGCGTGTTCTGTGATGTTGAACTCGCCTACCCATAAGCATGCTCCATGTTCTCGCTTCAGTGATCAAGATGACACTTTGATAATTTCTTTTTATTTATTATTTATTTATTCTAAAATTTATATGCTGCCCACATAATCATGGGTGTGTTGGAATTTCACAAGGAGGTGAATTTCGGAGGGGGGGCTTGTTTCAGGCTTTCGACACGGGGATGAATTTCATTCAGAGCCACAAGTGAAGGAATCTTATTTGATAGCATAGTCAGCACGGTCTAATGTCCCTCAACTGGTCCACTCACAGTGAGAAGGGAGAGAGGGCTGGTTGTCTTTCTTCGCACAGTGTTCTAAACATTTTCTTTCTCCATTTGGTTTCTCAGTCACACAGCAGGATGAAAACTCAACTGGAAAAATCCCTGGAATGTGTGGTCAACATCTTCCACCAATACAGCATCCTGAATCCTATGGACGACAAACTACAGTTCAAAGAATTTAAAAAGTTGTTGGAAGAGCAAGCTCAACATTTCCTGAAGGACACCATGCCAGTAAGTGGGCACTGGAGTGAGCTCAGGGCACTGGGCATTGTGAACCCATCCAAACCTCTGTGAATAAGGAGTTGGTGTAAATTGGTGTAGGCCAATCACAAAGTTATTTTACTTCACAAAGATGTCAGAGGAAGTTGAAAACTCAGAAGGGATTCAGAGAGAACGAACCACTGACCAGGTCTCTGACCCTACTGTTTTCCTGGCTTTATGGGGCTTCCCTTATGAGAGGGCAAGGTCTAGGAAAATAAGCTCAGTGGTCTGGCCAGCCCTGTGTCCTGTCTCCCGAAATTGGCCAGTACTGGATGGCCAATTCATTCTCTACTCTCACTGATCTGAGATTCCATTCCCAAACCAGGTAGCTAACCACCACCCATGGACCTTCCCCTCCTGAAGGCCAAGCAAGAAACGTAAATTGTTGGTCACTTGGGCTTTGGGGATGAGATAACCATACCTTTCAAGGCTACACCCCTCATCATTGTCTTTCTTTTTCTTCAAGGCCGTCCTAGGCTCAGCCGATACTTTCTGTCATTTCTTTGGGGGCACGTACAGTCTCAGTGTGTTTCGAAAGAGCAGCTCACACAGCCTGAGCTTTTAGAAAAGGGGGGCCCACGCACACAATAGTCCAGCGGTCATTTGTGCATGCACAGGAATCCGGGACCCATGTTGACTGCAGTGATTTTTTGCAGAATCAGCCAATCCCCGCAGCACCAGGCTGAAATTGCAGTGAAACTGCAGCAGGAGTTTGTTTGTAGGATCTTTAAATCCTGGCTCAGGTATAAACTTGTCCCCTGACCCCAAACTAAAACTGCTGCTGCAGCTGCCGTCTGTCATGACCCTGAGAGTGAATAGGCCCCGGGGAGATGAATTGTGGGTTGGGGTGATGGTCTCGGGGCTCTATGTTTTGTAGAGGGGGGGTCTGGAGTTCTGGGGGGCTGAAATTTCAGAGGGTAGGAGTGGTGTTTGATGAACAAAGCTGTTATTCTATATAAAACCTGTTGAGAAATCAGGCTGGTAAGCAAGTTTGCATGTATAAATTGTTGCATAATTATGTAAATTGGGTTAATTATGCACATGTTAATGCTCACGGTGAATTTGCAGAATTTGGTTTCACTGGCTGCGGAATTTACATTTTTTTGGTGCAGTGAGCACAGGTCCTGGATAGGGCTGAAACGAAATGTCGCAGTGGTAGCTATTTCCGCTGGAAACAGCGTTTCCGCAATTAGTGGTGTGGCGTGGCAGAGGCTTTCATTCCGCTAGTTTCATTCCGCTACTTCCGCAGTTCCACTAATTTCATTCCGCTACTTCCACAGGCTTCGCAAATAGCGGAAACGTGACATTTTCGCTACTTCCGCCATTCCGCCAGCGCCACAAAATAGCTGAACAGCGGTTTTCCGACAATTCCGCAATTTTTACGATAGTTTCCGAATTTGCAGAATGCCGGCGGAATTAGCGGAAAAGCCGCGGTGTGGCGCGGGCAATTCCGAAATGGCGGAATGGAATCGCGGCGTGGTAAAAGCTGCTGCTGCTGCTTCAGCCCTACTCCTGGACAGTAATTTAAAAAAAATAAAAAATAGTTAAAAAAATTAAAAAAATTACTGTGCATGCTTAATGGTTGCCTGCACGCCCTTTCCCAAAGCAGTGGCAGCAGCATCAACACCATTTTGGAAAAAGGCAGCTGGTGCGCATGCAGTACTAGGACTAGGAGGTAGGGGGAGACCCCTGATTCAAGACTCGCCTTAGACATGAACTCACTGGGTGACTTTGGGCCAGTCACAGATCTCTCAGCCTAACCTACCGCACAGGGTTGTTGTGAAATTTTAAAAAATTTATTTATTTATTTATTTATTTATTTAAATAACTTATACCCCACCTCTCCTGATAAAGCAGCTCAGGGTGGCTAACAAAGCATAAAATAAATAAAGAAATAAATATAATATAATATAAATACGCAATAAAACATTCCCGTTCATGGATGTAGTCAAAACACATCAGCCCGCCCTCCCTAACCCAGTCCCCCCACCCTTCACACATCTCCCTCACCGAAAGCTTGGCAGAACAGCCAGGTTTTACATCTTTGTTGAAAGGAGGGGAGGTCCGGGGCCACCCGGGCCTCTGCTGGGAGGGAGTTCCACAGCTGAGGGGCGGCCACCGAGCACGCCCTCCCCATAGTCACCCCCCGGGCTACCCAGGGGACTTTGAGAAAGATGTGCCCAGTGGACTGCAGGGGCTTATCCAGAGCCCGGTGAGTGAGGCGGTCCCACAGGTAGGTAGGGCTCAGGCCGTATAGGGCTTTCTAGACCAACATCTTGAATTGGGCCCGGAAGACTCTAGGCAGCCAGTGCAGAGAGCGGAGCACTGGTGTAATGTACTCCAGGAGACCCATCCCCATAAGGGAGTTAATTAGTTTAATATTAATGGTTAAATGTTAATTGTTAAAGTTAAGAATAAGTTTAATTGTGAGCCACCCTGAGCCTAAGAGAAAGGGTGGGATACAAATGGAAACAAACAAAACAAACAAACAAAATGGCCACCACACATGTACAAAATGGCTGCCCTATCCCACCCTGGGCTCAAACTTTAATTTTGATAATTTCTTTGGGGCACCTACATTCTCAGTGCATTTCTAAAGAGCAGGTCACTTAGCCCGACAGACTGTAACTTTGTAGTAGAGCTATGACTTCTGTTTCCCCTCCAATACAATGCATCTATCTGCACAGGATGTATTTTGGGGCAGGGATGTTTCTCAGTAATATAATAATGCCCAATAAAAATCATCCAGTGGTGGGGCTGAGTCAGTGGTGGTAGATGGCTAGTGGTTCTAGGTGCTACAATAGGGACTAGTTGGCCAACTAAAATCCACCCAGTGATAGATGGCTAGTGGTTCTATGAGTTACAATAGGGTTGAGTTGGCTGACTGAAATCCACTCAGTGCTAGATGGCTAGTGGTTCTAGTTGCTAAAATAATACCTAGTGAAACCGACTCAGTGCTAGATGGCTTGAGGTTCTAGATGATACAACAGGACCTAATCAAACAAATTCAGAGATAGATCACACATAGTTCTAGGCGTTACAGTAGGGCCTAATAAAACCCATGCAGTGCTAGGATGGCAATTCTAAAGATTACTGTACTGCGTTGTGACACCCACCTGGCGCTAGATGTGGCTTTGCATCATTTCACACATGGATTCCTCCCTTTGCTTTTCTCTTTTCAGAGCAACATGGATAAGAATGCCTACATTAAGAAGCTGTTCCAACAGGCCGACAAGAACGGGGACGGAGCCATCACATTCTCAGAATTCCTGCCCGTGATGGGGGCTGCGCTTGTAGATGCCCACAATAGAGCCCACAACCTGGATGATGAGGCAGGTCATGGACATGGACATGGACATGGACACGATCATGGACATGGACATGGACATGGACACGATCATGGACATGGACATGGTCACGGTCCTCATGACTCTTCTGGGCACTGAGTCATTTGCTGTGTCGCCCGCTAGCCCAGTTGTATTAGCAGACTCATTGAGATAAATAATACCCAGCAAGGGGGGGTGTCTTCAAGCATCAATGGACCCAGAGATTCGCCTTGTAATCTGACAAATAAAACTTTCCTCTAAAGCATTGTCAAGTGTCTGTCCATTTGGTCTTCTCCTCCAACAGGAGAAGACATCTCCTGTTCATGGATGCCAGAGTTATGAGCTGAAATGGACCAGCTCCGGTGTCAAAGCACTGGTTCGGGTGCTGGGTGAGAAATTCAGGAGACCCAGCTGCTCGTCCAAGGGCAGAACTGGAAGCCAGGAGTCCTGGGATCAAATTCCCAACTCTGCAGCTGACTTTTGTTGTATCAGTGTGGTCAAGATTAGATAAACCAATGGAGAAGAGGAGGACCATTCGTGGCCACTGGCTAAGTTGGTTGAGGGAAGCATCCCCTGCCTGCCAGGAGGTAGGAAGGAAAGGCAGGAGATGGGACACCTTCTATAAGTCCCTGTTTGAGGCATTTCCCCCGAACCATTAGGAGTCCGCCACTGTCGGAGACCGGATACTGGGCTAAATGGACCATTGCTCTGAGTCAAAATGTGAAGGAGGCCAATGAAGTTCCTTGACCGGTTCTCTGAGTGTAAATGTGTCTGCTAGAGCCCAGGAAGAGAGTGCTGGTTTTATAGTTCGCACTGAGCACATTCACTCTTTAAGATCAGCTGATGAGGAGAGGTTCACTCTAGCTGCTTCACACCACAGTTCTCCTCCGAACACAGTCATGACTCTGCCTGTAATTTCCACAGGTTCTCCCTCTCATTGCCAAGGGCTGCTCTTCCCACTCTTATAAGACATGGTGTGAATCCAAAGATACCAAACCTGTTCACAAGTCCATGATCTATAGCTTGGGATCACCTGGGTCACATCACAGTATCTGTAGCTTGGTCTGCCTTGTTATTTAACCTAGGAATCCCCTTAGACTTCTAAACCCAATTATTTTTATTTTGGCCATGCATAAAATGGTGCCGGTCTGTTGTGCACGTGTGAAATGACCCAGTAGCTGTACACAAAATGATGGAGTCATTATGGGCCGCCACCATTTTGTGCCTGCACAGTCCAGCCACTGCCATCTTGTGTCTGTGCAGAACAGCGGTGGAATTCCCATCGAAACTTAGACAGCTGTTTTGTTTTCTCAGAGCTGTTTCTTGAAAATAGAAGGGCTTTTTCCGTTCAGCCCTATCCCTGGGTAGTCTAGAAGCATAGACGTTCTCACAAGTGCAGTTGGTCTTGTTAGAAAACTCAGTGAAACTAAGTACTGTGTCTCCAGCTCTCATTTTGCTTCCAGAGATACGAATACAACCTTTCTTACAGACCCCCAGAACCCATTCTCTTGGGCCACTTCCTCCAGCCCAGATGTCTGGCCTAGTGCCCGCTTTCATTGGGCAACTCCAAGTTAGCTCAAAGAACATTCCCAGCCTCTTCCCTGCTCCTCACCAGCCTTGTGGCCCAAGGTGCTCTCTCCCTGAGTGTCAGGCTGTAGGATACAGCCTTCAGGTTTCTTACTCTGGCCAGTTGTTACTATGATCCCAGATGGAGCAGTAAGCTCCAGCCCATACTCCAGCCCATACTCTGGGCCTGCTCTTGGAAAGACCCATGACAATGAGCTCAGCATTCCCTTATGCAAACAAACAGAATGTTAGGAATGATTAGTAAAGGAATAGAGAATAAAACTGAAAAAATCATAATGCCCCTATGTAAATCAATGGTGCGACCGCACCTTGAGTACTGACTGGGTGTAGTTCTGGTCACTTTATCTCAAATAAAGAAATAGTAGAACTGGAAAAGGTACAAAGAAGGACAACAAAAATGGCCAACGGTTTGGAACGGCTTCCGTACAAAGAGAGGCTTGGTAGGTTGGGACTCTTCAGCTTGGAGAAGAGAAGGCTGAGAGGGGGATATGATAGAAGTTTATAAAATCTTGAGTGGAGTGGAACAAGGAAATAGGGAACGTTTATTTACCCTCTCAAGTAGCACTAGAACTAGGGGACACTCTATGAAACTAACTGGTGGCAGATTTAAAACAAATAAAAGAAAGTATTTTTTCACTCAATGCACAGTTAAATTATGGAGTTTGTTGCCAGAGGACGTTGTCAAGGCCAGTAGTAGAGCTGGGTTTAAAAAAGGACTGGATAAGTTCTTGGAGAATGGGTCCATTAACAGCTATTAGTCAAGTAGATTATGAGATGGGAACTTCTTACTGTCAGGAGCAGGGAGTGAGCAGCAGGGAATGGATTTCCCATTATGACTGCTGGTACTTCTCCCAGGATTGACTGAAGTCAGAGACAGGATGCTGGGCTTGATGGACCATTGGTCTGACTCAGTCTGGCATTTCTTACGTTCTTGTTCCAATTGGCTGCTCAGGCTGACTTAGCAATGTGCACGACTGTCTTGCAGGAAAGCAACAGCCCAAAATGTGGAGAGAGACACAGCTCCTCCTCCATGGCCCCCAGAGCTCCATCCATGGTGGTGGGTGGGGCCAGAAGAGGCAGGGCCAGCATTCAAATTTCACACATACATGATCAATGGAGTAGAACACAAAACAAACGAAAAAACCACAACGTATGGAGAACAAAAAACTATACAATGGTGGTGGCAGGCAATAGTGAGCAAAACGAGCAATAGTGAGCAAAGTTTTCCCCTTTCAAAAACACTATAACCACACAAGGCTGATCGCAAACTGAAAAGCAAGTATTTTTGAAGTGTTCATGCTGCAACAGAAAGATTGAAGTCACCAAATAAGTCCTTTGGAAAAGCTTCTATATTTTGTCTGGTTTCCCCTTCCTACTCTCCTGTTTCTGTAATTTTTTCAACCGTACGAGACCACCATAGTCTCCCACCCAATTTAAACATTTAAACATTCAAAGTTCCCCAACAAGTTTCTCAAGCATCAGATCACTCAGGAAGAGGGACAAAAATCAAAGGGGGTATCACAAGAAAGAGCACTATTGTTAGCAGGAGACCCCCTTCCACACGTGACTATTGACTACCTCAAAGCTATCTCTTATAGCTCCAAGACTAACCTAAATCCAAATCTCAAAAACTGTCTGTCACAGCTTCAAGACTAACTTATCTTTCCTGGTTTTCTAAGGCTAGAACACTCAGTGGCTAGAGTGGTCCCATTGGACTTGGCGCTCGTTCCTAGAGCCCTCAAACTAGCTACCAGCTCCGTTGAGCTTGGTGTTCTACCTAAATGCACACAGATTCCTCCCACCAACCCACTATTGTTCAGGGAAGTGTGTGTGTGTGTGTGTTCCAGCTAACCAGAGCTACACGCTCCGCCTCCGTGGACTGTACACCCGTGTCTTGTGTGGGTGCCCACGTGACTTCCTGCATTCTCCACCAATCTGTTAGCAGAAGACCCCCTTCCACGTGTGACTATTGGGGGGTTGGTACCCCAATATACGCCTGATTTTTAAATTTAGGGGAATTAGCTGAATTAGTTGAACTAGGGGTTCCCACATGCCACAAGGATCTGTCAGAGGTGCGAGGTGCACTCTTGGTCAGCTGGACTATCCCACCCACTTCCCAGATACACAGACAACTGCTGGAATACAGAGGGGGTTTTTATTACAAAAGGGAGACACAGATACACACACCTACCCTCCCTTGCACAAATACACACCCATGGCCCAATTCTTAGGTGCTATATAGTTTAAAATACCCACCTTCCTTGTACAAATACACCACCCACCCACGAACAATCCAACCCACTCCCAGTCTGTCATTCTTCAGGGCTGGTGCACACTGCATTGGGGGAAGAGGAAGAAAAAGGGAACAGAGAGAGAGAGAGGTTCAAAAGGTTACCTTGCTGAGCCTGTAGGTAGAGGGAGAGACAGACTGCTGTGTGTGTGTGTGTGTGTGTGAGAGAGAGAGAGAGAGAGAGAGAGAGAGAGAGGTGGAGGTGAGAAACACAGACCAAGGTCTGGGAGAGGCGTCCTTCAGTGGGGTCCGGAACTACTCTGCTCTTGGGGGACAGGGTTTGGATTATTATAGGATGATGTCCATGTGCTCAGGGGGAGGGCCCCTTGGGGGGGTCTCTTAGGGCGTAACGGAGGGGCTGGAGGGGGCGCCATCTTTCTATCTTCCCGCGCTTAGTACTAGATTCTAGAAAATCCTAGCTCCAGTGATGACCTAATTCTGAGGGGAACAAAAGGGGCCTGGGTGTGACAATAGAATTCAATGTAGGGTTGGGAGGATGCTCCAGGTGTCTTTTGCAAGATAGGGTGAGTCAATAGGGAAATCCTGTCAGGATGTTGTGGGGAAAACAAACCATTGTGCTTATTTTGCTAACCTGGAGTTCCAAGCTAGGGTCTTTGTTCAAAACCGGGGAGCAGCCTCTCTTTCCTGTGCCCCTGTGATTACCGGAGGAGGCTCTTCCCTTATCTAATTCCTGCTCTTTTCAGGTTTTGTGCTTTACCTGAGGGGCCTTTGAGTTTCAAGGGTTCACCTGGCTCTCAAATGCCTCTCTGGCCATTGTTACTTGGGCACCCCAGAATCTGTATTCCTTATTTATTTATTTATTAGCCATCATGCCCATGGCATCTCGGGGTGACTTACAACACAAGATAACAACAATTTAAAACAACAATCAGTACCACAGTTAAAACATCTAAAAATCACCTAACCCCCCCACCTCCGCCCCCTTTTATCCCCCACCCTTCCTCCAAAGGCCTGGGAGAACAGCCAAGTCTTGCAGGCCCGGCAAAAGGCCAACAGACCCGGGGTCAGATCGGGAGGGAATTCCATAGTTGCGGCCCGGCCACTGAGAACACCTTCTCCATTGCGGCTCCAGTGCTGAGACGGCAGGACCTGGGTCAGTTGAAAAGAAGTGGTAAAGCTGGGTGTCATTAGCGTATTGATGGCAGCGCACACCAAACCCTCTCACGATCTCCCCCAGGGGCTGCATATACACATGAAACAATAATGGAGACAGAATAGAACCTTGAGGAATGCCACAATCCAGGTCCCGGGGGCTGGAAGACTAAGCCCCCAGGGCAACCCACTGGCTTCTCCTTGAGAGGAATGATCGGAACCATCCAAGGACAGTCCCATCCAGACCCCCAGGGCTTGCAATCGTCTCAACAGCAGCCCATGGTCCACTGTATCAAAAGCAGCCGAGACATCTAGCAGGACCAGAAGTGTTGAATGTCCTGCGTCCATCTCCCAGTGGAAATCATCCACCAAGGCCACCAACGCCGTCTCTGTACCATAGCCGGGGCAGAACCCCAATTGAAATGGGTCATGGAAACCGATGCTGTCAAGACGAGCCTGGAGCTGCAGTGCCTCCACCCATTCAATAACCTTCCCTAAAAGGGGAAGGTTAAAGACAGGTCGGTATCTGGTGAGTGTGTCCACATCCAAAAATGGCTTCTTCAGCAGGGGGCACACCATGGCCTCCTTGAGACCGGGGGGCAATCTCCCCTGCCGAAGGGACGCATTGACAACCCTTGCCAGCACCATCCCCAATGTCTCCCTGGAGGCTTTCACCAACCAGGACAGGCATGTATCTAATTCACAACTGGTGGCTCTAACAGACCCCAGGACATCCACAGCATTGGCTGGTGTCACTTCCTGAAACTCAGCCCAAGAAGATGGACCGGATGGGGCCTCCATTACCTCGCGCTCCATCTTTACTATTCCTAATCCGGTGTCAAAATTGCTCTGGATCTGAGTGATCTTGTCTGCAAAGTAGGTGACAAACTCCTCACAGTGGGCCTGGGACAAGTCCCCGTCCAGGCGGAGGGAGGCCGGACTGACCAGCCCCCGCACCACCCGGAACAGCTCTGCTGGACGCGACTTTGCAGATGCTATGAGGGCGGCAAAGAATTCTTTCTTTGCCGTCCTCACAGCCTATGGAGAAGTCGGTTGGATTCAGCACGAGTCCGACGCCAGCATCGCTCTAGTCACCTACCTACCTGTTTCATACACCGCAGCATGTTGGTAAACCAAGGGGCCCTGCGGTGACGAGACAGGGGCAGGAGTCGTCTTGGAGCCACCCTGTCAATGGCCTCCCCGAGCAATGATTCTCATTCGTTATGGCCTGTTGTGGGGTGTTTCATTTTAGTATAAACATTGCACCAATAACAATTGGTCGCACCAGTGTGTGTTTGATATGGATCAATACATAGGAAATACATCCATTGTAGAAATGTATGTTGCACCAATATTGCATTTAAAGTTGCATTTAAAGAAATGTACGTCGCACCAGTGTGTGTTTGATATATGGCTCAATATATAAGAAATGCATCTATCTTAGGAATGTATGTTGCATCCTGACAATGCAGGGTGGATCACAATGGATAGCCAAATGATGTCACTGGCAGACTTACACAGTCCATCTCATTGTGAGTGGCCAACAGTCAAATTCACGGCAGGAGTTGATCACAAGTTAAGGAGAGGAACTTTTTTTCTCTCTCTCTCCTTTTCATTTTTCATCTCCATTTTTAAATTTTTATATATTTTCTTTGTATTATTCATTGGTTTGCCATTCCATTTAGGTTCATATACCTGTGTTTCTTTATGTTGTCACTTCCTTCCCTTTCTTCACACCGCTCATCAAACAGTGTTAGAGGTGAAAATGAGTTATTGCCAGCTGTGAGAATCAATCGGTTGTAGCTATAGGAGAGACTTGAATGGCTGTCTGTGCACAGGTGAGGTAGATTACTGTCTCATAAGTGCAATCAGGTGCAGGGAATGCAGCAGTAGGCACTTGTTAATAAGGGAGACTACATAGTTGGGCGTTCTCCCATTTGTGTGCAGAACCTCCAAGCATCAACACTGTTGGTGACGGTGTGTGGGGAGGAGACACCATTGAAGGGCTGAGTGCACTGTGGCGCAGTGACAGCAGGGATTGTGTGTTGCAGCCCCTTTAGGAACCAATAGTTGTGTAGGTTTTATGTGTCAAGCTCTTCTGTCTGTCTGCATTAGAGCAAAACATCTTCGAGGCAGTTTAAAGTGGATATACAGTTGATATATACAAACAATTTTCAGCCAGGTTTGGAGTACCAAGTCCCTTTGGCTCCGCGCAACAGGGTTGAACAATTTTTAGTCAGTCCACCCGAGATACTCCCCCGCAAAAGAGTAAGGCAGTCTTGACTAGGTGCTCTTAATTATATTCTAAAGAGCTGGGGTAAAAAATGGGAAACCATGAGTAGTTACATAAAGCATTTACCCCACAATTTATTAGGTTCTTGATAAGGATCTAACCTAGATTAGGGGAGATCCAAGGAATATATAGGAAATGTATAATATATCATTAATTATGAGAAATGTTATTGAATATTTGTATATTTATTTTAATTTGTATGTTTTATGTTTATGTTATGTTTGTATGGGCTACGGCGAGAGCCAATGCCGTGAGTAAATTACTACTACTACTAGTCAGTCCACAGTGGGTATATAGTTTATTCATATTAACATTTTTTATTTAGACCCACGTGGATGACTTTCAACGTATGAGCAGACAGGGGTAATGGCATCGATGGTATCCAGCTTCTGAGGACAGGACCACGAGGAAATTAGCTGTTCTGCGGAGGTGAGTGAGCACACTTAAAGGAGAGAGCACTCTTGCAACAATGTGGAGGCGCAGGCTGTTTTTCAAGAGCGCACGGCAGTAGCCGCTACAATCATCCTGCGTTGATTTTTCAGCATTGGGTCATTTTATTATTATTTTTTTATTTTCATTTTTATTTTCATGTCAATTTTTACTATATATATATAAAAAATCATGCCTGGAGATTGATTTATTGATTTAGCACATATTGATATGGGGTATTGATCAGCAGTAGAGGAGAGGAATTTTTGGTCCCGCGGTGTCTGACAGTGGCATCTGTTGTGTGCTCATCCAGTTTCCACCGTGTCCATTGAAGAAGGGGAAAGATCCCCGAAACGCGTCTGGACTTTCGGGCTGGTTGTCTGCCAATTTTTGAATTTTGGGAGGACCATGCCGCACATACACGCCATTGTACAGTATGTAAACAACATACAGCACGAATATGTCAGTGTGTTTTTAAGGTTGCATATTAAAACTTGAATACATGTGTTACGTGGCATTTGATGTCTTTCATGTTGAATAGTTTTGCATAGACATTTGATGTCTTTCATGTTGAATAGTTTGGTATAGGCAGGCTTGCAGCCACAATATTAGCAGTTTTGAATGTTTGTGCAGCAATGTGAGGTCCGTGTACCCCACATTCCATTCACTGATTTTTACTTTTGGTGCTGCCTCACACACACTTCATGTAATTATTCTATCACATGGTTGTTTTTTCATAATAAAATTATGTTATATGCTTGTCCATTAGGTTAGAATATGTGCTTGGTCATTGAACCATAGCTTTAGATTTCCTCCTCTTTTTTTCAAATCATGGCCACACACCTCAGGTGGTGTGGGAGGTAGTCGCCAACCCCCTTCCCCCCCCCTGTTCTAAGGTTAGATCCCCCAGGGCCTCATGGAACCGTTGAGGTTCCATCAGCCTCTGAGGGTGGACCAACCTAACTGGCCCATTCCCCTTTTGGACGTGGTGCGCTAAGAGACTAGTGTGTGTAGGAGGTAAGGATCTGTCCATGACAAGGGTGTGACTCTCACATCCCCCACTACCAGATCACCCGTCTCAAGGCCAGAACAGAACACCAGGTCAAGGGTATGTCCGCCCACATGGGTCAGGCAGTTCACAACTTGGGACAAGTCCATGGTTGCCATGGCGGCCATAAACTCTCACTCTGCTCCCACAAGGCCAGCATGGGCATGGGTATTGAAATCCCCACAGGACCAAAGTCCTGGAGGAGTTCAACACCACCACCGAGACCAGCTCTACTAGAGCAGCAAGGGATGCTGCAGGGCAGGAAGGGGCCCAGTACACCAGCAGCACCCCTAGATTGCCCCCAGCCAAATCAAACACCACATGGAGGGCTTCAATCCCTGGAATCTCCAGGACTGGATACCGCCTAACAGGCCATGTCTCTTTAAAAATAATAGCTACATCACCTCCCCGGCCCCCAGTGTGGGGCTGGGGCTGCACAACATTCCCAGCTGGAATGAGATTGACCAAAACTGGCCCCACCTCCTCGTCCAGCCAGGTTTCCGTAATATACGCAAGGCCCACAGCCTTATCCAAAATCAGGTCCCAGATTACCAGGGCCTTATTTGCCACGGACCTTGTATTTAGCAGCATTAGACCCCCACCGCAGACCTTAGATCTTCCTCCTCCTTCACCTCAAGGGGGGGAGAGGCTCTTTTAACCTCCACTAGGGACCTCGGTCCCCTGGGAGCCCAAGCCGCACACCCCCGTGGACCATACCATCCCCGCCCCAGAATGACCCCTATGGCTGCTTCTCCCCTCCCGTCCACACCATTCTGACCCCCTCCTACTGGCTGCTTTCCCAGAGATCCCCACCCCTCCCCAAAATACCCCTCCCCCTCTCCCTGGGACTCCCCCTCTCAAAGGGAGTCCGTCTGAGCACTGCCCCCCATCTCACCAGGGCCAGCACACCTCCCTTCCACCCACCCCTATCTTCTCCCAGGCTCCCTCTCTTACCGAGAGTCCCCATTCTCTATTAGTCAGGCACTGCCCCCCTCTCACGAGGAGGATTGGCCCCCCTCTTCACGGGTCACCCCCCATACTCTCACCAGGAGGGTTGACCCTTACGTCCCTAACTCTGTCCCCTTGCCCTCCATCCTGATACGGCATACGCCTCATCCCCCCCAACCCCTTAAAAGCACAAACTTTAAAACCAAAATGGAGTGATGTTTCACCAAAGGGGGGGGGGTTTAATGTTCTCGGGGAAAAGGCTTGTTACCCAACAATTCCCCCTGTTGGGGACTAAAACCCTGAGGGGTGACAGCCCCCACACATTCATGAGTTAGGGTGAACACGGTAGTCCTCCATGTGACTGAGTCTGCCCATTTCCCTCTTAACCTAACATGTCAAACCTGTCATGCAAAGCACAAGTCCTACTGGGAACACTAGGATCAATACAATCGGGTGGAGCATTAAATAAAAAACCCCGGTTGCCTGAGAACTCCAGCCCAGCAAACTCTCATACCACGCGTGTTGGCCCACTGACTGAATGTCTGCTGGTATTTGGGAGATGGCCTGGTTGTTATGTTGTACTATCAGGGAAGCTGTCTTCCCCAATGCCTGCACCTTCTGAAGTTCTAACTGGAGGGATGGATGGTATAAGAGGGATCTGAGGAGAGAAAGGCTCAGTCCCAGGGACACAGGGTAAATAGAGGTATAAAGAGAGGGGAACAGTTTCATATGCTGCACCATCCAGACTGCGGTCACATATTTAAAATCACACCCCATCACCCTAATAACACCACAAAAATAGCGATTGAATAGTGATACCATGGGATGTATCTCTCTACCATTGATAATTATATAATCACACATAGTCCTAATGCACACACAGGCCCTACCTACATATACTATGGCGGATTTGTTTTCATTTTCTATACTAAAATTACAAACAGAAGCATTACCAGGGTAGGGGAAAAAACAGGGATCATGAATTTCTAAATTATCATCAAAGCACACAAAGCCCAATTCATTCCTATGTCTGTATCCCATGATATTCAATTTTAAAACTACCTTCCCAAGGAAAACCGAACTGATTGGGGTTCCGAGAATGCAACACCTTATCGTGAACAATCTGCCACCCCAGCGGGACCACTTGACACACCACCATTGTTTCTGCTGCAGCGGTGGTTACAATTAACAAATTCAACTGGTTTTGCAGGGGGCTAAAACGTACATTAACGAGCTTCCACCACTTTTGGAGCTCCTTCTCCCCTGTGGTCAATTGGGCCCTAATCAAATTTGTAAGCTCCATGGGGATATATTCCATTTTTGCTTGCCAAACCATCCCCATGGTAGCACCTTGGGCCAAGGCCTGCGCCTGTGTACAAGCCAGAGCCAGTGAAACGTTGTTCTGCAGTGGCAGTATTCCAGAAATCAAACACTTTTCATCTGTTTCCAAAATTGTTTCCCAGGAAGGCAAGATCTTACTGATTATTATTATTATTATTATTATTAACAAACATTTATATAGCGCCAGCAGTGTACCTGGCACTTTACAAAGTAATAAAATAGACAAGGTCCCTGCCCCTAGGGCTTACAATCTGAGAGACAGGAGCTGGGGGAGAGACATAGGAAGGGGAACAGAGGGAGAGACAAGGGGTCTAACATTCATGAAGATGCAAGGTCTCAAGTGCACGTACTTGGCTTGGTTACGATGAGAATGACAGCAGGCAGGTCCATGGGGCAAGGATAAGGGTAAACAGATCGTAGGTATAGGAATAGTGGCTCAGCAGGATAAAGAGTCAGACAGAGCAGAGCGAAAGAGGTGAGTTTTAAGGAGAGATTTGAAGGTATGAAGGGAGGGGGCAAGGCGGATGTGGACAGGGAGGGAGTTCCAGGCATGGGGGGCAGCAAGTGAGAAGGGACGAAGGCGCTTAGGGGAGCAGGGAAGGCGTGGAAGGGCGAGAGAGGGGACAGAGGAGGAGCGAAGTGCACGGGCTGGAGTATGGAGGGCGATAAGTGCAGAGAGGTAGGGGGGAGCAAGGTTGTGAAGAGCTTTATAGGTGAAGATGGCAACTTGCCCTTCAGCCTACTGGGTAAATGATCCTTCCAGGGGAGTGTTCAGTTTCCACATGTCTTTGGTGGCATATGAGACCTTATTCATAAGCACCTCTATGTTGGCGGCGTCTGTGAGGGAAGCTTCTGCCCCTAATGGTCCCAACCAATCAGATAACCCACGCTTTGTTCTTCCTCTGGTGGCTAAGCTCTGCCACATGGACACCCACTTAGACCACCCCATATGGCTAGTCTTGAGGAAGGGGGAACACCTGGGAACAGTCTGTGATAAATTCATACCGGCTAGATCCACCCGGATTTCCTTCAGTGACACCTGAGGATTTAACAAAATCTTTGCGGGTTGATCTAGCTTGAGAATACGCGAGCCCATGACCGGGGCGACTAGTTTCTGAAGAGATTCTGCATTTTCAATCAAGGGGTGAATCTCTACAGTGTTTTGGATCCCATTTCCAAATTCTAATTTATAAACTCCTGCTAAGGTTTTGTCTCCTTTAAAAGACATGTGGCCATAATAGCTAAACAAAATGACCGGTTTGAATGTATCACATCTTGTTCCAGTTAGGGGAATGATCCAATCAGGTAGCCCTGGTCTATATAACACATTACCCTTAATTTCCCACCCTTGTGGTTCCCAGTTCACCATAGTCCGAGAAGTCTTCTTCCAGTACGGGGCGGTGAGGGTAATCAAGAGTTCATCTCCAGGATCCCAGGGGCTTTTGGTCGCTGCTACAATGGAGATATGGAAGAGAGAGCCAATAGTCCATGCTGCTGCGATGATCTTTACAATGTCACAAGTTCCCAACTCCCTGTCTCGGAGCACACTGGGGTTGGCTGCTCCCAGGAGTGGCTTGCACCACACTTGGCGTCCCGAGTCTCTGGGCTTGAACTTGGCAGTTGCTGGAGCATAACAAAAACACGTTGTCTCCCCGGACTCACGGTGGGTGCAATTGGCAGTGTTGCTCCAATCACATCTGACCTGGCCGGTGCCGGCGTAGAACAGGTATGCACCTCTGGATGCCTGGGGACAGTGGCGGTGAGCATACAGGTTGGGCATCTGGCATAAAAACTCTGTTCCTGGCCTGGCAGCTTGGGGAATACAGCTCCATACTCTTACCGGGACCATTGGACCTTCCGTGGGGTCGTTCACCCGGGTCAGCTCCGGACTGGCACTCGCGACCCCGAAGTCCCCTAGCGCTAGCAGGATGGCTTCCATTCTGGCTTCCTAGAGGGATACACCAAAGAAAGAGGGGGTTCTCGCCGTGGAGCGAGAATAATGGGGCCAAGGGGGGCGGGGGTGGAAGAGGCTGGACTCACTCCTTTACGAGGCCGTTTCCAACCTTCGGCAAGGGGGGAAAAAAAGGGAAGAGGAAGGGTGCTGGATGGACCTGCGAGGAGAAAGGAACTCCCCCCCCCCCAAACAATGCAGAACAGACGGGGGGGCTCAGTCATCGCCACTCACATATGATTGAACTCCCACAGCTCCCTCTGGATGGGGGGGGGGGGTGTAGGAGAACTATCGCTGTGAAGTATAGGGCCCTGTAGAGTTTTATCCCAACCTTTTCCATGGGTCCCCCCCCCCCGTTGTGTGCCACTTAGCCACCCCCAAGAGGGACCTCTGGGGGGCCTTCTGACTCATTATAAACAAAACCCTAAACCTGAACGTGTGTCCAGCAAATGAGGGTCCCGACGGGGGCTGCTAACCTCCTGACTGGATTAACTGAAGAGCCGTCCCAGGACTGGGCCAGATGGTTAAACATTCGCTTTCTGCGCCCTCTGCTTCCCAAACCTCATTGTCTCTAAGAATTGTGAACCTCCCGGTGGGATCTTTCCCCCTGTTTGCCAGATCCTCTATTTCTCTGTCTCCCTGCTGGAGTGTTCCTAGAGCCAAAACGGTGACTCTTACCCCTGGGGAGCGGGCCCTGGGGGTGACGGGGCCTAGGGGATGGCTCCTCTGAGGGCTCGGAGGCGGGGCTCATGTTTTCTGCTTCTTTTGCTCGCCGATCTGCCTGGCTGTTCCAAAAAGCCGCTTCTGCTGGCTCCCTGGAGTGTCCTGGCATGTGTGCCACCCACGTTAAACCTGTTCTAGCTTGGATGAGCTCCGCCACCCGCTTCCATTTGCTGGCGTGGGCTACCGGTCTTTCCCATCAGAAGCTGTCATGTCTCTACCCAGCCAGATGGGAAGCCAGGTCGCAGCGGCATGAGCGGTCCAATCCGAGTCTGTGCAGATTGCCAAAGGAACCTCTCGGGGGTTCAAACTCGAGGACAGCCAGTACTGCTCGGACCTCGGCGGCTTGGGATGAGTGAGGGCGAGCCGTTCCTTGCAATACCCTCCCATCTAACACCTGCACAGCTGCCCATCCAGTTTCAGGCTCCCCCCCCGTTGATAAGAAGACCCATCCACATACCACACAGTGAACCCCTGTTTTACTGCCTCCTCGTGATTCTTTCCCCACTGCACTGGCCAGTCTATTGTATTCCAATCTGGGAGCGGACACTCATGCTCCTCCCCTTCTACTATCAGGCCGTATGGAGCGGGGGCGTCTTTCTGTTTTTCGCTGAAACTCTCCCCTCTATTTACTAGGGCCATCATCTACTGGGCTATTCCAGGGTTACAGAAGTAACATCAAAAGTCAGACTTCAGCAACTCTGCTCATCCCCCAACCATCAAGCAAAAATCCTCAAGGGCGCACACGCACACGCACACGCACACGCACACGCACCCTTCTGCAGTCCCACAGGCACACCCACAGGGAGCCCCCCACACATGCAAGCCTCATACAAAACATCCGTCACACCTGCCCATGCACTCACACAATTCCATCCCACACAGGGACGCGCGCCCCTGTATTCACATAAAGCAGGTATACATCCCCCATTTCCTGCAGACATACTCCGTAGCAAGCTCGCACACGTACATGCATACACCAACACGTCGGTCAAAGGTGAAGATAAGCTCCCTTCAGGGTGGTCAACACCCTGACAAGTCCTTTTCATTTAACCTGAAAAGGACCTCCCCGCTAGGGAACTTCACTGCAAGCTGATAAGCGTAACTACTTTACAAAGAACCCTCTTGCTGTAAGAAACAAACACCACCTCTCTTTTACAAAACCTCAGAGCCAGAGAGAGACTCAGACTTCCTCGTGAGCTGCATCCCCTCTTCCCCCCGTGCGCTCGACGTCACGGCTCACTATTGGGGCTAGGGGCTCAGGCACTTGCCGTGCGGGATTGTAAGGGGTCTCTGGGGTGGCATCCGAGGGCAATTTAGGTGGGGAAGGGATTGAGATCTGCCTCGGGGAAATCCTCAACCCACACTGCGGCCACTGAGCCTTTGTGCACGTTAAGCTCCCCCCGTAGCGTCTGAATTGTTGCTCCACAGGCTTCGTGGCTAACTGCTGCCTTTGCTGTCCGGTTTTGGTCTGCCAGGAAGCGTGCTGCTGACCGAGCTTCTCCCTTTCTGCCTGTTCAGCCCTTGACACAGCATTAAGTTTCCCTTCCTGTGCTTTCTTAAGGACAGTTGTAAGCCTCCAAGTCTCCGCTATTGACACACTTGCCCCTGTCCATCTCTGTGCATTTCCCCTCTAGTCCCTTTACCCTCACACCTTCCTTTTCCAACTGATTCCTGAGATCCTGCACTAGATCTTGTAGCTTTTGCAATTCTCTTTCATGTCTGCCTTGGCCTTCCCTTAGCGTCTCCTGCATGTCACAGCAGGCAAACCAGAGAGCCCAAGCAGCACAAGCATCTTTTTAACTGCCTTTCGGCTTAAACGTCTGCGTGTACTCCTCATAAGCCTTACGCACATAGACAGCCGGGTCCTGAGTTTTAAAGCACCCTGGTTGCCATGGGCATTTACCCTTCTTTCCAACCCACTTCTCTAGTTCAGATATTCCTCCCTCCTTCTTAAGTAGGGAATCTACCACTATTTTCCCATCTCCTGTCATCACTGACTCATGAAGTCCCCGCACTGCCAACTACAGTGCCAAGACGCTGTTCCAAATCCCAAAAGCTGTTTCTTACAGCTTCAAGACAAACTCAAATCTAAACTCCAAATCTCAAAACTATCTATTCAAATCTCACAAGGGGTTCCAGAACCAACTTTATGATTCTTGGACCAGCTCAACTCTAAATCTCAAAACGATCTCTTATCAGGGGCGGCTGGTGAGTTTGGAGACTGGTGGGGCAGTAGGTGGTTTCAAGCGCAGGCTGCCAGCCATGGGGCGGAGCCAGGGCAATGGTAGGCAGAGCCAGGGCATAACCCAGCAGCAAGGAGTCCCCAGGGTTAACACTGGATGGACATTACATTACTTAATGCTGGGAACGGTGCTGTGTGGAATACTGCCACCGGGGAACAGAGAAAGCTCTTATTGGGGTCCCGTCCACTCTCCTCTCTCTTTCCCACCGGGTCCAAATTAACCATAGTAGGTTAAAATTGGAGTGGGTCCTAGTGGGTAAGGCAAATTGTTTGGGTAACTGTGTCCAGTTTTGGTCACCTCATTTTAAGTCAGACATTGACAAATTGGAGTGGGTTCAAAGGAGGGCAACAAAGATGAGAAAGGGTTTGGAAAGCAAGTCTCATAAGGAAAGGTTGAGGGAACCGGGTATGTTTAGCTGGGCAAAGGGAAGATTAAGGGGGAGACATGATTGTGGTCTTCAAATATCTCAAGGACTGCTACCAAGAAGATGCCGAGGAACTGTTCTCCATGGCTACGGAGGGCACGGCTAGAAACAATGGGTGCAAGTTACAGGAGGCGAGATTTTGGTTAAATATCAGGAAAAAACTTCCTGCCAGTAAGAGCTGGGCGGCAATGGAACAAAGTGCCTAGGGAGGTTGTAGGCGCCCCGTTGCTGGAGGTTTTCAGAAAGAGGCTGTCATGATTCTGTGGGTGTTTTTACACACACATTTCTCCTGCATGTTTGCTGTTACATCCTGAACTTTCTGTGTGTCTAAATCACTCACCCAGATCTTAAACATCNTACACACACTCTTTCTCTCTCTTTTGCACACACACGCACACACGCATGCATGCACACACACACACACTCACTTTCTCTTTTGCACACACACACATGCACACACACTCTTTCTCTCTCTTTTGCCCCCCCCGAATGCTTTCACACTTTCCTCCAAACCTCGCCTGCGCATTTGTGCAGGTGCTGCCAGATGTTGTCCCGGGATTGCCTCTGGCCGTGTCCATGGCTATCCTGGGAAGTGCACATCCTGGGCCAAAGCCGACCCAACCGGGCCAAAGTGGGCCAAAGCAGGCTGCCATGTCTGTTGTTCTTAACATTACATACATGTTTAACCTTTAGCTTTACATTTCTGTTAGACCTATAGTCCAGTAACTCTCCATGACAGACACCGCCCGGATTGGGGCCCACCATGGCCTGATGCCATGGCTGTCTGTCATTGGAAGCCATTGCGGCCTGTCATGGCAGGGGGCAGGGCGCAGCATTGGAGGGGCCAGGAAAGCCGCACGTTCATGCATCTCACAGGCCCCAACCACAGGCACGTTTGTTCTGAGGCCTGACCCAGTCTGGACTGTGTCCGCCATGGCTTCTCATTCCAGGCTGAGTTGCTGCGGGGGCACGATCATGTGTGTTTTTACCATGTGTGTGTGTCTCTGTCTGTGCAAAAGAGAGAGAAAGTGTGTGTGTGTTTGTGTGTGTGCATGTGTGTGTGTGCATGCGTGCATTCGTGCGTGCGTGTGTGTGCAAAAGAGAGAGTGTGTGTGCTGTCTCTTATACACATCTAGATGTGTATAAGAGACAGCTTTAAGGTGTGTGTAAAATTGCCCAAATGATTCCATGGCATACAATATCTACAATAGACCAGCATGCTACTGGGGTGTGGTGAGTACAATGAGTTCAGATCAGAGTCCTGTTCTTTTGATCCTTCAGATTCTGAGGTTGCCCAAGAGGGCGGGGGGGAGAGAAGCAAAGGATCAGTCAGCTTGCTCTTTGCCAACTCTTGATCAATGCCACCAGGAAGACAGAGTGGATGTTTTTTGCAAAGATGCAAATATGTACTAAGCTTCCCGATAGAGCCAATTAAAGGAGATTTATTGGATTGGGTAACCAGGGAGCAGCATGGTTTTATATGGGGCAACATCGCCACAGTACAAAACTTATCAGCCTTATTGGGTCAAGAGTCAGGAGGAAGACAGAAATTAAAATTCTTTCTTTCTTCTCCTACTGCGAACATTCCCCAGGGCTCAGGCCCCCCCAATTTAATTCAAGCTCCTCCCCTCCCCCCAAATTAAACCCTGGGATGCTGGGGAAAGAGAGGTGAGGTGTGGAAAGCATGGTGCAAGGGCGAGGCAGTGATCCATTGCTTGATGTTTCATTACGACCGCTGCAGCAGGATGAGCCTTTTTTGGGAGGGGGGCACAGAGGAACCAAGGGTTTTTAACCTGCTCTGGGGAGCTGAGCCCACCCCTGCATTCATTCCCTGCTGTCCCAAGGAGCCTAGAACTGGATCTTCCATAAGGCTGAACCAAATAGCAAAAAAAAAATCTTTGCAAGGATTTCCAAGGTTCCGAGTACCGGGACTGACACTGCTTTTAAACGAGACGCTGAAAAGCACCTCCTGAGCCGCACGTTGAGAGAGAAGATGCGTGGAAGTGCTGGAAGTGACGTGCTCCCCGCTGCCGGCAGTGGCGGTGGCTTGAGATGTGGTGCTTTGAAGAGGTGCATTCTAGAGGCCTCAATTTTCAGGTCTCTAGAATGCGCCTCTTCAAAGCACCTCGTCTGCAGCCGCCGCCGCTGCTGGCAATGGGGAGCACGTCACTTCCGGCAGCGCGCGGATGTTTCTCTCTCAATGCGTGGCTCAGGAGGCGCTTTTCAGCTCCTCGTTCAAAAGCGGTGTGAGTTTTCAGCCGTCACTCGGAATTTCTTCTGAGAAATCGGAGCTCAGAACTCCGGACCTCGGAAAACTTTGGAACTCGGAATCACGGAAACGCAGAAACACTCGCTGCCTGAACTCACATGTGGTGCCACATTTAGCCATTTACCTAACCTAACCTAACCACGCTTCGTGAGGTCGGGATGGGAGGAGGTCCAGAAGTGTGGTCACCGTGGCAGGGGTGAAGGAAATGTAACGTCTGAAGGGAAAACCCCGGCTGCGGTGGAAGGAAATGACCATGGGCAGTGGTGATGGCACGCAGCACCTGCCAGGCAACTAACAACAAGAGGCACATGGAGGGAGATTTAAAGGGCAGGCAGCAGTAGGGGAACGTGGCGGAGCAGTCAATGGAGGGGAGGGTGGAGGAAACAGAGCAGAGGATGGAGCAAGAGGGCGAGGAGGAGGTGCAGCAGCAGCAGCAGAGATCGAACTGGGAGATAAGGCTGTTTGTTTACAATCAGCTCCTCCCCATGTGCTGATCAGAAGGCTGTTGCCTTGTAATGAAGGTTCTTCGAGATGGCTCCCAACATTCTCACGACTGGGTTGTGCACACTCGCCCCCGTTCAAATAATAGCCACATGATGGTCTCGAACTCCTCTAGTATTAAAAGTGTGCTCCCCCTCAGAATGACCGTTCCTTCCAACCCTTTCTAGAAACAGAAGGAAAACATTCTATGCCAGGGAGTATATGTGAGAATGTTTGGAGCCATCTCAAAGAACCTTATTTACAAGGTAGCAACCTTCTGTTCTTCTTCGAGTGGCTCCTCACATGCTATTATTCCCTGTCCCCCCCTGGTGTGTGCCTCACTCTTCCCCCATGCTCCGCTTCCCTTTGTTGTGTGGGTGTGCTGCTTCGTGTGTGTGTGCGCGTGCACTTCTCGTTTTGAAGTGCGTGCGCCTTCCGTGCGGCCTCTGTTTGTGAGTGATGCTCGCGCTGCTGCTCCCTCCACCCCCTCCCTTCGTGTTTCCCTTCCCTGGGTGGGGCCCTCTGCTGTCTTTGGCTTCGTTTGCCCTCAGGCGGCCCTGTTTGCATTCGCGTAACCCCGGTGCCTTGTGGGGCTCCCACCGTGGTTCACGGCACCGCCACCGCATCATGTCTGTTGGGTTCCCCCGGCCTGGGTTCACTCCAGTTGACCCTGGGCGGTGGTGCCGCCCCTGTCACGTCTGTTGGGGCCGCGCAGCTCACCACGGCCTGCGGTGAAGCAATTGACACCGGGGTGGGATTCACTGTGGTGAATTTCACCACGCCACATCTGAAATGACCCTAAGCCAAGCACGTGCCCCTGCAACTTCTCTCCTCCATGAATGAACCCCTGTCCCTTGCTATCAACCCTCTCTTTGTTTCCCCTCCCTTGGTCCATTCTCAGCTGAAAACCCCTTGGGGGCAGTGACCTGTTTCTAATCCAGGGCTATTTGTGGAGCCTAGGACAAAGATAAAATGTGGCCCCACTCCCTCCCGTGTTCCCCCCCCGAGGGGCACCCTTTGTGGGGTTCTAGAGTGGGTCATGTTTGGGGCCCCTCTGGGAGGGAATGGAGGTCCCACAGCCTGTCTTGGTGAAAATGAGGGCCACTGTGGGGCCCCCAAGGAGTAGGGAAAATATCAGGGTCGCCCTGTGGGAAGGCCAGTCCTACTCTAACCATGACTGTTCCTCACCAGGCACATTGCTGGCAACAAATAATTCATAATTAATAATTAATATTTGATAATTAATATTTAATAATTAGTAATCAATACATAATAATTAATAAGTGACAATTACTAATTACTAATTAATACTTACCTTTAGTCTCTACTGAGGAGCATCCCTCCCCTAAATTCCAGCTGCTCTGGATTGGTGTCAGTGATTGGGGTGGCAAGCTCAGCACTTCTGAAGGCGAGGTTCCTATCTGAAATTTACCTGAGGGCGATAGTGGAGCAGTCAGTCACTGGCCTCGGAAAGACGCTGAATGGCAGGGAAAGCAGCCACACCTGGTTGGGGCTGCTGTTTTGTAACCGTGAGCTTGACAGAAACCCTTGTGTTCGGGATGGCTCATTATCTCTGCGTCAATCAGAAAGACACAAAGCCCCTAATGAAGTCTAGCAGTCAATTCGACTGATTCATACTGTTGTGGATAAACCTATGCTGCATCTCTTTCCTTCTTCCTTGTCTCTGTTCTTGTCAGCTCCACCTCTCCCCTCAAGCCAATTATGCTCCATTATTCCTGATACCTTGATATAATTCCCGTAGATGCAGAGGTCATTGCTTCTAGAAATGTTTTGGCTGCAAAACCCTTGGCGGTTGTAGTTGAACCCCAGGGAATGTTGGGGTTCTCTTCCTTTTGGAGGTCACCAACTTGTCGAGAGTTTTGTTTTCCCAACCAGGCTCTCAAAACTCATGGCCCAGCTCTGCTCATGGCCCCACCAAGGAGACAGGTGAAACCAACTGATAGGCACATACTCACTTCCATAGTCAGTGACCCACAGTCTAGTGTTCCCCCATGGCTGCCAGTAGGGGAAATGCTGTGGATACAGGCCCCATGTCATTATCTGACAATGGGTCTATGTAGCCCACTATGTAGGCCAAATAGGGGTCCCTTGTCACCTTAAAATCCATGAGAAGAATTTCTCTAAAACCAGCCATCCTGATTTAGTCTCTCATGCTGGGGAGGTTATTATTATTATTATAATTATTATAATTATTATAAACATTTATATAGCCCCAGTCGTGTGACCTGGCACTGTACAGAACATAGAACTAGACGTGGTCCCTGCCTGTGGCTTACAGTCTAAAAGACAAAGGGGGGAGACAGGGAGAGGGGACAGTGGGAGAGACAGGGGAGAAGACAAACAAGCATTCAAGCGGATGCGAAGTCTCAGGTGCGTGTGCTTGGCTTGGTTACAAAGAGGTTGGTTGCAGCAGTCAGCAGAGGAGGGCCGACAGTAAGTGTACGGGGAAAGACTAGCAGGGATTGGGAAAGGCAGCAAGGAAAAGGTGGGTCTTGAGGAGGGATTTGAAGGAGCGGAGGGAGGGGGCAAGGCGGATGTGGGCAGGGAGGGAGTTCCAAGCATGAGGGGCAGCGAGGGAGAAGGGTCGAAGGCGGTTAGACGAGCAGGAGAAATGAGGGAGAGTGAGGGAGGGGACAAAGGAAGAGGGGAGAGAGCGTGCAGGAGCGCGTAGGGAGATTAGGTCCGAGAGGTAAGGGGGAGCTTGGTCGTGGAGCGATTTGAGCGTGAAAACCAGGAGTTTAAACAGGATACGTTCAGGGAGGGGGAGCCAGTGAAGAGAAAAGAGGAGAGGCTGCACATGGTCGAAGTGACGGGCAGAGTGAATGAACTTGGCGGCGGAGTTTTGGATAGCGATAAGGGGGGACAGGTGAGAGCGAGGGAGACCAGCAAGGAGGAGGTTGCAGTAATCGAGGCGAGAGAGAACCATGGCATGAACAAGGGTTTTGGCCGAGGAGACAGAGAGCTCATTGGCTGAGATGATCAGCAAAGATTCTCATTAGAGTTGAAAGGAGAATCCGTGACAAATATAACATTCAGTGAATTTCCCTACTTTGATATGGACCCGGCAAAGCAGATGTTTGGTCTCACTCTGATAGATACCTATTTCAGATTTTCCATTCAAGGCCAGCCTTAGAATTTGCCACGCCCAGGGTGAAAATGAAATGTAGAGTCCTCCATAGCTCCACTCCTTTATCTAGTGACAGTTACGTGTTACTTACACACACACACACACACACACACACACACACACATTTTCTCTCTCTTTTGCATGCACGTGTACACACACTCTTTCTCTCTCTTTTGCACACACACGCACACACGCATGCATGCACACACACACACACTCACTTTCTCTTTTGCACACACACACATGCACACACACTCTTTCTCTCTCTTTTGCCCCCCCCCGAATGCTTTCACACTTTCCTCCAAACCTCGCCTGCGCATTTGTGCAGGTGCTGCCAGATGTTGTCCCGGGATTGCCTCTGGCCGTGTCCATGGCTATCCTGGGAAGTGCACATCCTGGGCCAAAGCCGACCCAACCGGGCCAAAGTGGGCCAAAGCAGGCTGCCATGTCTGTTGTTCTTAACATTACATACATGTTTAACCTTTAGCTTTACATTTCTGTTAGACCTATAGTCCAGTAACTCTCCATGACAGACACCGCCCGGATTGGGGCCCACCATGGCCTGATGCCATGGCTGTCTGTCATTGGAAGCCATTGCGGCCTGTCATGGCAGGGGGCAGGGCGCAGCATTGGAGGGGCCAGGAAAGCCGCACGTTCATGCATCTCACAGGCCCCAACCACAGGCACGTTTGTTCTGAGGCCTGACCCAGTCTGGACTGTGTCCGCCATGGCTTCTCATTCCAGGCTGAGTTGCTGCGGGGGCACGATCATGTGTGTTTTTACCATGTGTGTGTGTCTCTGTCTGTGCAAAAGAGAGAGAAAGTGTGTGTGTGTTTGTGTGTGTGCATGTGTGTGTGTGCATGCGTGCATTCGTGCGTGCGTGTGTGTGCAAAAGAGAGAGTGTGTGTGTGTGCGCGCACACACACACACACACACACACACACACACACTCTCTCTCTTTTGGTCGGCAGAGCTATATCGGTTACTGGTTTTATCAGTATTGGATTAATGGGGGGGGGGGAAAGAGAGCATACAAAAGAGAGCTAAAGGTTAAACATGTATGTAATGTTGAGAACAACAGACATGGCAGCCTGCTTTGGCCCACTTTGGCCCGGTTGGGTGGGCTTTGGCCCAGGATGTGCACTTCCAAAGCAGTGAGGTATATACAGTAACTGGAAACAATGACAAAGGGAGGGGAGAGGAAGAGGAGGAGGTGAGACAATCCCCAGGTAGGGGGTCCACAATTCAAATGGATAGAACAAAAGCTACTGATAGTAAGTAAACTTAAAGCTTCCTGTAGTTGTAGAAATAGTCATTAGACGTTCACAGTTCTGTAATGGCTTGTGAAACCCATGTTTAAATTGAGTCCATTGATCTTTGTATCCAGCAGAGCTTTATCGGTTACCGGTTTTATCAGTATTGGATTAATCCGATATCGGATTTATCGATATCAGCATATCGTTTTTTTTTAACATTGCCGATTTTTCAGATCTTTGACACTGCGGCCATTTTAAAAATGACCGCAATGTTAAAGATCTGAAAAACTGGCACTGTTAAAAGAACGATATGCCTATACCGATATTATCGGTATTATCGGTAGTCCCATCCCTAGAGTGCATGCACATACATGCTTGCAGTTCCTGCAGGGCACAATGTGCCCACAACGCAGACCCGCACGGTTTGCACGCGGCTGTGCACGTGACCTGCGTGGCGTGGGATCGGGCCCACTGAGTGCAATGGTCACTTATCATGTCAACAGATGTTTTGCCGTTGGCTCCAATGAGTTCATGGCTTCAGACTTTGGTAGTACTAGATAACATTAATGAGTACTATTTAGTACTATACTACTACTAATATTTAATAATACTATTTAATGCTATGTGGTATTTAAAAAACAACCAAATAATCTGATGAATGCAATATTGTTTCCCACTATTCATTACAGTCCAACTTCAAAACCCTTGGCAACATTCCCGTATCAATTTTCAAATGTGGAACATGTATTTTGTTTGGAGTGGCACATTTGTGCTTTGGTCTTGGGTTTTTTTAAGGCCCTTCTCACACCAGATGCCCCCATCCTTGCCCACATGGGTGACTGGGGGGCGAGGGGGGGCATCTGTGTGGCCACCGGTGGGGATGGAGGGAGGTGAGTGTGTGCTCCCACTGTTAACAAGGAGACCCCACTCCCACTCGTGAATATTGGGGGGTTGGTGCCCCAATATCCACCTGACTCTTAAATTTAGGGGAATTAGTCAAATTGGTTGGACTAGGGGTCCCCGTGTGGCTCCCGGATCAGTCTGAAGTCAGATGCGAGCTATGGTCAGGTTATGTACCTTCCCCAAAAGAATAGTAAAAGGGAAAAGAGGGAGACAAAATGCTCAATAAAAAGGAATATTTATTTAACAGGAATGGGAGGTATAAAAAAACCACACACACGATTGGCTAACAGATTTTCCGGTCTGGCTGGCGGTTTTCAGAGGGAAACACAAGCAGCGGCTGCGAAAATGAAAGTAATATGGGGAGAGAGAGAGAAGGCTAGAAGCGAAAGGAGGTTGAAGAAGGGGAGCCAGGACCAGTGGCTACCTCTCTCTGCCTGTTGCAGAGGGCACAGGCAACCCCATGGATCCAGCAAAGTTTGGGGATGCAGGGGAGGGACAGACCAAAGTCTGGGAGACCCCTTAAGATCCAGACACGCACGGAGAGACCTGCACGTATTTGCTTCTAAAGTTTTCTCTGTTTCAGAGGGGGAGCCAGGAGTGGTTATAAGTTTTGGGACAAAAGATTTGGGATCAGCTTAAGTAGTAGTAGTAGTTTATTTGCGAGGCCAAAGGCGATTGCATAAAATAATACAAATAAAAACATGAAACGACAAAAGGTTCCTGTAAACAATAAAATAATACAAATCAGTTGGTGGTGACAGATGTATATTCATAGCCTGATAAACACTAGAGATACAGGCTAACCATATACTATACTAATATTGAAACAAACTTAATACCATCCCCGGGCCACAGAGAAACTACCTCCTACCTTACAACCCATAGTCTGGGGGGCAAGGGCCAAATCATAAAAAGTTTTTCTGGCCCGAGCCAGAAATCTTCCGGCTGCACCGATTGCCTAACCAAGACCAGGCCTAACTATAGGCCAAGGATTTTCCAGTAAGTACCAGGGAGATTATAACTTGGCAATAGGTTTATTGAGCCTAGGCCGAGGAATCCTCCGGAGGAGCTCTGAAATCCCAAAAGTTCCTCCTACAATGAGTTACACAGAGTAAAAAAGATGCAACACTCCTAATACTCTGGGAATCTGAAACATTCAAAAGGTAATCCAAAAGCCTAGAATCTTGCCTACCTGGCAGCCTTCCCAACAGCTCCTTCAAATGCCTTTCCCTAGGGACGTCGTACAAATGACAGTGTAAGATGGAGTGGGCCACTGTCTCCACATCGGTATTATCAAAGGGACATAATCTCTCTATAAAAGGGACTCCCTGGAAGTGACCCTCCAGCACCTGCGAGGGCGGGGCATTAACCCGAGCACGAAAAAACAGATGTTTGACTTTTGATGATATTGCGGTGGTTAAATATCCCGCCATATGCCCGGGTTTGGGTACCCAATCAATATATGCCGTAAGATGGGGCAAGTCATTAAACTTTCCGATCTCCAGCTGTCTTGCAATATCGGAGGCTCTAGTCAATACCTCCTTCCTTACAGCCCCAGGGAGTTTATGGGAGAGAGATTCTCTAGAGAACCCCATCTCCCTAAGTTGGGCCTCTATTTCCTCTGTCAACAGAGTCAAACGCAGCCTTTAGATCTATTTTAGAGGCCCAGGGGCTGAGGAAGGTGTCTTTACTGACTTCCTCCAGCAAACCTGAGGAGTGATTGAAAAAGATATTGCACCAGAGTTTCAGTGCATAATCCAGGGCCACCTGGAACCAGCTTTTTTGGCCCAGTTCCAGTCTTGCCACGACATATGGGGTGCCTTTCGGGTTACCCAGCAATCCCATAAGGAACCTACTCTGAATTAAATTTATATTTTGTGAGGAGAAGGGAGTCCAGAGCTCTGCTCCGTGCAACATCTGTGCTCTGGCCTTACCGTTATGAACCTGGACCGCTGACCTTATTCCACTTCTTCCCTGTCGCGTGGAGAAGCGGTATATAGAGCTAGAAGATCGCTTTGCAGCTACAGTTGCTCTCAGTATATGCTCTTTCCAGGTACCACTCTTGTGGAATAATAATCCCAAGTACCAGAAGGATTCTACCTGCTGGAGGGAATGGCCTTCAATAATCCACTGATGGAGTTTCTTTTGGCTAGTGAAGACCATAACCTTGGATTTGCTGTAATTAAGAGTTAGCTTATTAGCTTTACAGAAGGCAGCAAAGGCATTCAATTGCCTAATCAGGCCTATACGTGTTTGTGACATTAACGCTATGTCATCGGCGTAGCAAAGGCATCCAGTTGCCCTAGAAGCCAATCTCGGAGGGCAATATTTTGGAGCAGCCATAATTGTAATTATCTCATTGATATACGGGTTAAAAAGGGCGGGGGCGAGAACACAGCCCTGTCTGACGCCAAGTGTGGTATTTACTGAAGGGGTAACATGACCCTGGCGATCCACCTTAACCACCAATGAGGAGTTGTCATACAACGGCTGAATCAGGCTGAGCAGTCTTCTGTTGACAGAGGATCTCTGGAGCTTCTCCCAGAGAATTCCTCTGTCAACAGAGTCAAACGCAGCCTTTAGATCTAAAAAGGCCATGAAAAATTTGCAGTTCCGAGTTCGATATTTACTGGCAAGATGGTATAGCACAAAACACTGCTCGATGGTCGACCGGCCTTTCTGGAAGCTGGCCTGTTCAAGAGCTATAACTTCCTCCTGCTGCATCCATTCTGTAAGCCTCACCAGAAGGAAATGTGCATATATTTTCCCTATCACAGATAACAAACGGATAGGCCTGTAATTAGCTGGGTTGCTCCTAGCTCCTTTTTTATATATTGGAACAACCACCGCTTTCCCCCACTGGGCTGGAACCACACCTGCGTTATTAATTGCAGTAAATAAGGCAGCCAGGAGTGGAATCCACCACACCTTCTGGGATTTAATAAACTCTATATAAATGAGGTCAGGGCCCGGAGCTTTATGGTTTTGAAAGGACTCTATCAAAACATTTACCTCAGTACCCGTAACTGGGGGCCAGGGCAAAGTGTCTGTCTGGTCAAAGTTGGAGCGCCATGAGCTCTCCTTACAATCTGCAGCAAATAGCTCATGAAAATGGCTGACCCACATTTGCGGGTCAACCAGGGGGGATATCAAACTCAGCTCCCTTAGGTTTACACCATTGACAAGCTGCCAGAATCTTCTGGTGTCCTTCTGACCTACCGCCTGGAGTAAATTTCCCCATTGCATCTCTGCATGCTCTTGTTTTCTAGATCTTAAAAACTTCCTGTATTCCACCTTCAAGGCCAGAAAGTCAGAATGAAGCCTAGAAGAGTGGCCTACTCTATACTCTCTGTACATATTCTTAAGCCTAGTTCTCATCAGGTGACATTCTTGATTGAACCAGGGTTTTCCCTTAAAGAAATGGGAGACTCCGGGCTCCTCGTTCAAAGACTGAATGTACTTGCTCAGAACTGAGCTGAGTTGGTTATATACAAATATGGCCTCAATGCTGTCTATAGATAGAAGGATCTTCTCTCGTAGGTCACTACAAAGAGGCTGGGAAGTCCATTCTACAAGAGAGCTTGCGAGAGCACTGTCCCATCTTGGTGGCTTATGAACAGCCAACTGGGATACTTCAAAGTCCATGGGGGAATCATGTCCTAAGTTAGAACCATTAGGGAACAGGTTGAGAACTAGAGGGGGGTGGTCACCAACCAAAGTAGTTCCAATAAGAAAATCTGATATATGAGGGAGGACTGATGCAGATATCAGTACATAGTCCACCACACTGGAGCCACACGTTCCAATGTAGGTGAATTCCCTGGCAGGATCACTATATCCTGAACCATTTAAGGTGTGAAGGTTATGGGTTATAGCCAAATTTGTCAGTCTAATCCCCGACATAGTGACACGGGTATCCTTGGAGCTCCTAGGTTTAGGCAAAGCAGCTGACATCTCCGGGGGTATATCACAATGGGGGTCCATAGAATGATCATCCGGCCCCAATCGGGCATTGAAGTCACCTGTAATAACAAATAACCCCTCTGGAGGTTTGTGTTGGAGATCCTCCACTAGATTGTCCAAAGTTCTCTACATTCCCTCTCTATATGAACCGGTGTTGCATGGGGGGATATAAACAGTCAGTGCAATCAAGGTAAATGGCCCAAATTTAGCTACAAATCCCAATGCCACTTGTGGGGCAATTATGGGAATAAGATCCTTGAGATTTAAAGTTTGTGCCACAAAGCACCCCAAACCCCCCCATGCCCTATCTTTCATAGAATAATTAATGGCTGGCAAATCAAAAGCTGTGTATCCATTTAGCTCCAAGATATCCCTGGCCCATGTCTCCTGGACCAAAATAACTTGGAATTGATATAGGAGGCGAAGTCAACTTCGTCCCTATGCCTAGCCCAGCCTGCAATATTCCAGGAGCACAAGGCCAAGGTGGGGCAGCTGGGAGCCAAAGATAGTCACGAGGTGTTAAGGGCAAAAATCTCCTCATCACCCTCTGCCCCCCCAGGCCCCTCCAGTCGATCAAGTCGAAGGGAGGGAATGGTAGTCAGCTGGACCGTTCCGGTAGAGTCCTGACTGGGGATTATAGAGAGAAGGTTTTGTTCAGAAGGCTCCCCTACCTGGTTGTCCCCATTAGACAAGTCGGGCGAAAGCACTTCGGATGACCCACCTATCCCCTTACTGGTTAATTTGGAAAAGCACATAGAAGTATGGGTCGTTCCTGGGATGCCAGGAGCTGTAATCTAGTCTCAACGGGATTAACTGCTGGTCGCAAAAAAGATCTTTTGGGCAGGTGAACATTATTAGGGTTGACATTAACTACAGGAGAGCCTGATTTCGTCTGGGAAAACAACCTACTGGAGTCCTGTGCTGCATTATGGAGCAGAGCATGGACCTCCATGTTTTTATATACCCTATTAAGATGGACACTTTAAGAGCCAAAACGGCCGCTATACTGGATCAGTCTGTCTATTATCATGGGTGATCCAAAATGGATCACTAACCGCTGATAATGCCCCCTTGAAGGCAAATAGTTAACCCAAATGATGTTATATGGAGGGACTGAATCTCCTATAATAGTGGAGATGTGCCTTCTTATCTGGTTCTGAGAGTTCCATAGGGCCTATTCCCCCAAGATAGTGGAGCTATTTGCAGTGCCAAAGCTCTTGGCTCCAGCTTAAGAAGCTGTTTCCTCGTAGAGCCAGAGAACACTCTCCCATAGGGATGGGCGAACGCGGTTCGGCAGTTCGGAGTTTGGCCCGAACTCGGCCTGTTCGGATGACCGAACTCGAACACGAACACGAATGCGAACATACCGAACAAACCGAACACCGAACGGTGAAATGGCCGAACAGTTCGGTCAGTTCAGATCGCGTTCGTATGAGTTCAGGTGACAAAAAAAGGTTCACTGGAATGTCAAACATGACAGGGAGGTGTCAGTCACTGAGGAGCAGACTTCCAGGCACCAGGGGTGGAGAGGCTTGCAAGAAATGAACTAATTATCTGCCTCCCCCCTTCCCAACACCTTCTGAGCTAGTCACTGTTCCTGAACAGCAGGCGTTGAGTTGGATTTTTAGATTGCTTTAAGTTTCATTTCACTTTTGTAATGAAATGAAACTTAAACCATAAACTGAAACCTTGTGTTATGCACTGTACAGACTCATTGAGTATGTAATGTATGTATTTCACTACAGACTCCTCTTCT
>QEPC01005523.1:1380241-1393390 GCA_003113815.1 Sphenodon punctatus
TTTTAGTGTTTGTAGGAGTAGGTCTGTGTACTTATTAGATAATCCATTTAGTTCATAGCATTTAGAATAGTTAATAGCAGTTAGATTTAGTGTAGATAGATATATATAATATTAGATTAAAAAAATAAATTAAAAAACCCATATAAAAACAAAAAAACCAAATAAAAAGCAAAAGAAAACCATATAAAACCCAATAAAAAAACCAAAAAACCATATAAAAAACAAAAAAACACCCATAACAACACTTCCCGAACGGCCGAACCAAACAGCCGAACGGCCTAACCGAACGGCCTGTTCGGATGACCAAACTGAACAGCCGAACCCGAACTCGGTGAACTAGCCGAACTGCCAAACTGAATGGATGAACCGAACGCAGCCGAACCGAACTGCCAAAACGAACGGATGAACCGAACGCAGCCAAACTAAACGGCCGAACCCGAACTGAGATCTGTTTGCCCATCCCTACTCTCCCACCCTCTACTCCAAATGGCATGGGACCTTGTTCCTTAACCTGATCTACTTCTTGGGTTTGGCACGCTATCGAGCTTCCCTGGCAGATCCTGAGATTGACCAACCCGCGATCGCTTCCTTACATTCCATTATCGTAAGGCTAATTGATTTTAGCAGTCCAAGCTGTGAATCCAGCCTGGAGTGTAACCCCTCCAATGAACGTACAGTTTGGCCACTAAATCACTGATCAAGAAGCATTGGTTCCCCAAAATGGTAGGGAGGGAAGGTATCAGATGTTAAATGGGGGGTAGGGAGGAGGTCCTACATACTCCCTCCATACTTAAAGTTTCACTAGAAGGAGCATGGACCAAATAGCCAGGTTCCTGCAGTGATTCTTCCAATATCTCAGGACTATCTGTTGGAGTGCCCGATTTTTCGATAGGCACATGCAGGGACAATACCTCGGAGGGAGCTTTCGTCTGAGAGCTTTTGAGGAAATCCTCTAGACTAAGTTGTTTAGCAGCAGAACGAGTTTTCACCCCCTCCCTATGACATTTTCTATTTTTTGTCATTGTTAGGGTTTCCCCAGCCTGCCCTGGAAAAAAAACCTAGTAAAGCTCTCTCCGTACTAAAACAGGCCAGACCACTAGCCACCCCTATAATGTTGTCAACTAAACTATGAAATTCAGGGCAGACAGGATAGTATACAACCAAGCAACATCCAGGTTGATCCTACACAACAGTAGCCCCTTAGACCTACCCCCTCAACCCCCTTTGATCCCCAAAGGGCCCGGCCCTTCGGCTCGCGGCCTACGGCTCACGGCCTACGGCGCTGCCATTGGCGTGTTCCTTAAATAGGCGGCTGGGCTACTTCCGGGTTGGGGGGGAGGGTAAGAGTAAGTGTCCAAGTCCATGACACCCCCCCAGCTCCTATGCTCACTGTTCCGTGCCCCTGTATAGGTGTCTGCCGGGAAGCTGGAAGAGCAGTGGAGCCCAGCTCTGGAGCGGCCGCAGTAGATGGTATGTGGGGCTTAAGTATACTACAATAGGTGAGATAGGAAGATGTGAGAGATTTCCTGGGTGGGTTTAGGTCTGAGAAAAGGAAGATGTAAGCCACAGGCAGGGACCGCGTCTATTTCTATGTTCTGTACAGCGCCAGGCACATGGTTGGTGCTATATAAATGTTTATAATAATAATAATAATGCCCACAGGGGTGGAGGGACCAAAAATGTCAATAGGTGCGATGGGAAAGAGGTGCCAGTGTGTCTCGTTACACAAAAGGGAAGAGGCAAAGGGTAAACAAACTGGGGCCGTGGAGACAAAGGACACATCCGGGCATAAACGGGGAGATTTCTAATCAGTCTTGGGACGGAAGAGAATCATGAGGAGAGTCTGGTTCTGGCGGGCAATTCCCCCTGGTCAGGTGTGAGGGGTGCTAAAACATTGGGTGCTTCTAATTGTCGGTGCCTTTGGAGTCATTGCTAACCTAGATTCCATTCACCAGTGATTTCTTTAAACAGGAAGGAGGGCCTATTTTAATTGCCCCAATATTTACTCAGAGCTTCCTCCATCACCTTTTCCAAGAGCGGGCTGGGTTTTGCATGAAAGAACCTTTCCCTTAGGCTCCCTTGTTGCTCAACCAGGGCTTCGCTCAGGCTTTTCCAATGTCTGATGACTCATGTTCCTCATGTCCTTTCTGACCATGGGGCGGCGGGGGGAGGGGGGGCTGTCCTTTTTGGGGTGCATTCTGCACCTCTCGCAACACCATGCTCTCCCCGTCTTCACCCATCGCCCACACACGGAGGCATTGGGGAAAACGGAGGTGCCTCCATGTGTGGTGATGGAGATGGGTGTGCGTCCATGTGACGGGTAGCACACGTATCGCACACCCGCCGGCGCCTCCACCCATACCCCCTGCACCGCGGCACCTCTCGGGCTATTTAAAAAGGGCCTAAGAGAGTTGTGTTTCTGAAGAGAGGCAAAACAAGTCCCCCTTTGCTTCTGAATTTGCAGAGAAATGTGTGAGAGAAAGAAATTTCACCCATTTTAGACCCTTTCTTGCCAAACATTTCACATATCTTTGAACAGTGGATACATTTCGTTCCGATGTTGGACACATCAAGAAGCAGAGATGTGGTTTAAAATATCCCCACGGGTAGAACTGTTTCTTAATAATTGGTGTCCTTGTGGAAATAAATTACAGCTTTCACCTCAGAAATAATAACCCTGTTTGCAAAGATTCCAGAACAGGCACAACCCCAATCTGCTATGGGCGTGAGCTTTGAGCCTTTTCGAACTGTTTTGAAGTTGACAAACGAGTCTCTACAACTTAGTCTCTGCCTGAAATCACTCTGGTAACTTCCTGAAAGCTGTAAGTGACTGTGTCAAGTGGTTGCAGGTAATTATATGTTGTAACCTCTGATGAAACAGCTCGGGGGAACTATATAAAGGGTTTAGCTAGAACATGCTCATCATTACATCCCATTGGCCTGCCCTGGAAATCTCTTGAAGACGTTGGTAAGTCTTTTCTTAATACACTACTTTGAAACAGACGGTCAATAGAAAGGAATAATGAAGAGGCATAGGTAGGGGTTTTTAAAGGGGATGGATGATTTCAGATCCTTAACTTGAAATGTTTTAAAGGGACCAGACTTTCAAAGGGTGGGAACTCTGCATGTATTGAAAAACAGGCTGCCCCAGGCTGGGCGATTAAAATTCCTGATTTCTTTTCAAAATCTGGGTTTAATTAATTTTCTTTGTTGGGGCTATGCCTGCCCCTGTTTCCAGGACAATGCCAGGAACCATGGGGTTGGATCACACCATCTCAATTTAATATTAAGGACCTCCTTGTGCTTCACCTGTGGCGTGATTCAGGGAGACTATTCAACTCAGGGGCAAATACAGATTTGAATCTACACTCTGAAATGTGGCCTGGTGTTTCTGGGGGTGTGACAGATCAGAGTGCCAGGGGGCAGAATCTTTCATCCAGAAAAAAAAAAAAAATCAAACCAAATGAATCCAGACTCCATTGCTTTCTGAAAGGAGGATCATATTCCTTCAGGAGTCAGGACATCAATACGGAGATCAGGAACATCCTGATAAAATCGGGGTATTTTGACACTTAATCAATCTGAATTATGGCTGGTTGAAAAATTCCAAGTGCAAGCTTTTTTGGTTGGAAAATGTGGTTTGGTTGAAATTAAAGGAATTTGTGGGGAAATGTGGCCATCTTGACATTTTCCAACTGGAAAATCACACACTGAGAAATTTCAAAATGCAATAATTGAAAACTGTTACCTCACTCTCACACTCACACTCACTCTCACACTCACACTCACACTCACACTCACACTCACACTCACACTCACACTCACACTCACACTCACACTCACACACCTCCCTCCCCACCCCCCAAATGTGCCAAGAGTGAGTGATTTCTCAGAGACTGCATTATGTTAAAACAAAGCAGTACCCTTTTCCCAAATAATGATTTCCATTTTGGAAAAAATAAATAAATTGCTAGCTGATTTTGTAAAAATGATGTTTTGATTTTCGGAAACTTGCCAAAGAAATATTGTCTTAAATAAATAAATAAAAAAAACCAGGGCAAAAATTTGAATTTTTTCCCTTATAACAATTTGGGATGGATTTCCCCAACCCTTTTGTGAGACATTTTTGGACAGAGGCTCTTATTTTGGACAATGATTATTTTTTGGGCAGCCATCTGTCGGGGATGTTGTAGCTTTCATCATTCTGTATCCAAGCAGAGAGTTGAACTAGATGAGCCTTGAGGTCCCTTCCAACTCTAAGGTTATATAAGTCAATGATTTTCTGAACAACCCTACCAAGAGTAGCCAACCGCTTGAAAGTAAAATGATTTCAATAGTGGAAACCTGAGATTCACTGATGTTGAAAATGAATCTACACGTTGGCTTTTCCAGGATCTCCGAAAGCAGAACCATGGCCTCCACGTGTGCAGCACCATGTGGATCAGACTGTGAGCCCAACTGTACCTTGGAGAGGGCTCTGCAGACCATTGTGAATATCTACCATCAGTACGCTCCAAGAGAGGGCAAGGATGATTTCCTCAGCTTGAAGGATCTGACTGAACTTCTTAAGTGCCAGGCTCCGGCCTTCCTGTCAGCCTGTGTGAGTATGACCAGGGCAGTGCAGTCTGGCACTGTTTCCTGAACATGTGTTCTGGGTGGCAAGGGTCGAAGAAACACAAACAAGACCAAGTTAACGGGCAGTCGGCACTTCTCAGGGTAGATCTTCGGGAGGCGGTGTAAAACATTTTTATTCGGAAAGCCATTTGGCGGGTTGGCTGGGCTTTTGGGTAGGGTGGTGTTAGAGAGGGTGGGAGTTTTAAGTGGAGGGTTGGGGGGTGGATTGGTTTTTTTGGGTGGGGTTATGTTTGCGTTTTAATATTTCTATTTGTCATGTTGTATATATGTTTCCATGTACGGTGGGTGCAATCCTCTGGCCCGTGTAAGCCACTCGCAGGTGCAGTGCTCGGGCAGAATGCTGAGGTGCACACGCATGCCCCACGTGCAGGAAGCCATGCGGGGCAAAGGGGCGACCTGGGCCGATGTGACCCCCTGAGCCCATAGATAGATAGATATATAGAGAGAGCCGGGTGTAAATCTTGTGAAGCGTCCAGGTCCTGCTTCATTTCAGGATATGACTCCACAAAATCCAAATTTCCACGTGATCACTGGATCATTGGATCATGGGACCCAGAGCACAAGGTCTTTGGATTTCTCTAATACCTACACTTGTAGCTCTGCTACATGTTGTACCAGCGATGGCTCCATTCGCTCATTGGGGTAATTCAGTGCTGCAGTGCAGAACTCCACAATAACTCGTATCTCTTGGGTCTGTTCCCACCCCGGACAACCCTGCAGCGACAAAGAGCAACCCTAATGCTCTCCCAGTGCCATTTATCTTTGATCAGCAGCCTTTACCTAACATTGATTGTTTTCCTTACAGGGCAGGATCCGCCCTGGATACATCCAAGAACTCTTTAAACAGGCTGACGTGGACAAGAATAAACAGCTGACCTTTGAGGAATCCATAAAGATATTTGGTTTGCTGGCCGATGATGCACATCGCATCAGTCACGGGGAGGACCGATGTGGACCCGACAAGGATTGATCCAAAGTGATGATGAATTTGACGAGCAACTGTGACCTTTCCACTGAGCACGCCGGTTGCACTAACAGCCGACTCCTTCAGAAACAGCATCCCCAAGAGCTCCCTTCTGACTGTATCGCTGATGTGACATGAGACAATAAAATCACTCTCCTTGCTCTGCAAGTACTCGTGCTGTTGTCCATGCCGTCCCTTCTCCATGTCTCTGTGCTCGGCACACAAACATCCTGCCTTGACTCCACATGAGCATCCCCACTTCCCTTGCCTCCCACGTTACATTTCCCCTCCCACAGGCCTGCCTCTGTCCTTCCAGCCTGCCTCCGTCAGCCTCAGTGGAACAAGCCGCCATCTTGTTTCCTGAGATGGCAAGTTCCAAGTACATTGGGTGCCCCCTTGGTGCAGGGAGTGAAACACATTGGCAGGGACTCTGCACACCCTCTCTTGTGTCGATCTCCACTCCTTTAGCCTTGTGGGTGGGGTTCTTAGCTTAGAGTCTCTCCAAGGGACAATCCCATGAGCCTGTGTCTTCACACTGACTTCTGGTACGAGAACGTATCGTTTCTACAGCGCTACCGGGCATGGCCACATCAGAACGAAGCAGGATATCTCTGCCCCTCCCACTTTCTGATGTGTGGCGTGACATCATGATGCTCAGAACATGCCCCTCCCAATTCCTGGTGTGTGGCATGACACCTTTTATTTTTAATTTTTATTTATTTCAGTATTTCTATACCTCCCTACTCACCATACAGCGACTCATGATGCACAGAACATGCCCCTCCCTCTTTCTGATGTGTCCCCCATCCTTTTCACGGGGTATTTTTTAGACACGCACCTCCCCACCCATCCCCCACCTGTCATGCATGTTGCGGGGCGGCCTAGGGCACCAATGAGTTCCTGCAACGTGCATGATGGGCAGGTGATGGGTGGGTAATGGGTGGAGAGGCCCTGGTCTAAAAACAGCCAAAGTTTCATGGCAGGTGTTGAAAAGGGGCACGGAGCTCTCCAAAAGGTGCGGGACAGTCACTTGGCTCCACCCCCATTCTGGTGCGGCAACAGAGCGGTGTGGCGGCTCTGGAAGCGCAGGGAGGGGATGTCCCAGCAGGGAGGCAGCTCCACCGATGTCTAGCTGCAGTTGGGAGCTCCCTGGGTCCGCAAGGCAGCAACAGACACACTGACCCTTAGGGGACAAATCGTCTTGGCCTGCAGGGAGCTGGTATTCCCAGCCCAGCCCAGCCCAGGGATGGGAACATCAGTCTGACCCTGGATGAGTGAGTCGAGGGAGCAAAGTCATCGAATGAAGGCCCGGCCTGCTGGAGGGTGGCTGGACCCAGCGCCCGGGCTCCGGCTCTTCCTGCCTAGGGCCTGGTTTCTGTCTGGCTTAGGACAAGAGGTGCCTGCTGAGAGGGAACTGAAGTGGTAGAGGGAGACCATGCCCTTAGAACAAGGGGGCCGTAAGAGGAAGACCCAGGGTGCTAGGTCGGAACACTCCTGCCCAGGAGCCATCAGGAGAAAGACCCCCAGGGTTATTGATCCCAGCGTGGAAGACATTGAAGGGTGTGAAACCGAGCAGCCCCTGTGTGAGGCAGTGTCAGGAGGCAGGTCTCCAACCCTTGCCCCCAGGAGTGGTGACCAGACTTGCCGTGCCTGTGCTTTACAGCCCGTCACTCTTTCAAGGGAGTCGTGCCCCTTGCGGTGGCCACCCTCCTTCTCCTGTCTTACTCCAGTCCCTGCCACGTCTTCCAGATTCCTGGTTGACTGCCAGCCAGCATATAATTAGGGGTGGGAATATCGGTATTGGATAAATCCAAAACATCTGATAATCAGGTGTATCAGATTAATCTGATTATCTGATATTTAACGGTATCGGCATACCGGATTTTTAACATTGGCTGCTTTACCGGGTTTTTTTTTACATTGTGGCCATTGAAGTCAATGGCCGCAATGTAAAAAAACCCGTAAAGGGGCCAATGTTAAAAATCCGGTATGCCGATACTGGTAAATCGGATACCGGGGAGATCCGATACCGGTAAATCCGGTATCCGGTATTCTCCCTGCTGTCCCATCCCTAATAAACCTGGCAAATGGTGGCAGGAACCTGGTTGGAGTATCTCGTCTCGGTGTGCCTCTGTGCTAGAGGGTGCGCAGAAGCCAACCCCTACAGCTTTCGTTTACAACCACTCCCCTTCGTTTTTGGTTTTGTCCCCGTTTCTTTTATTAATTAATTTATTGAATAAATAAATCACTGTGCATTTACAAAATGGCTGCCAGACCATTTGATGCATCGTGTAGCCTTTTCCCGAAATGGTGACGATGCTGCCAGCGCCATTTTGGGAAAGGGCGTTGCATGTGCAGAACGGCCCTGTCTGACATTTTGTACGTGCACAGGTGCTTTAATTTTTATTTTTAAAACAAAAATTGCTTATTCTGCTGTATTCGTATTTTAAGTACTAGAATGAATGGGGCTTCATTTTTTTTAGTAATTAAAAAGAAAAATGGAAACAGATGGCACCCCCCCTACTCTGTGCTCAACCCCTGCGCTTGCTCCTCTGAGTTCCTTATCCCCAGTCTTACTCATTACGCCCCTCGCTCTGGCTTTGCTTTCCTCAACCTTGATGAATGTAGCTGTATTTGCAAGAGCTGGTGTAGTCTAGTGAGTTAGGTATCGACCTGGGTAACCAGGGTTCAAATCTTATCTTGTTTTCAAAGTCACTGAGTAGCCTCAGACTATTCTATTCACTATGTATCAGCTGGAGTTCCCTCATCTGTAAAATGGGACTATTGATGACTCAATAATAATCACAGGGTGGTTTGAGCATGAACTAGACAAGGATTGTGAAGCAATTTGGACACAGAAAGGACTATTTAATATATAATGTTTCTCTGCAGACCTCTGGGCATCATGAATCAGAGGGTAAATGTCATGAGGTCTTAGCTGTCCAGGACAGATGCCAAGGCTTGGGTAGTGAGAGCTGCCCCATTGAAATGAAGGCAATTAGTCTGCTATCCTAGAGCGTCAGGAGACTGATGTTTTTAATTAGTTGGGGGAAAAAGAACTAAGGGTTGCCAGACTGACTTAAGACCAATGGTCCATCTAGCCCAATATCCTGTCTTTGACAGTACCAGCTCCAAATGCCTCAACCAGAGTCTAGAGAGTGTGTCCCATCTCCTGTCTTTCGCTCCCAGATCCTGGCATCCAGGGATTGTTTCTTCCAACCAACTCGGTCAATAGACATGAATGGGCCTGTCCTACATTGACTTACCCACACTGACCTACATTGACTCTTTCCCACACTGATACAAAAAAGGTCGCTGGGAATAGAACCCAGGGCTCCTGTCTTCCAGTTCTGCACTTGGATGAGCACCAGGGTATCCTAAATGTCTCACTCAGTAGCTTACCCAACACCCCAACCACCAATGTTTTACACCAGAGCTGATCAGCACATTTCCCTGATGACCATGATCGAGAGACATCTTCTCCAACTGGAGGAGGAGGCAGTTAGAGGTCACACAGGACAGACACTTGGCAATGCTTGAGAGGAAAGTTTTATTGGCCTATTACAATGACAATTTCTGGTTCCATTGATGCCTCTGGACCCCAGACTGGTCATGATTAATCTCAGTGACTGTTATTACAGTTGGGGTGACTGTGTGCCCCAAGGCCCAGACGAGTCACCAAGACTGTGACTATGTTCCAAGTCCAACATCAGAGATGGTGGGATCTTTCATGGGCATCGTTAAGTACGGCTGCGAGCACAAACAGGAACTCGCTGAATACGATAGACTTGTCCGTGTTCTTGTCAGCCTTCTCAAAGAGGGAAGTGATGTAGGCGTCCTGAGTCTGGTTTTTCTGCAAGGAGAACAAAAGCAGAAGGGGGATTCTGTTAGCAAAATAATGCAAGCCCTAGGTAGCGCTGGGTGGCTTTTACTAAGCATTGTTGTAGTGCCTAGAATTGCTAGCACTGGGCAGGTTACCATTTCACTAAGTTGTATTAGCTCCTCTACTTCCTCTTATACTTCTGGGGTCAAGTGGTGGAAGGCTCAGGATAGGGTGGAGACCCATCACCTTTCTTTCTTTCTTTCTTTCTTTCTTTCTTTCTTTCTTTCTTTCCTTCCCTTTCACAAATTAAGCACCAGCATTATGTCCCTCTCCAAATTGTACGGAGCCTCCAGACTTACTGTAATAAAGAAGTCTCTGGAAAGGGGAGGTTCAGGGTAGGGAGTTTACACCACCCATGTTCCACATTGTTTCCTAATTCCATTTTCTCCCCCATCTGTTTCCACTGGGTATTTTCTCTTTGAGCCTTCTACCATATTGAAGTGGGGAAGAGAAGACAGGAGAGACCCTCAGCTGGTGCCAATTGAGATATACTGATTGAACGCTAGGGATGGGAAAATAGGAATCGGACTAATACGATTCACCCGATTTTCCCAATCCACCTGATTTTTATTGGATTGGATTAATTCAGGGGTGCACTCATGCTCATTTCCCCCTCTTTGTTATTGAACTTTGTTAGGCTCTTGTTTGGTCCATTCATCATTCTAAGATTGTGGCTTAGAATGATGACTGGCCCATTGAACTGAATAGGTTTGGCTTTCCATTGACTTCAATAGGAAATTTTCCCCACTGGAGTCAAGGGGGAAAAATACGATCCGATTCTGAAATGATTCAAATACGATTATACTAAAGACGTTACCAATTTTGATCTGATTCCGATTTCCAATACAATTTTCCATCCCTGTTGAACACTGGTCATTATGCACAGAGATTCCACTGGGTTGTCAATGCCCAGTGCCCTACGCCCATTCCAGACAGAGCCCACTCACTGGCGTGGTGTCCTTCAGGAAAGGTTGAGCCTGCTCCTTCAACAGCTTTGCAAACTCTTTGGACTCCAGCTTGTCATTTTTGGGATTCAGGATGGCATACTGGTGGTAGATGTTGGTGATGCATTCCATGGCCTTTTCCAGCTGAGTTTTCATTTTGCTGAGCGGTTTGAGAAACCTGAGGGAGAAAGCAAGTGGTTAGGAAAACTGTCGGGGGAAGTAGAAAGAAGACGGCGATGATGATGCAGGAATGGGCTCTCCCCCCCTCTTGATTATGCGCGTGTTTGAGGGACATTATGCTTTGCTGGTTTGGTATCGGTGAGATTCCTTCAGTTGTGTGCTTGAATGAAATTCACTCCTGCACAGAGAGTCTGTTACAAACCCGATCCACCACTTTCTGACACCTCCTTGTGAAATTCCAACATGCCCATGAACATTAAAACAATAAAACGTAAAAACTGTTCCTTGAATCAGGAACATGGAGCATCTCTCTCCCCAACACAAAAGACACTCTGTAGACATCTGGTGCTTTCATCCAAGAAGCCTATTTATTTTTATTTATTTATTTAATTTTTCACATTTTTACCCCACCCTCTTCCATAGACTCAGGGTGGCTAATCAGTACTTGTAATTAACGGATCAGTTAGCAAATAGCTAAAAAAAAGTACTTGATCAGTGACTGATGGGCTACTCGATTTGCCAAAATACTGTTTTAATCCCGATTTTCTGACTTCCGGCACCGATTTCTTTACCGATTTATCCCGTTTTATCGACTGGTTACTGTCATTACTGGAGACTCAGTAACGGTAATACCCTGTATTTTCCAGTAATCACAGGCATCTGACACGGTACTCAAAATTGTGGGCATTATCCATGTGTAGCAAAGGAGTTGTTCGTTGGAACTCTATCCTGGACTCCTCTTCCCAGATTCTAACATATTGGCTCCATCTCCTGATGCTGCCCTACCACCTGCTCCCTGGATTGACACCTTCTCTGACTGAGCATTCAGCCCGGAACCCCTCCCCTGATAGCTAGGGGGTATTCATGGCAGATGTTCCTTTGAGAAAGGACTGAAGTGAATAATCAGATTAGCTACGTAGAATAGTAAAGATTAAGCCATAACCCAGAGATTTGCGACTGGATATAAACCCCTTGGCTTTGGTGGAGAAGTCAGTTGTCAGGATGACTATGGAGGCAAATGTTTTACAGGTAGCTTATTCTAGAACTGCCCACAGCTTGGTTCATAAAACATCATCTTCTCATCAAACCCTGGCTTGCGGTGGAAGTTTCATAGACTGGTTCTAGTGCATAGAATCCCTTTGGAAAGGTACAAGAGAGAGGCTTACCTGAGTTTCTGGAGCTTGAGTTAGGAGATCAGTCAGGTGCGATATGTACAAGCACCCAGAGGGGATGGATTTTATACTCTTGCTGACTCACCCCCCCAGGGAGCGACACAGTTTCCCTTTACTCTTCAGAGTCATCCTGTGGCGCAAGACTCATGTTTTTTTAATTCCTGGGTGTGGACTTATGTTCTTAACACTAATTAGGAGGCAAATCTTCCTGAACACAGGGTAAGACAAGATAATCCCTCTCCGGGAAGAGAAGGAACAGAAGTAGTCATTTATTTATTTATTTATTTGATAGATTTCTACCCCATGATTTCAGTCATGTGTGTAAGATTCTCGTTGTGATGTAAGAAGCTGGGCTATTGATCCTACCCCAGGGTCAAATCTTGAGATCCCACCAGCCAGCATCAAAGCTGGGGTCTCCAGTTACAGGACTGAGGGACCTAAAGACAATCCAGATGCTCCTAAACCCAAGGAAGAGCAATGTGGTTTTACAGGTTAATGCAGTAAATTACTAATGCACTGAATCAGAGAATCCACCAAACATTCAATGGATAGCACTTGGTATCTGGACCTTTATGGATTGCGGCGGGTAGTGCAGATCTAGCCAGATACCAAAGAGGGGCAGCTATTTGTTTCAAACTCAAATTTTATTGTACAAATGATTTTCTCTGTCAATTATGTAGGCAGAGAAAAAATAAGTCAGATGATATCTTTAATTGGACCAACATCTGTTGGTGGGAATATGCAAGGTTTTGACACAAACAGGGCCCTTCCTCAGGTCAGTAACAAGATGAGCATGAATCGACACTTAATTAGAAACTGTGGCCCTTCTAGGTTTTGTATTGTTGAAAGTATCTCCTTCCCACTCCACAAATGCGGAGACCCATTTTTCTCTCGGCTGATGAAGAAAGCCAGCAGTTAATAGCCAGTGCGGAAGGGGCAGTAATGATTTAGACAGTGAATATTATTATATATTATTATAGAATAAAATAATATTAGTAGACCTAATAGTCTGTCATATCAACTAAGAGAATGATATTCCAAGCTTCAGTTTCGATGAATTTCAAAATAAAATTCAAACTTATGAAAATCTTTCACACTAGGCAACCAAAGAGAGAATCTGGAGGTATTGATATTAGACATATCTCCTTGAGGAGCAATGTCTGAGATCTTTTACAGGCAGGGCCGGCCCCAAGGTTTGTGAGGCCACGTGCGAAGTCTTGGTGCGGGGCCTAATTTGCATAATTAGGCACCACCTAATTATGCAAATGTATACATTTACATAAAACTTACTCCCTCTGGACAGGAAGGATTCCCATTCTCCACCTCTCCGAGCAACCATGGAGAAGCATGGCCTCCTAATGCTTCCCCCCC
>QEPC01005523.1:1395457-1411460 GCA_003113815.1 Sphenodon punctatus
GCCCCATCCATGCACTGGCGCGCCCATGGACTCCCCACCTGGCAGAGCCATGTAAAAATATCATGTGAGGAGCCACTCGAAGAAGAACAGAAGGTTGCTACCTTGCAAACAAGGTTCTTTGAGATGGCTCCGAACATTCTCACAACACCCACCCTTCCAGCCCCACATGGAATTCTTTTCTTATATTTCTAGAAAGGGTTGAAAGGAACTGTCATTCAGAGGGGGAGGGTTCTTTTTATACCAGAGGAGTTCAAGACCATCATGTGGCCTATTATTTGAACAGGGTGAGTGCGCCCAACCCAGTTGTGAGAATGTTGAGAGCCATCTCGAAGAACCTTCTTTACAAGGTAGCAATCTTCTGATCAGCACGTGGGGAGGAGCTGTTTGTAAACAGCCTTATCTCCCAGCCCGATCCAGTGTCCCTGCTGCTGCTGCTGCTACCGCTGCAGCACTACTAGAAGGCAGAGGCAGGTGAGGGATGGGGTCTGGAGGAAGAATTACTTTCTGGGGGAGAAGCTGGCTGCAGCCTGCTGCCCAGCCAGGCAAGTGCGGGGCCCCAGCTGGTGGCGGGGCCACGTATGGCGGCACATGTGGCACATGCCTGGGGCTGGCCCTGTTTACAGGTGGGAAAGAGCTTACCTAACAACTCTTGGGCTGACAGTCCCAAGAAGGATAGAACTGACTCCAATGATTTAGTCCATACAGTCTATCCCTGTTGATGAGTGTGGTGGAATGGGAGATGTTCCTCAGATATCTCCCATATTTTAGTCCAATTTTTGAGAAAAATTTGACAAATTCCAGCTTTGAGAGAGAAGACACCTCCGCTTGTAACCCTTGGAGGGTATATTCATGTATTTATGTATTGGGCCATGGCAGTGCCTGTAATAAATTCATTCATTCATTCATTCATCCCTTGGAGGGGACTTAGCTAAAACCATACTCTCCCCAGAAAATAATTTTGAATTAATTCCAGCTCCCCATCAATGACTGAACACATTGCACGGAACTTTTTGCTAAAAATTCTTCATCCAATTCCAAGCCAATACCAGTTGTATTAATTAATTCATTAATTTATTTTTAAAAATGGTTACCCAGCTCCTCCTGTCACAGGCAGCTCGACAATCAAAGATGAAATAGTTTTGCTCATTTTTATGTTCATGTTTTCATATTTTTCTTTATACATTTTACTTATTTAGAATTTTTCTGATGTTGAAAAAAGCAAAAAATTCAAGACAAACCTGTTCTGGAAAATCTGAATTTGCCACCCTTAAGTATGATATATAAAAGTGTGTGTTTGTGTAACAAGAAAAAACACAGTTTGAATGCAACGAGGCTATTTCCTGCTTTAGTAACCATTAATTGCTTGTTGTGAAATAGCTATTTATTACACCGGGATGTGCTGGGAAATAAGCCAATTTTTACCATGAAAAACAACAACAAAAGTCTTAAGCCACGATCCATGGTGAGTGTGCTGTTAGCTTTAGTATCATTACTTTGTTTCAAAAATGTGTTCTTTCTGTTTGGGTATTATTGGTGCTAAATAATACCAGAACCGTGGTAAATAGAACAAGAATGAGTGAATTAAGTTCAAAAATATAGATGCGACTGAATTCCCAAAATGAAGTAATGTCATGGGTGACTTTTGGGATTAAGCCTTTTTCATGTTTCCTTCTTTCTTCTTTGTATCTGTTTTCGTCAACCCCGCCTCTCCATTTGTATCCAGTTATATCCCCATTTTCCTGGTCCTTGCTCCTCTAATATTGTTTTCCCAAAAGAGGCAGAGTCACTGCTTTCTAGAAAGTTACAAAACCCTTGGCACTTGTATCCAAAGCCGTGAAATGCTGATGTGTCCTCCCTTTGGGCGTCAGCTGGACTTTTGATAGCTTGGTTTTCCCATCAAAAGTCTCAGAACCAAGGAAAACTCATGGACCAACTCTGTGCCAAGAAGGATATACGTGGAAAAAGTCGCTAAGCACGTGGTCACCACCGTATTGTGTAAGAGACCAATGGTTTATCTTTCCCACTACCCTGTCTCTAATGGTGGCCAAATGTGGGTCATTTTGACCTTGAAATCTATGAAAAGGAGCACTCTAAACACAGGGAAGACAATAAACATATCAGTTAGGGATACTTCCCATTGGGAAGGTTCTCCCCAGATAGGAAATTTCCTACCTGTGAGTGATACCTGCACTTTCAGGTACTGTTTCAGGTTTTCAGCAGGCTGACCAATTATTACTGATTGGCTACCCAGATACCTGAAAAATATCCGGTACCGATATTTTTGATTTTCTGGTTACCGATCACTAAATTAGGATGGAAACCCACCAAAAAATCAGGACCAGAAGTTGACATTCTGGGACATTGGGTATTCAAATTGGGTTGAGATTTGGTGCTGACTGGTACCTGATACTGTTGAGTCAATTTGAGTAGTGGAAATTTGATGGATAGACCTGTTTTTGCAGGTACTTGTTTGAGCTCTATTCTCCTCAGTGGCCCAGAGCTCACTTCATGTGATTGATGGCAAAAGTAGGGAACTGAAACAAATATCCACGGTGACCTTTATGGGTCTAGTGACTGAAATGGTAGCTTGGCTTGCTCCTGAGTGACCAACATGGACCTACCCCTCTCCCCCCCGGGCAGACACTTCTGTCAAGAGACAATGCACATGAACCCAAGAGCCATTTGCCCACCCTGATCTATGTGCTTTGTAATCCCCCAGAGTGGAAACTTTTCTCAATATTTGGGGTCTTTAGGAAAATAAATTATGGGGCTTTCATAATGTTCATGCTAGGGTTGAATCCAGATTTTTCCCCGTTTCCAATTGGAACCACGTGTTTCATTCAGTCTGATTGAAATGGGAATGAATGCTAGAAAAACCCACCCTAGTGGCGATCGTGCATGTGAAAAACGGTCCAGCGGCCATTTGTGCATCTGCCAATGTCCGTTTTTTTTTTGTTTTTTTTTTAAATTTAACTGGAATTCTGATCAGAATCTTTTTTGATTGGAATCCCGGTCAAAATACTGAATGACTGTTTTTGGTTTTTAAATCCCTCCCCCTCCCATTTATTCTGATTTTGATCGGACCGATTAAAATGACTGGTTCCAATAGGAAACGGGTGAAAATCCGGACTCAGCCCTTACATGAAATCTTTTCCAGTTGGAATTCTGTTCGAAATACCGGACAACGGTACCATTGTCAGCGCACCCCAATGAGACACAGAGACTTGAGTTGGTGTAAAACTGGCCGCACTCATTTATTAAATTCCCAACCATAGGCAGGTGGGGAAATTGCATTCTGCAATTCAGGGTCCAATATGCCCTTTAACTAATTGCACTTATTAACTCAGGTACTGCCCGGACGTGCCTTCCGTTGACAGTATTCTAACCAAACTTTTCATCCCCTCCTACGACAGGGCAAGGCCAAAGGGGGGGACAACCCACTGTGGGTTTGAGTAAGAAGTGAGGTGTCCATCATGTCTGAAGACAGCGCATGTCCCTGCTGGCCCCGGTTAAAACACCACTTCCAGGGCGCGTGATCACAGAGCCCTGCATTACCCCGTGTATCATCTTCCCATCTCTTACTGAGATGACTCTAACTACTTCATAACCTACCTATTAAACTTGTTGGCATATTGGACCCTTGCTGAGTGTGACAAATCATTAACTTATAAATTTCAGGAACCAATTAGATTTAAATTATTCCATATCCTTCACTTAATTTGAATCCAAATTCAGTCTCTAATTAAAACCAATCATGACTACTCCATCATTCCTTTAATAATTTTCCAATTAAAATTATAATGATTCACCTATTTAGTTTTGCCTACTCTGCACTGTCGAGGAGGCAAAAAACACAGTCCTTTTGAAACAAGGCTCCCTGTCAAAATTCCTCCTCGGTCGCCTAACGGCGACCATTTTTTTACCACAGTGCTAGAGGGAGGTGGGTGGGCTGCTTCTCTGCCCTCCGCTTTGGGAATGCCGCGCCATGCGGCGAACAGAGGAACGCCCCTCCTAAAAGGGGCGTGCACTCATGGTCCCACGAGGTGCGCATGCGCAACCTCGTTCTCGGGACGGTTGCTCCGGCAACCTTTCTCAGGGCACAAACGGGTCTCTCTAACGAGCCCCGATTTGCCAGCCATTCTCTGCGTCTCTCCCACCGGGGGGGGGGGGCGGAACGCGACAGTCACCCTGTCGCCGCCATTTTGGGCTGAAGTGGACTTGTCGGCGCACCCCAATGACACACAGAGACTTGAGTTGGTGTAAAACTGGCCGCACTCATTTATTAAATTCCCAACCATAGGCAGGTGGGGAAATTGCATTCTGCAATTCAGGGTCCAATATGCCCTTTAACTAATTGCACTTATTAACTCAGGTACTGCCCGGACGTGCCTTCCGTTGACAGTATCCTAACCAAACTTTTCATCCCCTCAAAAAAAAGGAAAGGCCGAAGGGGGGGGGACAACCCACTGTGGGTTTGAGTAAGAAGTGAGGTGTCCACCATGTCTGAAGACAGCGCATGTCCCTGCTGGCCCCGGTTAAAACACCACTTCCAGGGCACGTGATCACAGAGCATGCTGTACCCTGCATTACCCCGTGTATCATCTCCCCATCTCTTACTGAGATGACTCTAACTACTTAATAACCTACCTATTAAACTTGCTGGCATATTGGACCCCTGCCACTAAGGGGTGGTCAACCTTGAACCATCCCGCTCCCCACATCCTAGCCAAACATTAACTTCTCCAGGTGACCAGCCAAGGCTGCCAGGTACATTTCATTACCTAGGTCTGATAAGTGAACTCCATCATCCCTGTATAATTCGGGCCTCTTGTGTACAATCCCTACGTGTCTGATGTTAGTTCCCCCTAAGCTCCTCCACCATTTCCCAAGTTCTCGATTAGCATTCTTCCTGCCTTGTCAACCCTCCCAGAGTTTTGGGCCCTGCTCCATTTTATCCTGGGCACCCAATCTGTCTATACTATTCTAACCCCTTGAAACCATTGCCTAATTGTTAACAAATCTTCCTTTATATTAATTATTAAACTAACACCCTTTCGATCGGGGAGATCATTCTCCCCCAGGTGTAAGACCAAAATTGTCTGTGGAGGGAGGTGGCGCATGCTCCCCAACAATGGGAGGAGCTGCTTCCACCTCAGACCACTCTTACCCAACCATCGAGCGTGTGCCTTATTACTTAAACCTAACTGTGAACCCCATTTGGATGTTGTTGCAGCTGCTTCTGCCCATCGTACGAGGCTGTGGCCGATGATCCACACCTCCTCTCGTGCAGACCTGCCGGCCCTGGGTCCTGGTAGGAACAAACAGGGATTGTTAGCGGTGGTAGGGTCGAATGTATCTCTTATATGTATTTGATCGCCATCTTCTGACCCGTTGGATCGCTGATTCAGGCAAGCCAGCTGCTGCTGCCACTGTTGCTGCCCCAATCCTAAAAGAATGTGATCCAAAATCCATAGCCGGGAGGCCAATCTTTTTTTATGGCCGCTCGAAGAATAGTTGTAACTTGATACGCTGTGGCAGATACACCCATTAAGTGAACAAATAATGGTCTGGTAATTTTTGGTCTAATTGCCATATATTTCAGCATTTGGGACACGGGGCATATGTTATCTGGTCCTCCTTTATACAGTTCCACCCTCTGACCACGCCCTTTTTGATCGGTCTTTGACCGACGGAGCCGTAGTATTACTTGTGGATGAACTGCCTGTAGGTCTTCTAAATCAAAGGCAGTCCTGGACGAATCCCTGGCGGAATTGCTGACAACTTCGCTTACCCTGAAACCCCCAAAATACATAATGGCGTATATTGTTTGGAATAATTGGACCTCGTAAGCATTGTAACAAATGTCACCTAGGACTGCTACTACTCGAGTCAGAATTGGGGATGTTATAGGGGATCGTAGTTTACGAGCTGCCGACTGCTTGCGGGCCCATGCCTCCAGCATATGTTTTATATAGAAACTGTTGTCAGGAGGCTGGAATCCTTTCAGCCTGCTGACAAAATTGATGGCAGCGATCTTTCCGGCTATGGTACCCTCAGCTAGGCCCCGTTTATGTAGGGCTAAGCTAAATTGGAGGACTTCGGCTTCATCTATGGGAAACCCAATCCCCCATCCTTTACCTGCCCTGAATTCTTGAAATTCCCTGAAGGCCCTACCATACGCAGCCTGTGTTTGAGGGACCAATGCCCCCTGGACGGTGGTCTGCACTTCTACCTCCCAAGGCTCCAGATTCCTTCCGGCAGCTGGTCCGGTTCTGCATAGGCCTCTGGGGCCAATTCCCGAAAGCGGTCCATCTGGAATCGAGAAAGGGCATCTGCTATCCCATTGTCGATTCCAGGTACGTGCCTTGCGATGAAAAGGATGTTATCTTTCAAACACGTCAGCACTAGCGCCCGGACCAATTGCATGACCCTGGGTGATCGAGAGGAGAGTGAGTTAACCACATGTACAACGGCAGAGTTGTCACACCAGAAGACAACTGTCTTGTTGGCGAATTGCCGCGTCCATAAGAGCACTGCAACTGTTATGGGGAATAATGCTAAAAAGGTGAGGTCCCTGGTAACCCCGGTGTGATGCCACTCGTTGGGCCATGGTGCATTGCACCAATGCTTTCTAAAGTATAAACCAAAACCAACTCTACCTGATGCGTCGGATTGAACTTGTAAGTCAGCTTGCAGGAGCAATAACTCTCTCCAGAAGCTAACTCCATTGAATTTTTTAAGGAATGCCTTCCAAACCCCCAGGTCATGCCGCATTTCACTGGTAACCCTTATCCGAAAATGGGGGGGCAATTCTCCTTTTCATTTCCCGTATAACCGAGATAAAAATGCCCTCCCAGGTGCCACCACTCGGCAAGCGAAATTTAGACTCCCAATCAAGGACTGTAGGGTTCGTACAGTGATTTTTTGAGTTGAAAGGCATTCGTCAATCTTATTCCTTATACCAACTAACTTTTCAATGGGTAATCTAGAAGACATGGCTTCGGTGTCCAATTCAATACCTAAGTAGGTGAGCTTGGTTGCTGGACCTTCTTTTTTTTCTGGGGCCAATGGCACACCCAGCTCGGCCGAGACATTTTGAAACAAATGCAGGGCGGCATTACATTCGTCCGTCCTTGGGGAGCCGATTATGAGGAAATCGTCAAGATATTTCGTTACTGCACCCCCTTTTAGCCTCCGGGTAAAAACCCATTCTACTAAGGTACTGAATCATTCAAAGACCGAGCAGGAAATTGAACAACCCATCGGCATAGCCTGGTCATAATAATACCCTGCCTGAAATTTAAAGCCAAGGAGATGGAAGCTCTTAGGGTGTACTGGCAACAGTCGAGATGCTGATTTTACATCGCACTTTGCCAGGAGTGCTCCCTTCCCTGCGGAACGTACTTTAGCCACCGCCTCGTCAAAAGACGCATATTTAATGGTTGAAAGCTCCTTGGGTATGGCATCATTGACCGAACTACCCCGAGGGTGAGATAAGTGATGAATTAGGCAAAATTCACCTTTTGCTTTCTTGGGGACTATTCCTAAAGGGGACACTATGAAGTTCCCCATGGGTGGGCGTACAAAGGGCCCCACGACCCGACCCTCTAGTCTTTCTTTCTCGATCTTGGACCTCACCATGTCCTCCATCCCCATTGTTGATTTAAGGTTCCTTGCTTTAGTTCGCTGACTCACCTCAAACGCCGGTATGACAAAACCTTTCTTGAAACCTTTAACAATGTAATTAACCTCGGCCCTATCTGGGTGCTGTTGTAAAGCTCTTTCCAGTGCATCTATTCTAATTGGGGTCGGGCCCTTTTGTATTACGTGACCCAGCGGGAGAGCTGGTACCCCCTTTTCCTGTTCCTCCCCCTGAGCCATAGCCCTTCTTTGCCCCTTTTTGCCCGGCCCTATAACAGTTAATTGCTGGGTGTCCACCCCTGCATCTGGAACAGGAATGCCGGAACCTACAAAATTGGCGATTGCATCGACCTTTTTTGTTGTATTTCCGACAGGTGCCCGAGGTGCCTTGACCTCCTGCACGGCTGTCTGCTCGAAAGGAATCATACCCCAAAGCAACCCCACCCCGGACCAGGGGGTGTCCACTGTCAGCTCTGGGTGCCCTAGTGACATCAACCATACATTCTAACCAAAGGTCGGGTGCATGTATATCCCACCAGAGCCCAGGTGTGGTGGCAGCTCTGTGGCGAAATGCCTCATCGTAGCGCAACTATGCGCCCACCGGTCCTGTTCCATAGGCACGCCAAACTATATCGGCGTACTTATGGAGCTCTAGCCCCCGGCTGGGATTGGCTTGCAAAATTACCCCCATGTACACCGCGAAAGCCGCGGTCCAATTAGCCCAGTTACGGTCGGCTTTTGGGCGCTTGAATTTTTCTTTTTCTTTTTCCTCATCGGGCTCGGAGTGATCCACTATTGGGTCACTGAATAATAGGGCATAAATGTCAATATACTCCCCTTTTAAAAAATTTCTTTCACAGCAGGCAGTAAATGTGCCCCAAATGGCGCAGCCATGCTGGGAATAGCTCCCCCTGGGGGTGGGGGGGGAGGGTTCCTGTTTGCTCCTTCGCTATCACCCCAGGTGTTGTGGACTGTTCCCTGAGTGTCTCGCTAATTGTTGGGGGCCCTACGCCCTGTAAGGCTCCTACTTGCCCTGTGGCTCCGATAGGTTGGGTATCAAGTGAGATGGGAGGTCTCTGAGTCGTTTCGATCGGGCCAGACCACAATTGTGTGTGACCCGTCGAACCTGTTGGTGGGGGAGGTGCTGGTGCTACCCACACTCAACCCCCATTTAAGCACATGAGTTGAGGGGAAGATACGCCCTGTCCTGGCCTTCCTTCCGGTGGTACTGGACCCTTAGGTGCCACCGTCGTTTGCCCTATACTATTCCCTGGTGTGGTCAGTCCCTGTACCGGGGAGCTGTTAACCATTGTCTCGCTGGCTCTAGTACCCTCTACAGTGTTGTGTTCATCTTGTGTGCTCGTCAACGCCACTGCTTGTGTTCGTGAGGGGAGATTGCCTGATCCTGCCACTTCCATTGTTCTTCCAGCGCATAGTTCGTCCTTGATGGCGCGTATCCTCCTCCAAATGTCCTCGTCGCCGCGTTGCTCGCCGCCATCCGTTGTTTCCAGTCACCGTCTGGCCGCTGGGGGAGAACCCTCATCATGCAGGGGCCTAGAAAATAGAGAGGGAGCAGGACCCCTGCTCCAGAGCCATGGGCCCTGGTTCCTTCTCTGCTGCACTTGGTCTTGGTATTGGGCTAGGCCCGGCACCCTCTCTGTATCAATAGCTCCCTGGGGGTACATGCTAACGTAATCCTGGCCACCTCCCCGTCTGTGATATTCTACTTGTCCCCTGGGGCCCATGCCTCCTGGGGGATTCATTGTTGGGATGTGGTCCCCCACCCCTTGATCCTGACCCATCTGGCCGGTATTACCTTCGTGAGGGGTTCCTGGATTGGTATACTGCCCCCTTTCTTGCCTCTGTTGTTGTTGGCCCTGGTAGGGGCTGCCTACATATTGGCTATCCCTGTAACGGGCTGGAGGGCCCACTACCCTTCTCTCCCGCCCTCCAGAAGGGGGTGGGGTTGCCTCCATCCCTCCCTGGGTATTGAGGCCACTTGGGCCCTCCTCTGGTGCTGAGTCCCTCAACCCCCTTTCACCCCTCTCGTTGGTTGGGCAAGGTGGGTCCACCTCCCTTCTCTTTCTCACCCCGGGGGGAGTGGATCCCCCCCACCCCCCATGGGGATTGAGGCCACTTGTGCCTTCCCCTAGGGTTGGATCCGTCACTCCCCTTGCCCCCCTTTCGGCACAGGGCCATTCCTGGTGCACATTGGGGGCCCGGGCCCTTAGGAGGGCCTCACATTCCTGGAGCCGCTCCATCATGGCGGCCCGGGTTGGAAGGCTCTCACCACCCTCATCTGTTGCCTCTGTCGGGGCGCCGTCCCGTTCACCATCTTGTCGCGCTGGGGGAGCCTTCTTCTTTTTCCCCCCAGTCTTCTTGTTTGAGCGCCCCATGGCAGCTTCAAACCTTTTCTGTCGGCTATCTGCGGAGTGGAGCAGCAGCAATCAATTCTTGCTGCTGCTTCTCTGCCCTCTGCTTTGGGAATGCTGCGCCACGCGGCAAACAGAGGAACGCCCCTCCTAAAAGGGGTGTGCACTCATGGTCCCACGAGGTGCGCATGCGCAACCTCGTTCTCGGGACGGTTGCTCCAGAAACCTTTCTCAGGGCGTGAACGGGGCTCCCTAATGAGCCCCGATTTGCCGGCCATTCTCTGCGTCTCTCCCACCGGGGGGGAGGGAGGACGCGACAATCACCCCGTCGCCACCATTTTGGCAGCGAAGGGGACTTTTCATGGAAATGTCTGAAAAACAGAACAGTTGTTTTGATCCACCCGTATTTCATGCTGAACCTTTAAAATAGGCCCTTTTGACACTGGCCGTGGCACGGGGGGTGTTTGTGTGCACCGCAGCCATATGCGCTGGGGGAGGGGGGGGGAGAGTGTAGACAGGTGCACACTCTTCTACACCCACCCTCACCTATCCCCCATGCACGGAGGCACCTCTGTTTTCATCGGTGCCTCTGTTCATGGGGATGTGTGTGCGCGGGATCACGCACACCGACCCCCTGCGGGATTTACACAGGTGGCACCCACACATGAACACCTGTGAACGTTTGTGCGTGGATGCGTGCCGCCTGTGTAAAAAGGGCCATGGATAGTGCTGTTGACAAAGGATCCAGTGCGGGTGTGATCACAGCTTCAGACCAATGGTCTACATTATGACTGATCTATCTTTTAAAATAATAGCCTATTTTTTGCTTGCAAAGATTCCAGCATAGGTGTGACCAGTCTGGAATAGACCTGAACTTTGAATAATTTCAAATTGATTTTAATTTGATGAATTATTCTCTACACATTAGTCTCTTTGTCCTGAATCACTCTGGTAATTTCCAGAAACCCGTCAGTGACTGTGTCAGGTGGTTACATGTAACTCTGTGTCATAATCTCTGGTGAAACAGAGCTTGGGGGAAGTATATAAAGGGTTTGGTTATAATGTGCCCATCATCACAGTCCATTGGCCTGCTTTAGGAATCTCTTGAAGACCTTGGTAAGTCTCTTTTCTTAATACACCGCTGGTAAACTAAATGCTTGGCTTATGTTTTTTCTACTGGTACGTCCATGCATTTTCTCTGCACCAAACTGTCTTGTGTAAATGATCTTGCAACGCAAAGGGGGTGGGAGCTGCCTGCCTTCTTTCAAACTCTGAACTGCACAGGAGGGTCTTCCAACAGTGGGGAAACTGAGGCACGCTGCTGGGCAGGAGATACTGCCAGGTGGAAGCAGAGGGAGTCTGAAGGTAGAAGAGGCTGATCTTTGATTGCCCCATGTCTGATTTCTGCTCTTCGTTGGACACTAAGCATAAAGTTGAACTTTGTGCGCCAATCACTGGATACATAGCAAAAAATAGGGATGGGCGAACGTGGTTCGGTAGTTCGGAGTTCGGACCGAACTCGAACCCAAACCCGAACGCGAACATACCGAACAAACCGAACACCGAATGTCGAAATGGCCGAACAGTTCGGTCAGTTCGGATTGCGTTCAGGTGAGTTCGGGTGGCAAAAAAAGCTTCACTGGAAGGTCAAACATGACAGGGAGGTGTCAGTCACTGAGGAGCAGACTTCCAGGCACCAGGGGTGGAGAGGCTTGTAAGAAATGAAACTAATTATCTGCCTCCCCCCTTCCCAACACCTTCTGAGCTAGTCACTGTTCCTGAACAGCAGGCGTTGAGTAGGATTATTAGATTGCTTTAAGTTTCATTTCAGTTTTGTACTGAAATGAAACTTAAACCTTAAACTGAAACCTTGTGTTTGTGATTCCCCCCCCATCCCATATAGAGAGAGATAGAGAGATATAGATATAGAGAGATAGATAGATAGGTTAGGGATAGTAGTTGTAGGAGCTAGCTTAGTGATAGAGATAGCGTTAGTGATTTAGTTTTAGTGTTTGTAGGAGTAGGCCTGTGTACTTATTAGATAATCCATTTAGTTCATAGCATTTAGAATAGTTAATAGCAGTTAGATTTAGTGTATATATATATATATACACTAAATCTAACTGCTATATATATATATAATATTAGATAAAAAATAAAAATAAAAAAACCCCATACAAAAACAAAAAAACCAAATAAAAAACAAAAGAAAACCATATAAAACCCAATAAAAAACCAAAAAACCATATCAAAACCAAAAAACCACCCATAACAACATTTCCCGAACTGCCAAACCGAACAGTCGAACGGCCTAACCGAACAGTTTGTTCGGACGACCGAACGGAACGGATGAACCCGAACCCGGCGAAATAGCCGAATGGCCGAACCGAACGGCCGAACCGAACGCAGCCGAACCGAACGTCCGAACCTGAACCGCGATCTGTTCGCCCATCCCTAGCAAAAAATAGAATCAGGCACTTGGGGAGAGACCTATTTCTAATCGCAATTGTACAGCACTTGGCAAATTGCTGATGCTATATAAATAATAATAATCATTATTATTAACAACAGAGAGCAAAGCAAACTCTGGAATAATGAACAGGAATACAAATCTTTTACAGTTTTAAACATCTCAAAGTTTAGTTTTCAAATGATTTCAGTGTTGTTTGGGGCTTTTGAGTCAAGGATCAGGTCTTTGGAGCATCAGGGAAGGAGTGTCTCTAGATCAGGAGTGGATCTGGAACCCCTTGTCCAAACATTTAGCTCAAAGGTCTATCAACATGTGGAGGGAGGTGGCCATTGGGGTCTCTCAAAATCAGAAAAAGTATCAGAGCAAACACACCAAGGACCCATTGCTCTCTGGAAGGAGGATCTTCTTCCTTCAGGAGAGCGATAGGGACATCTTGATAAAAATCAGGGCAGCTGGACACTTTCACAGTCTGAACTGTGACTGGTTGGAAATGTTTAAACACAACCTTCTTTTTGAAAATGCGGCCTGACTGAAACTTAAAGTTTTGTGTTAACGTCTTAACATTTCCCAACTATCCAATGGGAAAATTGCAAACTGAAGCATTTCAAAAAGCAATCCATGAAAGCTGTTACATGCTTAGCACACACAGAGACACGTGTGCTCACACGCACACCCAAATGGCAACATGCACCAAGAGTGACTGTTGGCTTAGATACTACACTGCAACAAAACAAAGCAATAACCCCCTCTCACAAATTAATATCTCCATGCTTTTAGTATTTCCTTATTGATTCAACAGAGAGAATAAATAATATAAAGTTCTGGATCTGGGGATGAAAACCCAAATGCAGAAGTGTAAGGTAGGGTATCCTTGGCTTGGCAGCAGCCCATGGAAAGACAATCTAGGGAGTGTGGTAGATCACAAAGTGAAGATAAGTCAGCCTGCCTTGTCTCTAAGGCCCTTTTTACACAGGCGGCACCCAGAAATCTGGACGAGTCTTGTGTAAAATCCACGGTGGGTGTGCGTGTACGCTCCTGTGAACATGCATGCACACCCACCCACGCACGGAGCAACTGGTCAACACGGCGGTTGCTCCGTGTGTGGGTGATGGGTGGAGGTGGGTGTGTGCCGGTCTACACCCTCCTCCCACCCACCGCACACGGACCGGTACCAACACCAACCCCCCCCGCTTCGCGGCCCATGTAAAAAAGGCCTAAGTCAGCAGAGGTAATAATGCCACTCTATTCTGCATTGGTCAGACCTCACCCAGAGAAGCGTGTCCTATTTTGGGTGCCTTGTTTTTAAAGACGTTGGCAAATTTGAGCTGGTTCAGAGGAAGTCAGCCAAGAGGATAAAAGGTCTGGAAACCAAGTCTCATGCAGAAAGGTTGAAGGAACTGGGTGTGTTTAGCCTAGTGTCAAGGGGTTGGGGTCCAATACCCCACATTTCTGGGTTGGGTGACTCAGTCTCCCTCACTTGCAGACCACCTGAACCAGTTCTCTCTCTGGATGATTCAGTCCAGCAAAGGGGACAACACTTTTATCACCCAAACTCCCAGAGACTTCCCGTTCATAGACTCTTTCTCTCTGGCTGGGTTCGCCAGTGCTTGAAGGCACAGGATACTCAGATTGTGTTTCCCAATATGCAGACAACAGCAAGCACTTCTTAGTAAAGAAGAAAGTTTATTGATTAGATAAACAAAAATAGTTTGAACGCAGAGTGGCAAATAAAACAATAGTACATAACGCATCCTAGTCTGTACTGGATAAGTCCCTAGTTAAAATCTTACCCTACAGAAAGTTCCTTCTCAGCCAGATGTGACAAGAATGGGCACCAGTTCTTAAGTTTGTCAGAAAGCAAAGCTCCTTCTCCATTGCTTCAGCAGACTGACTGGCAGGCTTCTGCCCCCTCAGCTGTGATCTGAGACTCCGCGAGTCAAAGGTTGAATTGAATTCCGATTGTCTCTTGATAGCACAGATCTCCCACCTTTATATCTTCCAAAGTTCTTTGTTCCACTTTCCCGCCTGAGGGGACTCTGTGCTCCTTGTCACGTCAGCAGGAAAAGCTTCATTTGCAACTCAATGTTTCTGTCTGGCTCTTGCAGAGGGGGTTAGGCTTTTCTGAATCCACATTGGGCATATCTTTGTCTCGCTCCATTGCATGAAGTGAGTTTCCAGCTCTCAGCTTTTACATTACATGATTACATGAAGTGAGCTTCCAGTTCTCAGCGTTTACATTACATACATGTCTAACCTTTACTTTTACATATTTGTTAGACCTGTAGTCTACGTGTAGCCCTGTATCTCCTTGTGACACCTAGCAAAGAGGAGATTAAGGGAAGACATGATAGCAGTCTTCAGATATCTAAAGGGCTGCCACCAAAAAGATGGCAAGGAACTATTCTGCAATGCTACAGAGGGCAGGACAATAATTAATAATTAACAATGAATACGTAACAAAGAATAAGTAATAATCAATAAGTAATAATTAATACTTAACAAGTAATACATAATAAGCAATAGCAAACAAGTAATAATTAATATTAATAATTAATAGTAATAATTAATAATTAATAATAATATTTGATGATTCCTAATTAATATTTGATAATTACTAATTAATAATTAATAATTGATTATTGATTATTAATAATAGATAATGGAGTATTACTAATAGATACTTATTAATTAATAATTAATAATTGTCCCCAAAAGATATCATGATAGTTTACAACATTTTAGGGCTTACAACATAATGGGCTCAAGTTACAGGAAGGTAGATTTCAGCTAAATATCAGAAAAAAATTCCTAGCAGTCAGAGCCGCGCGGTAGCGGAACAAGGTGCCTAGGGTGGTGGTAGCCGGCTCCCTGTCGCTGGAAGTTTTCCAAACAGAGGCCGGACATCCACCTGTCGGGGAGGTTGTAGCTGTCGTCCTCCTGCCTCCAAGCATGGGTCTGGACTCAATGACGTTTGAGATCCCTTCCTACTCTAACATTCGGTGATTCTCAAAAATTGGGTTTCGAGTTAGAAAAATTTCCCAAAGAAATATTGTTTTTATAAAAAGTTTCAGAGCACGATTTCCTTATCACCATGTGGAATGGGATTTCCCCCCTCTCCAGAATAAAACATTCTTGTGAGACAATAACTATGTTTTCTGACCAACCCTACGAAGAAAAACTCGCTTCCCAAAAGTTAAAACAGTGGGAAACTAAGATGAGAATGGGCCCCATATTATCACTGGGTGTTTTTACACATCCATTTCTCCTGCATGTTTTCTGTTACATCCTGAACTTTCTGTGTGTCGCAGGGTATTTTCAGACATTACGAGATCACAGTCAACCACGCTCAATTCCGGGTGGTGGCTGTGATTTCGGCACATCTGTTGGGGGAAACGGATGTTTCCCCCCAGATGTTACCACGGTGTGGAATTACATTCACCACGCGAGCGGCCGCGGCGGAGGGACCGGCGGCGGCGGCCGCGTGTTGAATGTAATTCCACGCCGGGGTGAACCCCGGTGT
>QEPC01005523.1:1412003-1425327 GCA_003113815.1 Sphenodon punctatus
GCTACTTTAGGCTGCCTCAGGGCAGTGCTTGTGTGAGGTATGCATCCAGGAACTAACTGCCTCAGGGCAGTGTGTGTGTGTGAAAAATGCATCTGGAACTTACTTGTGAACTTGTAAACCCAGAAGATTTAAAAATCCAGAACTTTAAGGTGTGTGTAAAAATGCCCAATGTTTTAAATGAGTCCGAACCTTGGCTTTTCCAGATTTACTGAAAGCAGAACCATGGCCTCCACGTGTGCAGCACCACGTCGCTCAGACTGTGAGCCCAAGTGCACCTTGGAGAGGGCTCTGCAGACTGTTGTGAATATCTACCATCAGTACGCTCCAAGAGAGGGCAAGGATGACTTCCTCAGCCAGAAGGACCTGACTGAACTTCTCCACTGCCAAGCTCCGACCTTCCTTTCAGCCTGTGTGAGTAAGGCCAGGGCAGTGGGGTCCACACAGTTTCCAGAACGTGTGTTCTGAATGAAAAAAGGTTGATATCAGGCACATTCACACATGCATGAAAGAGGCCTTACAAGGCTCGAAGAAAACACCCGAATGCAAATCTTGTGCATTTTTGTGAATGTGTGAATGCAACTGTTCCACATAATTTCTGCTTTTATGCAGATTTACAAGACCAAATGACAGGGCTGCAAAATCCAGCTCTGCCAACTGGCCTTGTAAATCCACATAGTGCATTCACACTTTCATGAAAACGTGGAAGATTTGCATTCAGATGCTTTCTCCCGGCCTTGCAAGGACACTTTCGTGCATGTGTGACAGTGCTCGATGTTTCTCCCCATGTGTGGTTTGCATGGACACGAGGAAACACAAACGGAACCAAGTTCACGGGCAATCTGCGCTTCTCAGAGTAGATACGGGAAGGTGTAAATCCTGCGGGGAGTCCAGGTCCTGCTTTATTTGGTTCAGGACATGACTCCACAAGGCCTGGAATCCCACAGAAGAGTCAAACACAAGACCTTTAGATTTGTCTAGTGTCCAGACCTGCAGCTCTGCTGGGCCCTTTTCACACTCTGGATGTGTGGTGGGGGGAACGGCGCAGCGGCAGGTGTGGGGATGGGTGTCCGCCCATGGAAACGTAGGAGTGAGGCGGTCCCACAGGTAACTAGGGCCCAGGCCATATAAGGCTTTAAAGGTCAACAGCAACATCTTGAATTGGACCCGGAAGACTATAGGCAGCCAGTGCAGAAAACAGAGCCCCGGTGTACTATGCTCCCGGTGGCCGGTCATCATAAGACAAGCTGCCCTATTCTGCACCAGCTGCAGTATCTGAGCCATTGTCATGGGTAGCCCCACGTAGAGTGCATTGCAGTAGTCAAGTCTTGAAGTGATAAAAACATGGATGATGGTGGCCAGGTTGGAGTCTGAGACTTACAGCTGAAGCCTCCGCACCAGATGTAACTGGCGGAAAGCACTCCTCACCACGGTCTCCACCTGAACATCCAGGCGGAGCTGAGAATGAGGAGCACACACTAGTACTAGAGCTAGGGGACACTCCATGAAACTCATGGGGGGCAAGTTTAAAACAAATAAAATATTTTTTCACTCAGTGTATAATTGGGTTGTGGAATCTCCTGCCAGAGGCTGCAGTGAGGGCCAGTACTAGAGCTGAGTTTAAAAGAGGTTTGGACAAGTTTCTGGAAGATCGGTCCGTTAGCAGCTCTTAGCCAGACAGGATCGGGGAACATGACGGGATCTGAAGGAAAACAACAGGGAATGGATCCCCCATTGTGACCTGTTGGGGGCTTCCCCCAAGCCACCGTGATTGGCCACTGTCGGAGACAGGATGCTGAGCTAGATGAACGATTGGTCTGACCCAGTCTGGCACTTCTTATGTTCTTATGACTCCAAACCTGGGGAACCAACGGGGAGCGAACCCCATCAATGAACCCCATATTCAGGTACTAATCGGACAGGTTAGCCACCCCTCTCAATTTCCTGACTTCTGGTCCCAGAATACTGACTTTTGGTACTTTTTTTTTTTTTTTAGTTTCTATCTCAATTTCTCAAGTTTCTATCCTGAACCAATTTTCTTGAACCAATTTCAAGAAATTTAAGTTGAAATGAAGAACCAGTGGGGTGTAATGGTGCACAGTACTTGGATCGGGAGGTTGGAAGGACTCCAGTACAAGTCTCGCCTTAGCTAAAAACTCACTAGGTGACCTTGGGCCTGTCACAATATTCTCTCAGCTTAACCTACCTCACAGGGCTGTTGGGTGCATTCAGAGTTGTGTTTATTATGTAAAGTGCTCTGAGTACCACAGCGGGGGAGTGCAATATAACTATAATAATAATAATAATAATAAATTAATTATTATGATATTAGTTTACCAGTTAGTCATTGATAAATTGGTAAATTGGAACTGATAATTTCCAATTTTCCAGGTAATCAGGTACCCAATCAGCACTTGGGTCCCCAACTAAGTGCCTGAAATTGTGGGTATTACCTGGGGCCTGGTGTAATAAATCGGACACTCTCTGGCCTCTTCCCACGGACAACCTTACAGCAGAAAAGAGCAGAGGACTGGCTCTCTTGTTACCATGCAGCCGTTACCTAACATTGATCCTTTTCACTACAGGAGAGGAACCGTCCTGGATACATTCGGAAACTCTTTACGCAGACCGACACGAACAAGGATAAAAAGCTGAGCTTTGAGGAATTTGTGAGCATCGTTGCTCTGCTGGCCGATGATGCACATCGCATCAGTCATGGGGAGGACCGTTGTGGACCCGACAAAGATTAATCCAAGGTGATGCTGAGTTCAATGGGCACCGAAGATCCTGCTAATCACAGCGGCTGCATAAATAATTTTCTCCTTTAGAAAGAGCCTCGGCCAGGGCTCCCTTCTGTCTGTATCACTGGTTTGACGTGAAACAATAAAATTACTCCCCTTGCTCTTCAAGTGCTTGTGCTGTTGTCGATGCCGTTGCATCTCCACCTCCCTGGACTCTGGTCTCACACAAGCATCCCCAAGTTCCTTGCCTCCCATATCACCCACCCACCCCTGGGCCTGTGATTCTTCTTGCAGCCCAACGTCTGCCACTTGAGCAGAGCCAGCATCATGTTTCCTGGAGTTGACAAATTCCAAGTGCATTGTGGTGTGCGGAGAGCGGAGCTTGTGGTGGAGTCTCTGCAGCTGCCTCTCCTCTGACGGTTTCCACCTCCCTTAGCCCTGCAGGTGGGATGTTCCTGTGTTGCGCTAGCAATGGCGGCACAACGCACTTCCTCTTTTCTCCTTTGGCTGCAACGGGACATTCCAGGGTGGGAATTCCCAAAGGGTTTAGCAGCTGCCGGAGTCTGCTGGCATTGTGCTTCCTGAGATTTTGTCATCTGAGAGTTCACCCAGTGCTGAGCATTTCTGATACAGCCATTCCGTGGTAGGGGGCTGTGGTAGAGTGGCTAGGCTCATGGCTGGACAGCAGCACCATGGTCACACTAGGAATCTGAGCAGGAGCTGCATTCTTAAGCTCTCCTGCAGCCCTGATGAGCACCCTTGCTACTGGCTCATCCGTCCCCCCCAAGGATGAACTCCCATTGTGTCAGGCACCTCTCAGAATCAGGGCAGCGTGGTGACAGGATCAGAACAAGGCAGGAGTTCCAGCAGGATCAGGGCCTGACAGGTGTCAATACCAAAGCACAATTCAGAGCATGGCCAAGGTCAAGATTAGCCTTACCCACTCTTGCACTCCCTGTGGACCGTGGATTGCCGTCCCCCCTGAACTGTGGCGGTGGACTGGTCACATGGGTGGTTGTGCTTGTGGCCTTCACTGAGAGGCTGAGGGGCAGAGGTGGGGCCAGACAACCCTCTCCCTCCTTTCCTTTCTGCAATCCCCGGGTGACTGTCAACAGTAAGCTGCACTTCCTGAGTGGCAAGGGGCTCCCCTAGAGACAGGATATCTAAGGGTGGAAGACCACACAAGGGCAAAGGCCAGAAAAAAAGGCCAAGGAGTAAGCCGAGTGTGTGTGGGGGGACAAGATCAGGTGGGTCCCTCTCCAGCTGTAGGGGACCCCTTTGATGCGGTGCTTGTATCGCTGCAGGACAGGCTCGGAAGCTGAGAAGTGGTCCGTCAGCATCTTTCCAAGCCACCCCCCCTCAGCCCACTGACCCGTACCCCCCAGTGGTGACAGGTTGGGCCCCATTTCCAGAGGAAGAGGAGGAGGGAGTACAGGAGGAAGTAGTTATGGACGCCCCCGCCCCCAGATGAGGCGGGGAAGGCATTCCTGTGTCCCATCTTCTCATTGAGTCCAGAGAGGGAGTGGCCCAGAAGCAACCCCCGGCAGGAGAGGCAGGAGCAGGATGAGAACCCGGAGAGACAGCTGCCAAAGAGCAACCCCCCCGGCAGGTGAGGCAGGAGCGAGATGAGAACCCGGAGAGACAGCTGCCCAGAGGCAACCCTCAGCAAGCGTGGCAGGAGCAAGTGGATTCAGTACTGAAAAGAATGGCGGCCATCGAACAAGCCGTACGGGATATCACTGACCGACAACCCAGGCCTGTGTAACCGTCAGCGAGCACAGGTGCGGCAGTGTCACCGGAAGCACCACCTGGGCCAAGACCAGTTGTTCCACCACAACACTAGGCACCCATGAGGCCTCCTGAGGGTATTTATTTATTTATTTATTTCTATACACTTATATCCCACACCCTCCTGCTTGCAATGGCAGCTCAGGGCGGCTCACAATATCAATAAAATTAAAACAATTATAAATTTAAAACTTGTTAAAACTAATAAAATCAATAAAATACATTTAAAAGGGAAGAACTAACACCCCCCTACCCATATTCCTCCCAAAAGGCCTGGTGGAACAGTCAGGTCTGACTCTTCCATCAGGCCTTACATTGTCTTTGGAAAGAAGGGAAGTCCGGGGCTACGTGGGCCTCCAACAGGAAGGAATTCCATAGCATAGGAGCGGCCACCGAGAATGCTCACCCCATTGTTGCCACCCGGGAAACCTGGGGGAATTCAAGTCGGGCATCCCCGGCCGACCGCAGGGGCCGTACCACGGTCCGGGGCATGAGGCGGTTCCGCATAACTCTGTGGTGGAGCAGACTGCGTGTACACATTCTGAATATGCAGGGGCCACCCTCCCCATGGCAGAGGGGAGGGCATACATAGACGCATTTTGGCTCCTATTTAGTGACCCTGTCGCCGACCCAGTGGTGAAGGAGGAACCCAAAGAGAAAGAACGCTTTAAAAGACCCAGAGCCGACCAAGTTTGGTCAAACTAGTCTGTGGCATACTCCATCCTCCTGGGGTCATGGTAGAGATGGTCCCCGGATGGGCAATGGAGCTAATAAAATACCAAGACCTCGTTAGGTGGGTGTTTTCTTAAGCAGGGTCTGGACCACCGCAGTTTAAAAGGCATCCGACATCCTCCCCTCCTGTAGGGAGGCATCGACAACCCCAGCCAGGGGCGTGGCTTTGTTACGATGAAGCCTTTAGAAAGCGGGCATCCACCCCCCCCCCGGGGTATGCGCTGGGATGTTTGTGCACAAGACCTTTCGTTGGCATGCATGAACATTTCTGCCTGTTGGCACCAGAGGCCCACGAGGAACCAGAGGCGGTGCCACAGGACATCTGGACACTTGGATTTTAGAACTATTCCAAACGGTGCAGGGTTCCTTGTCCACTAGAACCAGGGCGTCCTATGCTAGAGCCTTTTCAGAATTTCAGGAGTTTCATGCAAGCAAGGATTGGTCTCAGGGTTTCCCTGTCCCGGAGGTGCAGTCCCTCCAATTAGTTATGTCACTGCAACAAAAGGGTCTTGTCCCCAGTACCATTGCTGGAAAATTATTGGTGCTGGCATTTGTAAGTTACCTGATGGGTCAGACCCCAGCAGACTAGGTTTTCTTTAGCTGAAAGTTAATAGACAGTTGGTCCTGCCAGCAGGGTAGCCAACCGGACTCCAGATTAGGGCTGTAACGGAATGTCGCAGTGATAGCTATTTCCACCGGAAACAGCGTTTCCGCAATTAGTGGTATGGCATGGCAGAAGCTTTCATTCCGCTAGTTTCATTCTGCTACTTCCGCAGTTCCACTAATTTCATTCCACTACTTCCACAGGCCTCGCAAAATAGCGGAAACATGACATTTTTGCTACTTCCACCATTCCACCAGCACCACAAAATAGCGGAACAGCGGTTTTCTGACAGTTTCCACAATTTCTCCGCAATTCCACAATTTGCAGAATGCCGGCGGAATTAGTGGAATGTCCGCAGAAAAGCAGGGTGTGGCGCGGGCAATTCCAAAATGGTGGAATGGAATCGCGGTGCAGTAACAGCTGCTGCCGCATCAGCCCTACTCCAGATTACCCATCACTCCAGCCTTGACTGTTCAAATGGTCATGGTCTTCTCCCAAGTTTGCTATGACCACTTTGAGGCACTCTTATTCGAGGTCGCCTTCAGGCTGGCCTTTTGGGGGGCATTTTGCGTTGGCAAATTAATGGCGGAGTCCTGCAGGTCTCAGGTAGGCGGGGCCCTCACATGACACCCATATTCAGCCAACCTCACTGCAGTTGTTCCTACGCAGATCAAAAATGGATCAATTAAATTATGGATAAGCAGTTACCCTGCATCAGGCGGGATCCCCAGAGTTCTGCCCAGTTGTGGCACTTCTGAAGTACATGCGGGTTTGCCCTCAGGTGCCGGGGCAATTGCTTCAACATGCCGACAGTGCCTGCTTGACCCGCCACTAGTTTGTGGTGGTGCTAAAAGAATGTATTGCCCATTTTCATCTTCCACCTCACAAACATGGGCCCCGCTAATTTCATGTTGGCTCTGCTAGTTTCACCTCTGTGAACGGTTTGCCAGACTCAACTGTCCGCAGCATTGGCTGTTGGTGTTCCGTGGCCTTCCAGTCATATGTTCGCACACTTGATAGGGTTACTACTCACTGCTGTTTCTTTCGTGTTTGTTTCAGATTCCAGTTTCACCAAACCCAGGGCCGGCCCCAGGCATGTGCCACATGTGTGGCCGCACATGGCCTCACCGCCAGCTGGGGCCCCGCACTTGCCTGGCTGGACAGCAGGCTGCAGCCAGCTTCTCCCCCAGAAAGTGATTCTTCCTCCCCTCCCTGGCTCCAGACCACATCCCTCACCTGCCTCTGCCTTCTAGTAGTGCTGCAGCGGCAGCAGCAGCGGGGACACTGGATCGGGCTGGGAGATAAGGCTGTTTACAAACAGCTCCTCCCCACGTACTGATCAGAAGGTTGCTACTTTGTAAAGAAGGTTCTTCGAGATGACTCCCAACATTCTCACAACTGGGTTAAGCGCGCTCACCCTATTCAAATAATAGGCCACATGATGGTCTTGAGCTCCTCTGGTATAAAAAGAACCCACCCCCTCTGAATGACAGTTCCTTTCAACCCTTTCTAGAAATATAAGAAAAGAATTCCACGCGGGGCTGGAAGGGTGGGTGTTGTGAGAATGTTCGGAGCCATCTCAAAGAACCTTGTTTGCAAGGTAGCAACCTTCTGTTCTTCTTTGAGTGGCTCCTCACATGATATTTTTACATGGCTCCGCCGGGTGGGGAGTCCGTGGGCGCGCCAGTGCATGGATGGGGCATGCACACAGCTGCACACACATCCCCACTCACCCACCACTCATCCACACCCACATAGTAACCACCATTTCCCCCGGTTGCTCCGTGCGTGGGGATGAGTGGGGGGGTGAGTGGGGATGCGTGTTAGGCGAGCGCGCACGCACCCCCACTCACCATGGGCGCGTGCACCACGTCATTCACATGGGGTTCCCCCACCCATGAACACACAGAAATCTGCGTGTTTACGGCTGGGAGGAGAGACCCGTGTAAAAAGGGCCACATTCTCACAACTGTCTTACTTATACTATCTTAGGTAGGAATTTAGGATGTAAAGCAATATCTATTCTGTCTTGGAAAATAAATCTGCAAATATGGTTCTGAGATTATTATGGCTGCTATTTCACTAACTCTTCTTAATGAAGTTATTGCTAACAGGAATACTGTCTTTAAACCCGCACCCCATAACCAGTTCATTTGCACCCCCATATAATCAATTCACGCTGCCCCGTGGGCACAAATTAAATGGTTATGGGTGGGGGCAGCGTGAATAGATTATATGGGGGCGGGGGCAGAAATGAACTGGTTATGGGGTGGGGGCAGCATGAACTGATTATGGGGGCACAACTGAACTGGTTATATGTCTCTTTTCATGGCATAATGCGCTTAATAAGCTAGCTGCATTTTGGGTGTCTTGTGTGTGTGATAGCAGCACCTCTGGACTGGTCACACCGCATGCGTGCACAAGGCACAGGCGGCACTGGCAGCAAGAAGCAACAGGCCCTGGAGGCCAGACTGGCTAAGCTCACCCCCTGGCCCCTCCTCCAGTAAGGCAGTGGACGCAGTCAGTCTCTCTGTGCCTGTGTCACTGCCCGCTTGGCTGCCCCTGCAGTGGAACCACTCCTGGGGAGTGGTGGTAGACACTCGGCTGGGGAGGGGGGGAAGCATTAGGAGGCCATGCTTCTCCATGGTTGCTCGGAGAGGTGGAGAATGGGAATCCTTCCTGTCCAGAGGGAGTAAGTTTTATGTAAATGTCTACATTTGCATAATTAGGTGGTGCCTAATTATGCAAATTAGGCTCCGCACCAAGACTTCGCACATGGCCTCACAAACCCTGGGGCCGGCCCTGACCAAACCCTGGAAATTAATCTAGATAATTGGACACAGCCTGGTGTACTGGGCTGCCAAGGTGGTGAGCTGATCCCACTGGGGCATGCAATTGGGGCTTAGCGACGCAGCGGAAGTGGTCTAGAAGGCTAGATATGGCATGAGATGGGAACGGCTCATGCCTGTGCTCCACTTGGCAGCCTCTGGCAGGCATCCAGATATAATCTTAATCCACCTAAGGGAGAATAACTTACCTGTGTCTACGGGCTTGGCACTAGGAGTCAGAATAAAGAGGGCCTGGGTCGATGCAGTTAAACTCTTGCCCTGAATGAGATTCATATGGATGTACATGTTGGAGAGGATAAAATGGACCAACGTCACCTCCCCCAGAAAAATTGACAGTGTCAGAAAAAAGATTAACAAGGAACTGGGTAGACTGGTGACCAGTCATGGGGGTAATTGCATTTTTCACAGCGAAATTCGATTTTTTCGACCCGAACTTTATAGAATCGATGGGGTCCACCTGTCTGAACAGGGCATTCATCTGTATCTCTGGGGTTTTAAGGAGAAGCTAGAACATAGCATGGGCTTGAAAGAAGGTGGGGCGAAACCAGCCAAGCAATAGCTGGCGGTTTCATGTGGCAGGGGTCTAGGGAAGATTTTGTATCTTAACAGAATTGTAATGATTAAATGAAGACATCTCCTTAAGAGATGAGGCTGCAGAAGGAAGCAAGAGCAGGGGTGGCCAGGTTCCTTCCGAGGCCCAGGAGAGAGCCATACACTCAAGGACAGCGGTGATCCTGGGTGGGCCATTGTCTTCCCTCTTGCTTCCGTTCACTACAAGGCTATGGGGATGGGCGAACAGAACGGAGTTTGGAAATTCAGTTCGGTTCGGTTTAAAATTTGAGTTTGGAAATTCGGTTTGGTTTGATTCGGTTTAAAATTCGGGTTCGGTTCGGAACTTTGGTTTGGCCGACTGAACAGACCGAGTTCGGTCGAATTCCAAACTTCTGAACCAAGTTCGGCCATTCAAAACCAGTTTTTTTTTGGTGTTTGTTGCCACTAGGAATGGGCGAACACAATGGAGTTTGGAAATTCGGTTTGGTTCGGTTCGAAATTCGAGTTCAGAAATTTGGTTCGGTTCGGTCGACCGAACAGATCGAGTTCGGCCGAATTCCGAACTTCCGAACTGCGTTCGCCCATCCCTACAAGGCTATGACGCCTTTGCAACCAGCCGGCTGGCTGTGGCAAGAGTGAACTAGGACAGTTAAATAGTGGAAGGTGGCACTGAGCGAACGTCAGGCCACCCCACCAAGTTTAAGTTAGACATAGTTAGCACTGGACCCAGAAGGACATAGCCTTCCCCCTTTCAATTTGAAATCTGAATAAAGAGTGAGGCCTTTAAATTCCAGCTGTATGTGTGCGTCTTCTTTCTGGGTGCAGGGCAAATGCTCAATGGTCTTTCATTTTTTAATTTCATTGGAATTACTTGTCTGATCATAAATTGGACTGAAAGACTGGCCCGATTGTTTATTCTGATTTTTGATTGGAGCGAACAAAACGCCTACTTCCGATAGAAGCTGGAAACAGCCCCAAATCCGGACCCACCCCTAGTTCCAACTCAGGGTGCTGCCATCTTGTGCATGAGCAAGATGACATCACCCTGCTGTTCAGGAGTCTGAACAGCAGGTTTCCGACATTTTGTGCATGGCGCCACCATTTTGTGCATGAGCAGAGTACTCACAGCTACCGTTCGTGCGTGTGCAAAACGGTGTCGCCTTGTTAATCCGGAACGCCTGCAAAATGTGCACTGGATCACACGGTATGGTCCATATTTTACTGAACTGAACTGAATCAGGCAGAACCGTTGGTAATGGAAACTGCCTGGATATTTCATGTCAGCCCTGGGCTTGATGGCTGTTTCCAGCAGGGGCCCGGCATTGTCTGGATTTGGAATGGCAGAGAGAACAGGCTGCTAGAATTGGTTTGTTAATGGATGTGCAGCCACTCCTTAGAGTTTGAAGACCAGATGGGTAACTGTGGTGCTCTTCGCTTGGGCAGCAACCCATTGTAATGAGTAAGACCTAGAAAAAGACACCAACCCCAAATTCCACAATTGCTGCTCCCCTCCCAGCTGCCTCCCGTCCCCCACACTTCACTCACACAGGCTTCAAGGAACGTGGGTGCCTGGCACCGGAGAAACTCCTTCAGGTCCTTGGGGCGCAGGAGGTCATCTTTGTGTTCTCGTGGGGCATACTGTTGGTAGAGGTTCACGACGGTCTCCAAGGCCCCCTCGAAGGTGCAGTGCGGGTTACAGTTGACTCAGCTGTGTGTCATACTGCTGGTGTGTGCCATGCCTCTGCCCAGGGAACAATAGGGAAAGCCATTTCATGATGTTGAAATGGGTATCGGATTTGAGATTGCTATTACTGTTATTATTTATTTAGCACCAGGAACGGGCCTGGCCTTGAACAACTGGTTGTGGTGGTGGTGAAATACCATGGCCCGCAGTAACTATGTGCAACCGGTGCACGCACAAGTCCATAGTGGAGACATTGTGCCATGCAGAATCTGTGCGAATCCCAGGCGGATCCTGCATGGAAGGGGTTTGGGATTGTGACCATTAATTAGAGAGACGTCCCTGCACTGAGGGGGATTGTGATCTACAAGAGGCAAGGGTGGGGGGAACCTAGGGAGAGCAGGGGTGTGTGTGGAGGGAAATGTGGTTGGCTACTTTCTGGTTCCTAGATCTGGCCCCTGGATCTAGCTCCTACCCCCAAGCACAGAAAGACTGAGCTCAGGGTAAAGGGAGCAGAGTTGTGGGCATAGGGGGCAGATCCATGCCACAGATCCATGATCTGGACCCTCCTCTCTACTTGAGCACATCCCCTTAAGAACTTCCGTCCCCAACTTCAATTCAGTCCTTGGAGCTTGTTTCCCCAACCCTGGTTTGGAGCATGAAAGATGATGCAACTGATTCCTATCGCACTTGCACTGATGGGTGTGGCGTTACCCCTGAATCAACATGTTGAATCATAACCTCACCCCATGGCAACAAATCTGATATACTCCTCGGACACGAGGCTGCATTTTGGAATGAGTTTCTCCCAAGACTTTCCCGGGAACAATGTTTGTGGAGTAAGTTGTTATTATTGGCTCCGCCATAGATTCAGCCCGACGATAAACAATCCAATTACGACACTTAGGGAGTGTGTTAAGGAAGGAGATGACACTGTGATAGGTCTGCACCAACACCTGGTAGCAAGAGAAAGAAGCTTCCAGATGAGTGTATCTGATTGTTCCCCCGGTAGTTAGCCTGTGAATTTAGAATGCTACCATTTTCTGGTCTGTAATTTCCATTTTATAGAATGTCGGTACATGGAATATTCCCTTACTCCAATTAATACCACTGGTGGGATATACTGCCTTCAATGGAGATGCTGACGTTTTTCTTTTGAGTTCACCCAAGTCAGAACTAGAGTTGAAACAAGCCCCCACAAAAATGAGTATACTGTCAAATTTCTGGTACTTATTTCAACCAGAAAATTTTGGATACTTTTCGGTGCCGAAAATGGTATTCCATCAGGTAACAAGAGAAAGAAGCTTCCAGATGAGTGTATCTGATTGTTCCCCCCGGTAGTTAGCCTGTGAATTTAGAATGCTACAGTTTTCTGGTCTATAATTTCCATTTTATAGAATGTCTGTACACGGAATATTCCCTTACTCCAATTAATACCACTGGTGGGATCAGTGGCGGCTCCCCCTGCAGGCTGTTTGGGGCAGTGCCCCCCAAAGCACCGCGGGGGTCACCGCCTCAGTTTTAAACTGTTTTGTTTTTTAAAAAAAACAACCCGCGCCGCTTATGACAGCTACAGCAGCCTCTGAGACTCTCGGGGGACTGAGGCAGGGAGGAAGCGCGCATGCGTGCTTCCTCCCTGCCTCAGTCCCACGAGTCAAGCTATCTCGCCAGGCTTCTGTAGCTGTCACTGTGTTCTTCTCCCTTCGGGGACTCACCCACTCCGCTGGGAGTGGGTCCCCGAAGGGACAAAAAGGCTGCTGCTCAGCCGCCCAAACAGCGTTTTCCTATGGAAAATGCGATTTGGGGGGCTGAACTCCTCCGTCCACAGCACGCATGGGATGTGCTGTGGAGGGAGGGGCTAGCCTTTCCATTGCGCTCAATGGGCACAATGGAAGATCTTGCCAGGGTGGTTGCGCTGACAGCCCTGGCGAGATAGCTTGACTCGTGGGACTGAGACAGGGAGGAAGCACGCATGTGCGCGTCCTCCCTGCCTCAGTCCCCCGAGAGTCTCAGTCTGGGCCGTGCGCCTTCCAGTTCCCACTGCCGCTGCCGCTGCCGCTGCCATTGCCGCTCCCCCCCATCCACCGTTCAGAGCGGGGGGTGGGGGAGCGGCAATGGCAACGGGAGCGGAGCAGGAACTGGACTGTTTGTTTGTTTGTTTTTTAAAATTGCCCGTGCGTCCTGGCTCTGCGGGGACACGTGGGCAATTAAAAAAAAAACTAAACTCCCCACCCCCCCTACCTGGCACCGCCACAGAAGGAGCAGTCAGACTCAGAGCAGGTAAGACTGACTGATCCCTCCCTCCCCCACCCTGTACCTGACCTACCCCCCATCCCCCCTGCATCTTCCCCCTAGGCTGAGCCTGTTTCCCCCCCACCCC
>QEPC01005526.1:0-33358 GCA_003113815.1 Sphenodon punctatus
GGCCCAACTACTATCCTGACGGGCATTTCTCCACCCCGGGAGTATACCAGCCGTATTCCCAGGCGCAAGGTAGCGTGTGGTGTATGGTGTACGCATGGTCCCTAGGGCCGCCCTCTGACAGCCTGAGACTTGAACAGTCAGCTTGCAGAAGCATAGAGAGCTATCGACTATACATGGCTACCAGAGACACACATTGACATGTGCCATTAGTTATTATTATAATAATAAGCATTTGTATAGCACCAGCACTGTAAGAAAAACACAACAGCCTCAAATCATAACAACTAAGGCAGAAACACATAAATTACAACATCATCATACCCTAGGTTGTTAAGGGCCGGCACTGGGGAGGCAGAGAGGCCAATACCAGGGAGGTCGTGGCGTCCTTAGGCAATGACAATCAAGACAGCTGGAAAAGCATGCAGATGAACTGCAACCTCCCAAGACCCTGTGTTGCTGCTGGACGGCACTGAGGCGGCAGAGAGTCCAACCCCAGGAAGTTTGCACCATGCTCAGGCAATGACAGCCGAGGCACCTGGGAGAGGATGCAGATGAACTGCAACCTCGCCGGACCCTGCTTAGATAGTTGATTGCTGAATTGACAAAACAGGTCCTTTCGCTTGGCTGAATGGTTAGGGTTTGGTTTTAATTTTCATGGTTGTGGATTCTACTCTTTGCTGGTGCACAGGAAACCAAGGCAGAGTGTTCAGAGTGCTATATTTGCTGCCAAATAGAATAGGTGACTTCTTGTTAAAAAAAAAACATTACAGTCATATTTTCAGAAGCAGGTTCATACTTCCCCTGTTTACAGTTGAGCCACACTAAGCAGCCATTTTAAGGCTCAAAGAGCCTTCATGGGAGAAGCCAGGAATTGAACCTGGAATTTCTGAATTCCAGGGTAGCATGTTTACCACAATGCTAGCCTGAAATGTGAGCACATTGCTTGCAGAAGCATAGAGAGCTATTGACTATACTTGGCCACCAGAGCAGCATGATGACATGTGCCATTAGTTAAATAGTTGATTGGTGAGTTTATAAGTCAGGCCTTTTCTCATGGCTGAATGGTTAGAGTTTGGGCTTTCATGGTTGTGGATTCTAGTCTTTGCTGGTGCACAGGGAATCAGGGCAGAGTGCTTAGGGCACTATATTTGCTGCCTAATACAATAGCCGACTTCTTGCTAAAAAAGACCCATTACACTCACCTTTTCAGAAACAGAACTAGGTTCTTACTTCCCCCATTTACAGTCAAGCCACACTAAGTAGCCATTTTAAGGCTCAAAGGGCCTTTATGGGGAAGCCAGGATTGAACCTGGAGTTACTGAATCACAGAGTAGCACCTTTACCACAATGCTAGCCTGAGATTTGAACAAGCAACTTGCTGAAGCACAGACAGCTATCGACTATACATGGCTACCAGAGAAGCACATTGATATGTGCCATTAGTTATTATTATTATTTTTATTTCTATAAGCATTTATATAGCACCAGCGATGTACCTGGCGCTTTACAAAAATCAAGATAGACACGGTCCCTGCCCAAGAGCTTACAGTCTAAAGACAGGAGGAGGGGGGACAGGGAAGGGGGAACAGAGGGCAAGACAAGGGATGCGACATTCATGAGCATGTGAGAACTCAGGTACACTTTCTTGGCTTGGTTACAGTACATTCGGAGTTTGCAGATAACAGGTGGGGGATAATCCTGGGTGGGGATGATTAGCAGGAGTTAGGAAGGGCAGAGCGGAAGAGGTGGGTTTTGAGGAGGGACTTGAAGGTGTGGAGGGAGGGGGCCAGGCGGACGAGGGCAGGGAGGGAGTTCCAGGCGTGCGGGGCAGCGAGGGAGAAGGAACGAAGGCGGTTGGCGGAGCAGGGGAGGCGTGGGAGGGTGAGGGAGGGGATGGAAGAGGAGCGGAGTGCTCGAGCAGGGGTGTGCTCAAACGAATGGAGCCCCATTTGGTTTTGTAACTAAGGCAATGAAAACTAACAAATAAGCAAATTACATTAGTTTGATTTCATTTGTTTTTGTTTTTCATTTTCTTATTAAAAATAATTTTAAAAAATAACATTTAAGAAATCACTGTGCACGTGCAAAATGGCCACCGCGACCGTTCTGTGCATGCGCACTTTTTTCCAAAATGGTTCCAGCAGCATCAGCACCATATCGGAAAAGGGCCACGCATGTGCAAAACAGCCCTGGTGACCATTGTGCGCATGCAGAGTCATTTTATAATAATAATTATTATTACTATTATTATTAAAGTAAAACAAACAACACCAACTGGTAGTCGTTATCCTCATTTTGGTCAAGGATATTATCCGTGGTGGGAATGAAGGGCTACCCCAAAATACGGATAACATCTGTGAATAATGAACCCGTTCCCCGTTTCAGCTCTGTGCTGATTCCGGGGGCTGGTCTCATTTCACAGAACAAAGCTGGCCCATTTCAGTTCTGCTCCCCAAAGTCAAGAGACACCAGCCCATTTAATAGCGTCCCTTGTAGACCAGAGATCGAAGAGGCTGATGAGATTTAAGTCACTTTCCACCTTAAAGAGAGATTAATTTGCAGCCAGGGCTGCAGAGGGATTTGGGGAAAGCCTGCCCTGAGTCTTGTGCCTCCATTTCAAAGGATACCATTCTCTGAACAGCTTTCTCAGAAACTAGGTTCATAGTACACAAATTTGAGTAGCCCATTGGCTGGCTACTCAATTGGTATCTGCATAATGAGACAGAGATCAGGAACCCCAAAATACTGGGTAACTGACTTTCCATTTTATCGACCCATTCCGACTTACCATGTTAATATTTTTAGCATCTTCCAAATTATTGCTTTTCATTAGTGCTGAAACTCTGTATTCAAAATTATTAGGTTTTTACCAAGTATCTCAGTGTTCGACTTGGTTTTACTGAGTACCAAGTAACTGAAGAATTTGATATTCGGTCCAGTACTCAGACCAACATACAGGGCTTTTCCTGTCCCTATATAAGGTATTTCGCTACTCGGTATTTGGAAAATACTCCGTTTTATTTTACCAAGTATTTACTGAGTACTCAATAGCGAGTATTCGGAGCCAGTCCTCAGAAACTTGGAAATACTCACAAATAAAATTTTTATTATTCGTTTCAGCCCTACTTTTTATCATTTTCATCATCGTGCGTGCACACACAACAAGAGGGGCCAGGTAACCATATATGGATGAATTAAAATAGAAGGAAAAATGCAAGATTGGTAACTTGGCAAATTTAATAATAATAATAATTTATACTTTGCCAGCAATATACCTGGTGCTGTACAAGGATTAATTATGGTCCCTTCCCTGAAGTGCTTACAATCTAAGGGAGACAAGGGCGGGGAGACCGAGCGACTTAGCAAGTGGCAGTGGGTGGTCATAGGGGCACGGCCCCGCTGTTCCCTCCCCCTTTAAGTTTTGACGTCTGCCGTTATTCCGAGGCCCACTTCTCAGCACATCCCCAGAGCAACGTTTGGTTGCTACGAAGGGAAAGGAGCTAGCTTCCCACGTGGACGGCGAACCCCTGGCTACGTTGTAGCCCCCACCCGCTGGAGCGTAAGCTCTGCTGAATGATTCATTCAGTCGAGTGTGCCGGGAGTACAGATGGTCCTAATTAGAACTAATGATAGGCAAACACGAAACAGCAGGGATGACAAATGTTTGGAAATATTTCTACTGAGCGAGAGCAAGAGTGGGGTCCCTCGCATCCCTTCCCCGGACACCACGCTGCACTAGATGTTTATTTAATCTATGCATTCTCTCAATCCCCCCACCCCCCCAGTCTCTCCCCTCCCATATCATTTCCTCCTTCAACAGCTGCAGCCATGGGGGGAGAGATGAGCAGGCGAGACGTACACCTGTCGCTGGTTGATTGTCTTGCAATGGGGGCCGGAGCCTCCAAGATGGTTGGCCGATCCCCACGGGAAAATCATGATGTAATTCCAAGACTGCACTCGCATCTTCACAGGCCTGGTGGGGAGTGGGGGCTGCTTGGAACCTATGGCTCTGAGGTATCGGGATAATTTGTGACAGCTGCAGCTGCTGCGGCTCCACCCCTAAGCAGGACTTAGAGTCAGTGGGATCTCAGCAGTGAGGAGATGCAGTATTTGTCTCATGGCCCCCTCTCTGGGGCCTCGGGTGTCTGTTGTACCAGACGGGAAACTCTTTTAGGCCATGTTCTGATAAAGGTAGATTGAAATGACTACTCAATTTTGGCAGCCACCAAAGTGCCACCAGAGGGCCACAGAGTGCCCATGCGTAGAGCTGCCATCAGGGGGGCACGGGGTGCTTGTGTGTGGCTGTCACCAGGGGGCCATGGGCTGCCCGTGTGTGACTGCCACCAGAAGGTCACGGGGTGCCCCCACGCGACTGTCACTAGAGGGCCACGGGGTGCCCGCGCACAGCTGCCGTCAAAGCCCCCTTGCATACGTGCCATCAAAGCACCAGGGCACCTGTAAGGGGTCGGTGCCAGAACACCAGCTGGCCGGGCCCCAGCTAGAGCCACTCCTACTTTCTGCTAGAGCCAGGCTGTCACCGCTGGAGAGGGTGAGAACATGTGCATGAGAGAGTGAGTGAGTGATGCCTGCAGACTCCCCAGAGCCATCGTTTACAGATTCTTCCGAATGCAGCAGAGCGACTGCCTCTTGGTTTGGGCAACCGTGATCCTATGATGCCTGCCCTGTGTTCTCCGCATTGGCTGCCAGTAGAGGAACGGATTGAATTTAAGATGACGCTGCTGGTTTTTAGGGCCCTGGATTCATGACCTGCTCCTGAAGCCTCGCACTGATGGTTTTTTGCACCCAGAAACCACACGCTCATTTGGGGAACCCACCATTGCGCCTTAAGTCAGCGGGCAATCGGACTTTTGCCATGGCAGGCCCCTCGGTGTGGAACTGCTCCCTCTGGATGTCCCTCTCAGTCCCTCCCTCCTCCCCTTTAAAAAGCACCTGGACACTTAATTGTTTTCCAGGTGCTCTGCTGCTGAAGTCGAAATGTGCGTCTTCACCTCTCTCTCCATCCCTGCTTTTAAACTGCTTTTAAATGGATTTTATATTGATTGAGTGTATTTTATGGTTCAGAAAGCATCCCCAAATACCATTTGGGGCGTGCAGAATGTTGTACAAATTGAAATCATGATTATTGTTATTATCTCTACATCCTGACTCTGTTTCTGGGGGTCTCTGTTCATCATACTGCAAGCAGGTCAATCGATTATTATTATTATTATTATTAACAAACATTTATATAGCGCCAGCAGTGTACATGGCACTTTACAAAGTAATAAAATAGACACGGTCCCTGCCCCTAGGGCTTACAATCTGAGCGACAGTAGCTGGGGGAGAGACATAGGAAGGGGAACAGAGGGAGAGACAAGGGGTCTAACATTCATGAAGATGCGAGGTCTCAAGTGCACGTACTTGGCTTGGTTATGATGAGAATGACAGCAGGCAGGTCCATGTGGCAAGGATAAGGGTAAACCGATCGTAGGTATAGGAATAGTGGCTCAGCAGGATAAAGAGTCAGACAGAGCAGAGCGAAAGAGGTGAGTTTTAAGGAGAGATTTGAAGGTATGAAGGGAGGGGGCAAGGCGGATGTGGACAGGGAGGGAGTTCCAGGCATGGGGGGCAGCAAGTGAGAAGGGACGAAGGCGCTTAGGGGAACAGGGAAGGCGTGGAAGGGTGAGAGAAGGGACAGAGGAGGAGCGAAGTGCACGGGCTGGAGTATGGAGGGCAATAAGTGCAGAGAGGTAGGGGGAGCGAGGTTGTGAAGAGCTTTATAGGTGAAGACTAGGAGCTTGTGCAGGATTCGTTCAATCGATCAATAAGTATTTATTGGTTTGGCTTTCGCCATACACCATTCACAATATAAAAACAACGGACAACAAAATATTACCTTACAAGATTCAACAAACATGAGCAGCAACCCAGTATATTATAAACTGCACAAGTAAAACAAAATGATTCTATCAAACTGAATCCCCCAGCATTGCAAGCAGGTAAGTTAGGCTGGAAGCTATTTGGAGCGGGGACGGTAGGACTCTACAGTTTATCGTGGCTCTGGGAAGACGAAGGCCTCCATCTGTTTCTGCAAATAAAACAATAACCGCGTGAGTAGCTTGCTTAATGAAGTTGGAAGGCATGGGACCCCATTCCCTCCCCTGGCAGAGCCGCCGGGGTCCTCACATTTTATCTCCCCTCTCACCCCCCACCCCGGGCCTCACAAATTCTAAAGCTTGCCTGGCCATGCCATGGCATAGCTCTGGGAATGACCTTGAGGGAGCCAGCTCAGTGCCTGAATCTCTCACTGTTCTCTGAAACCCAAGGTCACAGCTCAAGGACAACATGGCTGCAGGCGGCGAGGGCCAAACGTTTGAATTGTCTCAAACTTTGCCTTCGGCCCCGAGTAGCGCTAAGCATGCCGTTTTGCAAATTAGCTCCATTTCCCTCGGCGACGGTCGAAACGCCGTGTTCCTCCTTTACGCGAGATCAAACGTGCTTTCTTTTCTCCCCCTCTTTATTAATTTGCCAACTGAAATCCCGGGGCATCTGTTTAAGGGGGAAAATAAGTCCATGCACCTCATCCATCATTTTAAGGAGTAGGATCCTCCTTGTTGCTTGACAGACAAAATCCAGAGTGTTTTCTAGGCCATTCTGGCAAATATCTCTCTACGTAGAATAATTACTTCATCTTTCCCGGACACCTAATACATATATGTCAAGCATCCGTCTATGATCTGCTCACAAACTCACTTAGGGTAAAGCTACACAAGACAGGGCCGACCGGATGCCCAGGGCAGGGCAGGGCGAATACAGGCCCCTCACTTTGTGCTGGGGCCGGTGGGGAGAGCAGGAAGCTGAGCCTGGCCCCACCCACCACTCCCTGGCCTGCCCACTTTCCTGCCCCCTACCGTGACATTAATGCACAGGAATGGCAGTCTCTGCTGGTGGCTCTGTGGTGCCGGCAGATCCCGCCGCAGGGTGGGGCTGCTCAGGACCCCACCTTAGCCCAGGTGAAGCAACGGTAGCCTGCGACACATCGTCGGCCTTCTCCAGCCAATGGCGACGCATTGCGTAGCCGCTGCCCACTTGCCCTGGGGTGGAAGGGGGCGAACATCTGGCAGCCACTGACCTGACAGTCCACTGCATCGCAGGCTAATGTGGGGTAAGGTCGCCCAATGTGGATTAACGTCTAGAACCAGTGTACCAGTACATCTAGTGTGAGGGTTGGCACAGGGACTGGGGAAGGGATGAACCCACGGACCTGGTTACCCCACTCACACCCCGCCGTACAGGACTCCTGCAAAGAAGGCGGAACACAATTACCCTGGAGAAAAAGTCCCCTCAGGTTGACATGTGGCCCTAATAGTTCCCAAGGGAACAGGGCCGTCTCATCACAGGGGTGATCAGTGCAATGTGTGTGCAGCCTTCTGCCTACTTGCAGGGGGAATAAATCCCTGCCCGTAACCACGCACCCCACCCACACCGTGCTCAGGGGAATGTCACCTGGTGTGGGGTATCTGTGCCGGAGGGGGAAAACACCACACGGGATGGGGGAGCCGGAGGGGGAAAAGCCCTAGCCCCCACAAGGGAGGAAAACAAGGATGGGGCCCAAGGAACAATCACCAGGCTGGTGCGACACACCCACACTCCACTCCCCACCCCCACTCACTCTCCACGAAAGCTCCACTCACTCTCCATCCACACGCCTTGCACCCGTCTTCCACTCTCAATCTGCCTCGCACGCTAAGGTTTCTCTCCTGAGAACAACGCTCCACACCACTCTCCAGGGCCAGCTTCACAGAGGACTGATCGCCGGCGGGGAGGCATGGCCCGCTCTGGCCTTAAGAGGCCCTAGCCCCGCCCCTGTTTAGCGTGCAAGCGTGCTGACCTCCGTAGTGTTCCTGTTGGCCCCGCCCCTTTCCCCCCCGGCGGTTCTACGTCTGACGGCAAGGGAGCCTGGCCCTCGCTGCTGCAGGAGGGGCCTGGCTCTGCGGGGGCGATCTCTGTCGGGGGGTTTGTTTCTGCCTTTAGGCCACCCCCCTGCGCGTCTCTGGCTACCCCGCGGGGGGGGTTCGCTGGGGCCCGATGCCCTTTATTCCTGACATCTAGAACCAGTCTGGAACCAGTATAGCCTAGTTAATAAGGTGTTAGACTTGGATTGGGGAGAGCAAGGTTCTTCAAATCCTACAGTAGTCATAAACTCTCTGGGCAGCTTTGGGTAAATCACTCGCTCTTGGCCTCAGTTCCCTTATCTGTAAAATGGGCATAATAAGGGTTGGTGTGAGAGGGAACTGGGTAAAGATTGTCAAAATCCTTTGAACAATGAACGTTGTAGAGACTCTTAAGGGTTGGAAGGGAACTAGCCGAACTCCCTGCTTGAGTGCAGGGTGGCGACAGCTAAAACATCCCCCGCAGGCGGCCGTCCAGTTTCTGTCTGGAAACCTCCAGCGACAGAGAGCCTGCACCCTCCCATGGCAGCTTGTTCCATTGCTGCACAGTTCTGATTGCTAGGAAATTTTTCCTGATATTTAATAGGGGTGTGAAGAAGGCACCCCTACTGTTTTAGTTTACAAAAAAACCTTCATTTTGGGAGTGGGGGGGTTTCATAAACAACCCTACTGTTTTTGGGGTCCCCCCTGTTCATTTTATTTAAAATTATTTTAAATGTTTAAAAAGAAATAATAATTCACTGCACATGTACAAATGGCCGCTGGGCTGCTCTGCACGTGCGAAGCCCTTTTCCGTAATGGCACCAGCAGCATCGCTGCCATTTTGGGAAAGGGTGCGCATCCAGTGACGTACACAAAACTGTGATGGAGGGAGGCAGTCTCATTTTAATTGCAGCAGGTTCCAGAGGAGGGAGACAGAGATGGTTTGGAAAACACGTCTGGAACCTGCTGCAATTTGTCAGGGTTCCTTAAAATGAGACTGCCTCCAAAACTGGACATAATTATCCAGGTGAGGTCTGACCAGTGCTGAATAGAATAGAATTATTACTCGGCTGGTTGGAGACAAGGCTTCTAGTGATGCAGCCTAGAATTGCATTAGCCTTTCCTGCAGCCGCTTCCCATGGCTGACTCGTCTTCTGCTTGTGATCAACTACAATCATCTTTCGAGGGCTCTCCTTGCATAGAAGCCATTCTAAACCCGCCATGATTTTTCCTGCCCTTCTCTGCAACTTTCCCAGTTCTGCTACGTTCTTTTTGACACAGGGAGATCAGAACTGGATGCAGTCTTTTATGAGCAGGCACATGATGGATTTGTTTATTTTGGAACATTTCTAGCTCGCTCCCTCCTGCCCACACGGCAGCTTGGGGTGGCTCACAACCAAATTCGACAATATAAAAACAGTGCAATAGTTAAAACAAATACATTGTGTTTTAACTATTGGTCAGCCGGGGGGACTTCGAGTCAGGCGTCCCCGGCTGACCACAGGGGCCACACCACGGCCCGGGGTGTGAGGCCAATCTGCAGGTAAGCAGGGCCCAGACTTTATAGGTCAAAACCAACACCTTGAATTGGGCCCAGAAGACAATAGGCAGCCAGTGCAGAGAACGGAGCACTGGTGTAATATGCTTGCGACGACCCTTCCCCGCAAGGAGATGGGCTGCCGCGTTCTGCACCAGCTGCAGCCTCCGGACCATCATGAAAGGTGACGATTTATAGAGTGGCATTACTGACGCACCTTCCACTCTCCTCATCAAGCCTTGGAAAATCTGCGCTTTTCCTATCTTTTGAATGTCTTTCCTCTTGCCTTGGGGATCTTTGAGTTCCCAGCTCCCAGTCTCTATAAACGGTGCCATCCACGAAGTTGACTTCCTCCACAGGCCTCTCCGCCACAAAGAATGTTGCGACCTTTATTTAACCATGAGGATAAATACTGTAAAGCTCCTAAAAATTCCAGCCCTGTGATGTTAAAGGACAGATAAGGGCTGTGTTTGTTCATATGCATGGAACATAAGGTCATGGCTAACTAAGCAACAAGAAGAAAAAAAAATAATGTATACCCACATGGCCAGACCCATAAATAACTTTGACGCACAGAGTTCATTGCTCTGCACCTAGGGATTTTGAGGGGGAAATCAGTAAGATACTTAAATAGTTTTCTTGCTCAAATTCCAATTTCTATAAATTAAGCTGATATTTTCACTCTCTAGTCGCTCAGTGGTTTAATATAAAATGGGTTTCTTACAGCTCTGCGGCCATATATCAGATAAGATACAAACTAGAGGTCTTGCCTGCCGTGTCCCAAGTGACTGGAAATTCTGTAAATCAACAAAATTAGACTTAAAATATTAAGACACAGGGCAGAGCTATGATGCATCTGGATCAGCATAGGCGTTCTTGGGATACCACAGAAAGGCTTTTGCTTTGTGTCAGAATGTTGAACAGCAGTTCCCAAAACCCTGGGTCAGGACCTCAACTGAGGCAATGCCGTTTGCAGATGGGGTCACGACCCCAATTCCTATTGGATAGACTTTGCACTACAGTGGAAACGGGTACCTCGAGTACCTGGAAATCCGATATTTCAGCTGGGGCTGAAAAGAGAATCAAGAACTCTGAGCGAGATCTTGCTGGGAACTCGCGAACGGTTCAAGATTCTTGCGAGAATCTCGCATAAAAAGAAAAAAGAACTGTGTATGCACAGTACCCGAACCAGTTTTTGATCAGATACCTGAAATACTGAAAGCCGGTAAACTGATTTTGTCCCAATTTCATCCCAGATTTCAGGAATTTGGGAGGGGCATTATTATGGGTTTGGTGGTGATTTCGGGCACTTGAAAAACCGACAACTGAAATGTTCGTTTTTTGAGTACTTGAGCAGTATTCATGTACCAATTTGGATACCCAGAATGGTACCAAAAATGTGTGTATCACCCAGGTATCAAACTGGTACCTATTTCAGGTCTAGTTGGGACCCATTGCTGTTTTTGCCAATGTTGGTGTAGAGCATAACGCTTGTGAGGTCCTGACAACAACACCTTAAACATCCTCTCATTCACTTCTAAGCAGTTATTGTTACATGTAAAAATAACCTATAGAAAGCTGATCCCCAAGAGAAATAGCCCGTACAATAAGTTCCCATGCTGTAACGTGCAAGAGCGTGGTCTGTCGGATGTGGACATCCTTCCTCCTCACCCTTTCCAAGCAGCTTGCACGAATCGAATCTGGAAATCCGCAGGGAGCTCCAGGCCTGATTGCTTGGTTAATCTCTTCAGCCCTCCGAGTTCACAGCCTGAGGGAACCAGCAGCTGGGACACCTCAGCAAACTGCCGCGCAACCTTTTTGCCTGGCATTGCAAACGTACCAGAATAATACAAGAATAAAATAATAAATCATTTCTATTCTGGAAGTCACACCCCTTCCAGGAGTGAGATGATGTTCCCTGATTATTTCAGGGCCTGCTGTGACCAGGCCCAACAATATGACCTCCTGGGACCCTGGAGCCCAGTGTGACCACAGTAGTTCCCTCTCCCACACTGGCATGCTCAGCACTTGGGGCTCTGGGGTAACTTGAGAAGATCCAGTGGCGTACACAAGACTGTGATGGAGGGAGGCAGTCTCATGTCTCAAATATGGGCCACTCTATGTGAAGGCTTTTCCTCGCAAGGATCCTGGCCAGCCTTGGTCTTCCCCCACAACAGTTGTGATTTCACTCTAGCCCCCAAACTGGCAGCACCCCACCAGAAAGGATGTTTTTCTTTGCAAAGAGCACAGGTAGAACATCTCCAAATTGAAGGGAGCAGAGTGTTGGTCCTGCTGCCTCCCCCACCCACCCAAAATATTTCCTAGTGGTGTTCAGACCGCTTTTAAAGCGCCCCTCGCCCCATTCCATTGATTTCAGGGTCTGGCCTCAACCGAGGCACCTTGCTCTATGGTAGCTACATCCCTGGGAGGAGCCTTGCCCTCGCTTCCTCTGGGTGATACCCCAGGCCTTCAACCCTTTGGTCCTCCAGCCACTAATACTTCTTCCCCTACATGACCTGTTGATACCCCTTCTATAAGCAGGCCCCTGGCCTGTACAGCCCTCCCTCAGTAGCTCGCTCTCCTGGGAAGTCCCATCCCTACAGGCGATCCAGGGTAGGTGGACAACCCGCTTCCATCTCCCGGAAGGTCCTCTCTCCTCCGTTGGCCCAGGTTTGGATGAACCAAGGTAAACCAAAATAACTACTTTGATTTGATTCAATCAAAATAAATATTCCACTTCATTAGAGTTCAGATGAGCAGCGCAGACCGGAAATAACTTCATTGATTGAATTAAATCAAAGTACCTACTGCCTTTCAATAGCATCCAGATGAGCAGTGTAAACGGAAGTATCTACTCTGATTTAATTAAACGGAAGCAGCTACTCCCTCTTGGTTAGAGTTGGAATGAGTACCCGCAAAAAAAGGTATAACTGTTGAAATTGCAGTACTCGGCCTGATCACCTGTAATCGACCAGTAACACTGAGTACTAATCAGTTCTCAGTAAATACCCGATGGGCTACTTGATACACTGATTTAACATTTTTCATCCCCATTTTCTGACTCTGGTACTGTTTTCCTGACTTCTGATATTGTTTGCTTAACATACCTATCCTGATTCCTCATTAATGGTAATACCCGGTATTTGGGGGTTAGGTGCCTGATCGGTATTCAGGTAGCCTATCAGGCACCCAACGCGGTCTCAGAATTGCAGGTATTTCCTGAAGGTAGCAAATGAGCTACCCATTTCAATTCTACTTTTGTAAGCGTTCGCATGAACCGGCTAATCCAAAGCAAAGCGTGTCAATTTCCCCCCTTGCTGAGTTGTAATGAGCACGGAACTGAATTACTTGCGGAAACAGTTACTTCAATAAGAACATAGCCTTTGCCTTTATATCCTTGCTCCATTTCCAGTTATCTCGTTAATTACCCCATAACAGTGACCGGTGGCAAGGTGCCTGCTAGTTATAGGTCTGGTGCTGCAAGCTTTCCCGCACAACACCCTGCCAGAGGGAGCAGGGAAGACGAAAGGAAGGGAGGCTCAAGGTATGGTGGGGTGGGGGGAGATAGGGGCCGTCAAGTATCACAGATAAAAGGAAGGAGTTACCATAAAGAAATCTGAGTGACACTAGACTGGACAGAATAGAATCCAGCTCATTCTCCAGATTCCTATTGGCCCTGACAAGAACTGAAATGGTTCTCCATGAGCAACAGCCCCAGTTTTGGGTACCGTGCTGGGTACCCGATGAGCTACCTGGGCATGGATCGGGTGCCCAATTACCTGAAAAATTGGGGATTCTTTGTACCGATTACCAATCAGTAATTAGGTAGAGGAAAATGGTGAAAAATGAGATGGGAACTCAAGGAAACGGGAGAGAAACTCAAAAAACCAGGACTGGAATCGGTACAGGAAAATGGTGAAAAATGAAATGGCAACTCAAGATATCGGGGGAGAAACTTAAAAAAACAAAACCAAGACCAGAATCAGTATTCTGGGACCCAAAGTTGGGAAATTGGGACATCAGGTAACCCAACGCGCACCAATCAGGTACTGGTTAGTACCCAAAGTTGGTGGATTGGGTCAAATACCAGAAATTCAATCGGTTTACCCATTTTCTGTTCTAGTCTGTAAGTACAGTCCATAGAGACATCTGGCAAGCAGGCAGGAGAGCATTTGGGGGAGAAGGTACCCTTTGTATTTAAGTGGCGAGTTCTCTCCCAGTCACCCCCCTTTCTGTCCTGTAGCGGACAGAGGCCTGGCGAGCTAGTTTTGCTGTCTCGAGGCATAATTACTCAGTTCTTCCCAAGGAAACAAAGCAAAGTCTTACATTTCCTCTTCTGTTCCCCAGAGAGCTGCTCATGAGCTAAAAACACAGGCACAGAAATATCTACCCCTGGGACGTGACCTAAAACACATCAGGCTAAGCCCATTTTTCATTAATATCAGGGAATGACATTGACCCTTTGGACAAAGGCCGACTTAATAGAGAAGACGTTCAGGGCCGCACTTCATAAGCTTGATTATGTCAAGAGAGCGCATTGCTTTCTTCGGTTCTCTGTCTCGGTGAAACGCTCAGGATTTATATCGGGTGCCCCAATAACTCTGGTAATTAGCCAGGGATGCTACTTTTGTTTAACCCACAGACGATCTGTCAGAGGAACCTGAACATGAAGGAACAAAATTGGTTGCCGGCAGCTTACAAAACAAGCAAGAAACCTAGCTCAACAGCACCATCTGGTGAAACATTGTGGCCAGAGCCATTGGAACGCTCCCCAAGAGAAAAGCAATCATCAGTTTTGGAGAATCATTGAACTGGCTGGCACTTATATGTACCGACTGCCTCTTCTCCTGCCCTCCGTAGCCTTGTGATGTGGAGTGTGTGGGGACTAGGCGGTCCCCAAGGGGGGACATGGCAGGGGGGTTTTACATGTAGGGGCAGTTGGAAATAGCAGAAACAAGGGTTCTGTATGAGGCCTCCGGCTGCACCAGGGCCCACGAGCCATGCCGTTTGCAGATGGGGTCACGACCCCAATTCCTATTGGATAGACTTTGCACTACAGTGGAAACGGGTACCTCGAGTACCTGGAAATCCAATATTTCAGCTGGGTCTGAAAAGAGAATCAAGAACTCTGAGCAGGAGTGAACAGGATAGCCAGCCAGATCTGGGAAAGAAGGAAGGTTTTTGATGGGCTCCGAAACATGATGTTTAAAGTCAGACAGCACTAGGGAGCTGGGTGTTTCCTCCAGAGTCTCTCTTTCTCAGTGTGTGGCAGAGACTGTCCCAAGGTAAATGTATCCATGTATGGACCTCTGCAAGGCTAGACTGCACTAGTAAACAAGCAGGCTTTTAAAAAGATGACATCTGAATATTAGGGGGGCCAAGTATTGCCTTCCGCAATGTCACAGGAACTAAAGGGGCTCAGTTCTTGAAATTTTGAGTTCTGTTTAAGATTGAAGGAGTTGTTCCACACTTCACATTTAGCTAAAATAGAGCTGAAGCAAGTACTCCCAAAAAAGTATAGATCCATCGAAATTCTGGGGCTCCACCCAACCAGGAAACATCATGTACTAATCTGATTTGTGCCCAGTGGGCTACCTGATGTACCCATTTACTGGTGTTTTGGCTCGATTCTCCAACTTCCGGTGCCGATTTTCTGACTTCCTGCCCCAATTCCCGTACCGATTTGGTAAATCGTTACCTCGATAACTGTAATACCCTGTATTTTGCGGTATTTGAGTGCCTAACTAAGTACCAGTGTGGTGCAATGGACAATGTGCTGGACTTGGGCCCGGGAGATCCAGGGTTCATATCTCATCCTAGCCAATGAACTCAATGGGTGGGGCCTTGGGCAAGTCACAACCTCTCCGCCTCAGTTCTCCATCTGTAAAATGGGAACGTGTGTGTGTGTGTGTGTCCTTCCCTGTGTTCTCCTCAGCTGTCTCTATCTTTGACCCTTTTCACGCAGGGCTGCAGGTGTGCTCTGTGTGTGCCCTGCAACATGTATAATAAAATGTAACACCCATTTTATTAGTTTTAGAGTGTCTGTGTGAAAAGGGCCTTAAATTGTAAGCACACTGGGGCAGGGACCTGTCTCTGATCATCTTTGACTGTAAAGTGTTGTGTACACCTAGTAGCGCTATAGAAATGATTAGGAGGAAGAGTACTTGGGTACCCATTAGACTACTCGTAGCAATTGTGCTACCCTAGTTTTTAGCTCTAAAAAGCATCCTCGGTGACTTGACAAGGTGTCAATCAGCCTCAATTAAGTCCATTTCATAGTTGAGTCAGCATGTTCTGTTACGGCCTCAAATATCTCCCTGGAAGGAACTGACGGCGGAGTTAAGGAGCTCTCTCCAGTGCCTCCTGCCGTCGCTGCATTCCACAGCCCTGGAGATCTCTCCCCTCTTCCCACCGGTCTCCTTCCAGCATGTGTTTAAAGTACTTAATTAAAGGTCTTTCCCGAATTTGCAGACAAAACATTAGTTTTAAACAATGTGTGGATTTCATTACCCTCAAGCAAGCGTAATTACACAGTCCCATCCTGGCGCTGAATCAATTAAGCGCGCTCGGGGGAGTTTAAAAAAAAACAAAAAACCAAGTGGAACTAAAACTAATGTTCTAGTGGGAACTAAATCACTGGAATTACTTGGAAGGAAAGTCTATTTAAAGAGAGCGAGGCTACGTTCATGGGCGCTACTTAGCGTCCCCCAGGGCTGCCACGCGTGACTCGCAGAAGAAATCTCTCACCTCCTGCTACCCCACTCTTGGGAGATGCAAATTAAAGCTTTCAATCAAAAGAGGGGGCACTGCTCTTTTAGTTAATTCTATCTCAAGTCAGTCTGAAACAAGTACCAGCAAAAACAGGTCTCCCCGACGGATCTCCGGTACCCGAATCAGTCTGGCAACATCGGGTACTGATTGGTCCCCAAATGTGATCCAATGTCCGGGAATGTCCACTTCCTGGCCCAGAATGTTGGCTTCCGGTACTGATGTTTCAACTTCCAATGCCTAATTTTTGGTTTTCCATTCTGAAAAGTTGACTTCTGATCCCAGAAAGTTGACTCCCGGTCCCGATTTTTTTCCTTTCAGTCCCGATTTGGGTTTTTTTTGGTCCCAGTCTACCAGTAATTAGAAGGGGAAAAAATGGTACCAGACATTACAGATATTTTAGGTACCCCATTGGTCCCCAGGTAGCCCATCAAGTACTCGATGCAGTACTCAAAATGCAAGCATTACCCACGGGTACTAAATGAAGTACCCATTTCAGCTCTAATCTCAAGCTGTAAATACATTTGTTTAAAAGCTTGCTTGGAGCCGTTGCTCACTAGCCTGTGTCTTAATATTTGCTGATTAAATTCCATTGAAGCATAATGGTGCGGTCCTCCAAGGGGATACTGCTAGAGCTAGCACTAAGTGCAGGCATGTGACTCCCATTCACTTCACCGGGACTTGTGATTGCACTAACTTCTCTGGGTAGCCTGTCGTATTGCCATACTCTCCTTATAACCAGGAATTTCCCCCCCAACTGTTCAATCTAAATCTCCCTTTTTACAGCTTGTCCCCACGGCCTCTTGTTCCGTGGAGAGATGTTTTCCATCTTCATTACAGCAGCCTCGCAAATATTTGTACGCTGTAATAATGGGGCTACCAATGACGACAGTTCGAACACCGCAGCTAGCGGAGAATGCGGTGACTCGCCTCCTTACAGGGCTGGGTCGTCACGAGCATATTACACCGGTGCTCCGTTCTCTGCGCTGGGTGCTTAGAGTCTTCTGGGCCCAATTCAAGGGGTTGGTGCTGACCCTTGAAGCCCTACACGGCCTGGGCCCCATTTACCTGTGAGATCGCCTCACCCCCCGGGCTCTAGATTGGCTCCTGTGGTCGGCTGGGACGCCTTTCTCAAAGTCCCCCAGCTGTCCTGGGGGGCGACTATGGAGAGGGCGTTCTCGGTGGAACGCCCTCCCGGCGGAGGCACGATTGGCCCCAGATCTCCCCTCTTTTAGACGATCTTGTAAGACCTGGCTGTTCTGTCAGGCTTTCGGCGAGCGAGACGGGTTGGGTGGGACGGTTTTGAGGGCTAGGGTGGGAGGGCTTTTCTTTTATGTTTATATTTTGATGGCTTCCCTTAAAGTGGTTTTTTATTTGTATTTTATATGGTTTATATTTTTGTCTGAAATGGTAAGCCGCCCCGAGCTGCTTTGCAGACGGGGCGGGGTATAAAATAGTATAATAAATAAATTAATTAATAAATAATCATCTCTCCACTTCAGTCTTCTTTTCAAGATGAACATACCCACATCCTTAATCCGTAAAGTGGGGGTTGTTCTGTACCCTCTCAAGCAGTGGTAGGACTAGGGGACACTCTGTGAAACTAACTGGCAACAGATTTAACACAAATAAAAGTATTATTTTTTTCACACAATTAAAAGTTGAAAGAGGATGGCTAGGTTTAAAAAAGGACTGGATAAGTTCTTGGCGGGTGGGTTCATGAATGGCTACTGGCCAAGTAGATTCGGGAACATGACCTCGGACTGTCAGGAGCTGGGAGTGGACGTCAGGGAGTGGATCACTCCATTATGACCTGTTGGGAACCTCTCTGAAGTGACTGAGATTGGCCACTGTCAGAGACAGGATACTGGGCTCCATGGACCATTGGTCTGACCCAGTCTGGCAGGGACTATGTTCTTACGTTCTTCCACTTCTCCTCACATGATTTGTTCTTCCAAATCCTTTATCGTCCTTGCTGCTCTCCTCCATCCCCTCTCCAATGTTTCCATGTCCTGCTTAAAATGAGGTACTGCCGCGGGGTTTAACCAGAACTGAGTGGTGTGGTACAATGGGTGCAAACAGAGGAGGCTGCTTGCCCCCAGAGCTGCTCCAAGGCCACTTTCAGACATGCCTCCCCCGCGCGCCTATTCAGGCTGTGGGGGGGGAATGCGTAGCCTGAATATGGTTGGGAATCAGCTGGTCTGAAACACACACACCCGGTGTGGATTTGTCATCAAAGCTGTGCCGGGGGGGCTTTCAGACCAGCTGATCCCTACACATATTTGGGCTGCGCATTCCTGCCCCCCCAAGCCTGAATAGCCGTGGGGGGGCATGTCTGAAAGTGACCCAAGTGTGCACCCCTGCATCCACCTGCTTGGGTCCATTTTAGATGGATCTGTTAGTTTCAACAGCTCCTAGGCTGTGGAATTCCCTCCCGATGGAGGCCCACCTAGCCCCTCGTCTCCCTCCCCAAAGGCCCGGCAGAACAGCTAGGTCTTACACTGTCTTCAGAAAGAGGGGAGGTCAGGAGCTAGGTAGGCCTCCATCGGGAGGGAGTTCCACAGCCTAGGAGAAGCCACCGAGAACGCTCTCCCCATCGTCACCACCTGGGAAACTCGGGGGACTTCAAGTCTGGCGTCCCCGGTTGACTGCAAGGGTCGCACCACAGCCCAGGGCATGAGGCAGTCCCAGAGACAGGTCCTAGACTGTAAGTTCTTGGGGGCAGAGACCAAGCAAAACAGCATGCGTGCCTGGTGAACTATTAATCGTAAACACTACAGCACTTTGCTCATGGATTACATCCCCTTTGCACAGGGACAGGGAAAGCACAGGGTCACATTTGGGTTCCTTGACAACGGCCAGCAGCCCTGAACAGATGCATTGCAGCAAAAATATGTTCCTCAATTGTCCCCCTCCCAGTATTCCAAAAATCTCCGCCTTCTCATACATGCTCCATCCAGCAAAGCTTGGAGCGGATATTTATTCCCCCTGTCGTTTTAACAGTAGCCAAGGAGCATTATTGGCAAGGGCTTCTGACAGAAACAGAAAACAAGGTGGAAACTGTTAACAAGAGTAGAACAGGAGGCCAATTTTCTTCTAAGAGCTCAGACACAACGCACCCTCGGTTGGTGTCCCATAGGGCTGATGCAGCAGCAGCTGTTACCGCGCCGTGATTCCATTCTGCCATTTCAGAATTGCCCACGCCACACCTCAGCTTTTCTGCAGACATTCCGCTAATTCCGCCAGCATTCTGCAAATTGTGGAATTGCGGAAAAATTGCGGAAACTATCGGAAAACCGCTATTCTGCTATTTTGTGGCGCTGGTGGAATGGCGGAAGTAGCGAAAATGTCATGTTTCCGCTATTTTGCGAAGCCTGTGAAAGTAGCGGAATGAAATAAGCAGAACTGTGGAAATATCGGAATGAAACTAGCCGAATGAAAGCCTCTGCCATGCCATACCACTAATTGCGGAAACGCTGTTTCCGGCGGAAATAGCTACTGCTGCAACATTCCGCTACAGCCCTAGTGTCCCAATGTCATGGAACGCCCTCCCCCTGGAAATCTGTCTAGTCCGAGCCTGGGCATCTCTCGGAGGCGGTGTAAAACTTTTCTTTTTAGTAAAGCATTTGGTGGGTGAGGATAGGGATGAAGGCTTGGCGGAGGGGGGAGCGTGAGTAGGGTTTGTTGTTGAATTGTATTTTTAATGTTTGAGGATTTTTTTCATTTTTGTTTTTGTAAGCTTCTCTGAGCCTTCGGGGAAGAGCAGAGTAAACACGTCCATAACTAAATAAATTCATTAACTAAATAGACTCCTGCGATAGCTGCATAGGGCGAGCAGAAGGGAATTCATTCAAAGCGAACCAAGAGCAGTTGTCACCTTCAGGAAAAAACTGATTTGCAGATACTGCAGAATTATATTGCTAGATCATCCGCTCGGGGCGGCTCCTGCAAACAGCCGCCCCGAGCTGTTTGCAGGAGGGGTGGGGTAAAAATCTATAAAATAAATAAATAAATAAATATACATACAGAACTGGAAGTGGTTGGGTTTGTTTTCTCAAAACTGTATTTGTTTAATTTTTCTGCTCCCCAGGGGGTGGGGGAGGTTAGCTACCGTGGAGTAAGAAGGGTCATTTGAACCCTGACCATGGACTCCGGCAGGAGCAGGAATGAGCTTGCAAGCAGCCTGGGTAAGGCGGCCACCTATGCACCTTTTAAAGGAAGATGTATGAAAAATACATGTTGCAGGGCCTGCATTGGTGCCTAAGGCCCTGCAATATGGATTTCTCATACATCTTCCTTAAAAAGGTGCATAGGTGGCTGGTCTAAATCTGGGTGCGGCTAGAAGATTGTCACCGTGGCTTTGGGGTGAAGTGCAGATGCTGCTCCCTCCCTGCCCCTCCGGCCCGCTCAGAAGATTTTCTGGCCGTGCTCAGGCAGTTCGTGCATGATGGCAGCTCGCAGTGTGCGGCGAAGCGGCCGGAGAAGCCAGTAAAACCCAGCGAAGGAAGCTGCACGTAAGCGGTTTGGTAGCAGCTCCCGCATCGTGAGCGAGGCCAGCTCCTTAGTGGCAATTACAAGCATAGGCTGCAGCTGTCGTAATACTGGGCCAACAGCCACACACCCTCCTGCTGGGCTACAGCCCAGTCCATGAGGAGGAGGAAGAGCTTCAAAACCCAGCAAGGTCAGTTACTCTGGGGAGTTGGGCGGGGCCAGGCCAGACCAGACTGTTATAGGGCTCATGGGGAGGGGCAGACTGTGTTATAGGGCTCATAGCGGCCAGACTGTGTTGTAGGCCTCATAGCAGCCGGGCCAGACTGTTATAGGCTTCATGGGGGGAGGGGGGGGCGGGCAGACTGTGCTGTAGGCCTCATAGCGGCCGGGCCAGACTGTGTTGTAGGCCTCATAGGGGTCAGACTGTGTTGTAGGCCTCATGGGAGGGCAGACTGTGCTATAGGCCTCATAGCGGCCGGGGCAGACTGTGTTATAGGCCTCATGGGGGGGCGGGGCAGACTGTGTTATAGGCCTCATGGGGGTGGGGTGGCGGGCAGACTGTGTTGTAGGCCTCGTAGGGGCCCGGCCAGACTGAGTTATAGGCCTCATATGGCCAAAACTGTGAAATAGCCCCAAGAGGGCCAAGTCAAGATCGAGATTTTTATGGGGCTGGCCCTAGCGGTGCCCCTGAATGGTTGAGAGCCAATGCCCCACGCAGTGCATTCCCTCTAGGTAGAGGGAGAAGGCAAAATTTCATCCAGTCCCAATTTCCATCAGAACCAGGCGTTTCATGTGTTCTGGGGATCAGAGATTGGAACGAGCAATCCTTGGTTCCGATTCCAATGGGAAGAAATGAAAAAAGTAATTGAAAAAAATTAGTCAGTGCATGCACCAAATGGTGGACAGGCTGAATTTTGCATGCACAAAATGGTGGCTGTTCAGATCCAAAATAGCAGTGCTGCCATTGTCACCATTTTGGGCATGGGCGGAGGAAATTTTGCACATCGTAAATGTCGGGGGAGGGTTGGTCAGGATTCAGACTGGAAATGTTTCTGATCGGAAAATAACATAGCTTTTGCAAAAATGTTCCATGAAAACAAAACAGCTATTTCGATACAGCCCGAGAGTGGTGGTAGTTTAAAGCGGGGGCTGTCATCCCCTTCGGAGGATCCTGCTACTTTGATCTTTGGGGGCCCATAATTGGGACGTGAGCCTCAGCCCAACACAGTCTTGTTATGCCCCTGACCACTTTGATTTGAGTCCGACACAGCAGGGAGAAAACATTAATCGTTCCTGCTTTATTCAGGTCTTGGCTTTATGCATTTTCAATATGGCTGAAATGAGATTTTGCCAAAACAGGAAATCTCGTTGAAATCACACTTCCCAATACCGTCTTGGTCGGCTCAAGAACCTCTCCGTAATGTCTCAGCTGACATTTTGTTGTACCCGAGGTGTCGAACTGGCTCGTATCCCAACACCTAAGGAATCCGGTGAGGTAGGGATGGAGAGGAGTGTCCACAGCCAGCTCAGGGAGGTGGGGTGGGGAAGACCTTCTCGGGCAATGATCAGGGGGGTAGACTGGTGGGACAAGCCCGGCCTGGCAAATGTGCCCTGTCCTGCCTACGTGTAGAGAACTCAGTCAGGACAAGGGTTCCCGTGCTGACTGGGCTACCCACTCTCCTCCCTGGGCATTGCCTACCCCCTGGGGTAAGAGAAAACCTGCCTCCCCCCTGTCCTGTCCTGTCCTGTCCTGATGTCTGTCTCCTATCATTACAACCTAGCCCTCTTGCCTTCAGGGGGACCCCCTTTCCCCACAGTCCCAGCTCCCATGTGAATGTGAGAGTGAATGTGTATGAGAGAGTGTGTGTGTGAATGGGAGAGCGTGTGCCCCCTGAACGTCCTCTGTGTGGATGTGCATGTGTGAATACGTGTGCGTGTGCACGCACCAGTATGTGAATGCATGAGGCGGTGGCATTTCAGCAGTGAGGGGGCAAGGCAAGTGGACCTATTTTCACTGAGAACACACTGGAAGGAATGCAAAGCCCAGAGACTCCAGGACAAATCCAGAAGGCTGGTATTAATAACCCTAGCTCCAGCCACCAATTGAAATTCCCGAATCTGGTGTCGTTCTGGCAATTATCGCTGTCTCAGCCGCTCCGAGTGAGGAGAATGACGGTAGTAGCCATGGAGGAAAGAGAGTGGGGGAAGAAGATCCAGGGAGGCTGACATGGGGGAAAGATATAGGTGTGCATGGGGGATTTCAGGGGCATCAGTCACCACAGACAAGAGAAATACGGCGGCTATCTAAAAAAGTTTGAGAACTGCTGACTTAATGCCACCAGGACAGACCCCAGGGGGTTAATGAACAGACCGCCACTGCAAGCGAGCTGGACATCCTATGGGAAGGAAGACAAAGGGTTAACACCTCCCCTCCCCTCCATCCATTCCGTGGACCCATCTCTCCCCTCTCCGCGCAGGGGGCAGTCGGACCTAGCAGGCTGGATTCATCCAACTTTCCCACGCCATTGTTGTCGGACCGCTTTCTCTATCTAATTACAGACCCGTTTCCTGAGGGATGGCAGGTTCTCAGAAGGTAAATGATAAAGAAGAGTTGGCAGTCGCTAGCGTGTGCTCAAAGCTTATTTTGGGGGCAGGATCTCTGGGAACTCCTCCACGAGGCTTGGGCTGGACGTAGGGTTGGAGCAAAGGGAGTTGCTGTGTTTGGGGAACTGGTGGCGGGCTAGAAATTCTTTCCCCCCCTCAAGGCCACAGCTTCAAATCCAGCAACGATTCAGTGTTGCCACATGGGGTTGCTTGGTGGTACCTTCATCGCCAATGAGGTTGGTGATCTACCGTCCTTTACGCGATGGGTGCAGACATACAAGACAGGTTAGGGAGGCCTTAGGAAGAAGGGTTAATCCTCCCTGGGCAAATGAGCCACACAATACAGTGCCCAGGACCGTCCAGATGTTTCACCCCGCTCCACAGTGTTCCCCAGCCGGGTCCTGTTGCTTTCAAAGACCGCTCCGGCACCCCCACCCCTCCAGTGCCTCTCACCTGAAATGCACTGTAGGGGGGAGGGGTTAGTGCCGGCAGGCCTTTGAAACGGACAGGCCCCTATCTAGAACCGCTGCGGAACTGGGCTCTACTGCACTCTTGACCGGTACTTGTCAGTTTCAAAAGGTGACTTCCTGGCCACAGTGCCTATCAGCGCTGTGTGGGGTAAGTCCCGGCCGGCCTTCGAAACTGACACATCCTGGAGTGCTGCACAACCAGGCTCTGCAGTGCTCCCGGCTGGGGCTTGTCAGTTTCTCTGGGCAATACTTGCAATTTCCAGCATTGGGCACCCAACTGGCCCTTGGGTAGCTTGTCGGGTGTCCAATGGGGTGCTTGAAAATGTGGGCATTACCCCTGGGTACTAATTTTAGTATCCCAAATCCTCTAGCTGGGAGCCCAAGATGAGTCCTGCTGTTTACAGGTGGAATCCCCAATCCCACTGATATTGCTTACACACAGCATGTCTTTGTTGTTTAATGGGGCCTCCTCTTCTTGTGCTAGACTGGGCTGCAGCAATTGGAAGGGGATTGCTATCACCTGCCCCCTTCCTTTACAGGTAGACATTGAATGGAAAGGCCTTGAAGGCGGACACCAACATGCGCTGGCTGTTGGTGGGTCGTGGCCCAAAGACCTGTGGTTTTGAACAACCATTATTTGTGGTTTTCCCTTCCAGTGGCTAGTGGGCTGACTTTGGTGAGTGATGTTTATGTGTTTTAGGGCTAGGGAGCAGTGAGGGGCCCCTCTTTTGTTCAATGTGTGGGGAGTGAGTGGGCAGTGAGAGTGCCCTCGCAGCCCCCGTGTGTGCGTTGTGCCAGGGGGGTTCTCCCAGGGAGGAGGGGGAGAGTCTGCTACCTGGGCAGCCACTGTCATCATTGGTTTGTTGGTTTGTTTGGTGTGAATGAAAGATGGGCCCACAAAGAGGGAGGATGTCCGAAGTGAACTGAGCAAGCTAATTTTAGGATACATTAAGGCGCTGGACGTGAGTGAGAGGAAGCTAAAGGGGCACAGCGTAGAGCAGAACCCGGGAGAAAGGGAAGAGTTTTGCTGAAAAATGTATTTGTTGATTCCGTGCTAAAAAGGGCTGGGCTAAGCAGAGATAGCGGACACATATACAGGGTTACTAGAGAAGCACGTTGACAAGTTGTCCCATTAGTTAAAGAGCTGGTAGTTACTCAAGCCCTGCCTGTTGGCTGAGTGGCTGCGCTTTGGGTTATGACTTCTATGATCATGGGTTTGAGGCTCTAGGCAAATGAGGTAGCAGTTCCTGTAGGAGGATGAGGTGCAGAGGAAACTAAAGGGGTGCAGCGTAGCGTAGAACCTGGGAGAAGGGGAAGAGTTTTTCTGAAAAATGTATTTGTTGATTCCGTACTAAAAAGGACACACTGCTGTCCCCTCCTGAGAAGGAGCAAAGACTTACCTCCCCAATGGCTGATAAGCCACACTAATGCCTTTATGGCAGAGCCAAAAATTGAATCTGGACCTTCTGAATCCATGGGTAGGAGCCTTAACCATAAGGCCAGCCTGAGCCCTGCATGCCAGGCTGGGTTAAGCAGAGATAGTTAACACGTTGATGAGGCGTCCCATTAGTTAAAGAGTTCGTTGCTTATCAGGCCCTGCCTGTTGGCTGAGTGGCTGTGCCTTGGGCTATGGCTCCTATAATCATGGGTTCCAGACTCCATAAGCAAATGAGGCAGCAGCTCCAGTGAGAGAAGGCCAGAGCCTCACGGTACCCCATTCTCCAAGTGCCTGGGGGCACTGAACATAAGTGTAGAGAAGAACCTATGAGAAAGGGAAGAGTTTTGCTGGAAAATGTATTCCTTGATTCCATGCTAAAAAGCCACATTGCTGCCCCCTCCTGAGAAGCAGGACCAAGCTCCCCAACAGACAAGCCACACTAGCACCTTCATGGTAGACCCAGGAATTGAACCCAGACTTTTTTAATCCATGGGCAGGGGCCTTAACCACAAAGCCAACCTAAGTCCTGCATGCAAAGCTGGGTTTATCAGAGATAACTAACACATTGACGAGGCATCCCATTAGTTAAGGAACTGGGTGCTCATCAGGCCCTGCCTGTTGGGTGAGTGGCTGTGCTTTGAGCCATGGTTCCTATGGTCATGGGTTCTAGTCTCCTCCAGCACTTGTCACTGTTCCCCACCCCCCCCAAGTGTCTGGGGGTGCTGGACATAAGTGAGAGAAAGCCAAAGGGGCACAGTGTAGAGTAGAACCTGGAAAAGAAGAGTTTTGCTGAAAAACATCCTTGCTGAAAAGGAGACACTGCCACCCCCTCCTGCCAAGTACCCACTGCCTCATCAGGCTGACAACCTATGGCAGAGGCACAAATTGAACTTAGACCTTTTGAATCCATGGGCAGGAGCCTTCACCACAAAGCCAGCCTGAGCCCTGCACACAAAGCTGGGTTTATCAGAGATAACTAACACATTGACAAGACATCCCATTAGTTAAGGAGCTGGTTGTTCATCAGATCCTGCCTGTTGGCTGAGTGGCTAGGCTACAGCTCCCCTGGTCATAGGTTCCAGCCTCCCCCAAGCATCCAGGGTGCTGAACATAAGCAAGAGAAAGCCAAAGGGGCACAGTGCAGAGTAGAACCTGGAAGAGAATAGTTTTGCTGAAAAACAATTAAGGGTGTAATCACACGTGCAGCAATTATCTGGATTTTTAAAAACTGGTTCTCAATAGTTCGCTGTTAACAAGTCCTGTTGCATTCACATGCATGCCATACCGATTTTAAGTACAGCGAAATAATGCATTCAGACCTTCTTGTAATACGTGCTTACCCGGCTGCTCAGTACGTGTCAGTTACAGGAAGTGCCCTGTGGGGAGCCGGAAGGTTGCTACTTTGTAGCAAAGTACAACTTTGCTACAACCTTTGCTGCAACCTTTGCAACACCCTTTGCTACAACCTTTGTAGCAAAGGTTGCTACTTTGTAGAATCAGGGAATAAAAACGGAGAGCCTGAGGCTGCTGGAAAGAACCCACTCGCATAGTGAGGCGCGCTGCTCTCTCCCTGGTTTCTTTCCGGTATCCCGCTGCTGCTACTGCTGCAGCACTACGGTAGAGGCTAGGAGAAAAGATTGAAAGTCCCTTGGAGGGAAGAACTTTTTTGGGGAGAAGCATGGAGGGGAAGAACTTTTTTTGGGAGAAGCTGGCTGCAGCCTGCACCCAGCGAGGCAACTACAGGGCTCCAGCTGGTCTCACTGCTTCCGGTAGGGGCAGGAGTAAAACAGCACACTTGGAAAGCACGGTTGCATTCACATTAGAAAAGATTTCACACCAGTTAAAACCAGTACGATGTTGCTTTCACACTGCTGTTAAGTGTGGATTTATTGAAAACGGACAGCAAAAAGGTAGGTTTGAGTAGCTTTTCAACACGCATTGCTTTAGTGCGATATTGACTACATTTAATCGAATTTAAGTGTTCAGACAGGCATGAAACATTCGGTTTTTTTTTTAAATCGCACAAATCAGAACGTCTGAATCCCCCCTAAGTGATTCTTGCTAAAAATGACACATTGCTGCCCCCTCCTGAGAAGCAGGACCTAGTACTTCCTGCCCCATCAACTAGTAACATATGGTAGAGTCAGGAATTGAACCTGGACTGCCTGAATCCATGGGCAAGGGCTTTAACCACAAGGCCAGCCTGGGCCCCCCACACAAAGCCAGGTTAAGCAGGGATAGCTAATACCTATACATGGCTACCAGAGACACTCATCAACACGTAGTCCCATTAGTTAAAGAGGTGTTTGCAAGGATTGCTAATTAGGCCCCACCTGTTAGCTGAGTGGCTGCCATCTAGGCTACAGCACCCTGGGTTCCAGTCTCTGCTCAGGGCTCCGTAAAAGAATGAGGCAACAGCAGCAGTTCCAGCGAGAGGAGAAGGATGAGGTGCAGAGGAAGCCCTGGCGGAGTGCTTACAGCCATCAAAGATGCATTAGAACAAGAGAGGACACTAAAGGGGCATGGTGTAGCATAGAACCCAGGACCATGGGAGAAAGGCAGAGTTTTGCAGAGTAATATAATAGCTAATTGCTTACTAAAAATGCTATCAGCTCTTGGGAAGCAGGGCTAAGCATTTATTCTCCCATTCCAGCCTGACCCATACCCCCAGTCTTTGGTTATGCAGAGATAGCTTACTAACCCCTGTGCTTGCTGCAGGGGCTCCCGGACATGGTGGTGGAGGTGGGGGTCTTCCCGGATTGTCGTCAATCAGCTGCTGGTAGCAGGTGCATCAGGCTGGGGAGGGGTTGCTCACTCAGGGCCACTTTTGCAAGGTTGGCCAGGCTGGGGCAGAGACGCTGCGGGGCTGGAGAGCACCTGCCAGTGTCGCACAGCAGGGAAACAGCTGGAGCCGGCCGGTGCAAGAGGGCAGCTCTCTGTGAATGGCCGTCTCCCAGCAGGGCTCAGCTCCCCAATAGCTTTGCACTTGGGATCCGGCCTCCTGCTGCCCTGCCCTGCCCCGCCCCATCAGTGTCTCTAGCAGCAACCAAGAGCTGCCCACGGCTGGTTCCCCTACCAGAGTGAACAGTGGGTCTATGTCCAAGCTGGGGGGCACCGGCTGGAAGCAGAGCCAGAGAGCTGGGCAGGACACCAAAGGCACAAGCAGCCGCCGCCGGCCTGCCTGTCTGTCAGTGCCTTTCCCTGCAACTAGCACCTCCTGCTCCCAGCAGAGCCATTGCCCTTTCCTTCAGCCCTCTGGCAGAGTGTTGCCCTGCCCTGAAGCACACACTTGGGACAGTGCTGCCCAGACTAAGCTCAGGGCTCTCTCCAGCACTTGGCAAGAGAGACACGTGAATCCTCTCCAGACACTTGGCAGCCTGACAGGCCAGGAAATCCTGGATTCCAGTCTGTTCCTCTGCCCCTGACTTACCAGACAGCCATGGACAAGTCTCAACCTATGTGCGCTGCTATGTTGACCCTGCTCCACATCACATAGACGACTCCTCTAGGCTGCTCTTTATACTCCTCCCTTGCAACTAAGCTTAGCACAGACACCTGCAACTTCTCATCTTCCTGAATGCCTCCCTTTTTCTCCCCATCTTCCACGCTGTCTTGTCCATTCTAGAGTGTAAGTGCCTTGGGGGCAGAGACCTGTTTCTAATGACAACTGTACTGTGCTGGGCTCACTGCTAGTGTTATATAAATAATAATAATAATAATATCCACCTGCTAGGTCTGCGATGAGTGCTAATTTGGGGTGTTTTGAAAAAATAGTTTGTTCTAATTTTTATTTTACTTTTCATTTTTAAGTCCCATTCATTTTAGTTATTGTTTTCATTATTCCTATTTGATTTCATTTTAACTTTCATTTTATGTTGCTTTCAAGGGGAAATGTATTTCTGGCTATAACATGTTTTTTTTCATCTGATTTGGACAACCTGCGTGCCTCTACAAATGGATCAGCCCTGCCAAATGTCAGAAAGATTGAATAAAGGGTCCCATCTTTATAAGCAATAGAATTTTCATGATTTTAACATAAGTCACAATTCGCCTTCTAAATCACTTGCCGCAGGTGCCTTTATTTAAATTATAGAGGCTTTACGTTGGTTCTCTGACAGCTTCCCATCCCCACTCTTGAGAGAGTGCCCCAGGGCGGCAGAACGATCAGAGAAAGATTGGCACACAGAACAGAGCAGACACTGGCAGAGGGGCCCCCCAGGCATAGAAGCTATAGGCACTGTGTGGGTAGACTTTGTCTCTCTGACACTTCCCTCCTCCCCAGGGTAGCAGAAAGATCAGAGAGGTAGGTATACAGGAGGTGGGCACAAAAGTTGCAACCTGCTTTTTAAATCACTTGCAGCAGGTGCTTCTGTATAAATTATAGAGGCTTTACGTTGGTTCTCTAACAGCTGCCCATCCCTTAACTTGAGAGAGTGCCCCAGGGTGGCATAAAGATCAGAGAGATTTAGCAGACAGCAGGTGGGCACAGGACAGAGCAGGAATTGGCAAGCTGTGCCCAGCACTGAACCATCAGGGCCTGTCCCAACTAGCCTGTAATGGCTTCAACTTGTTGGGAGCATGCCAGGGGGGCAGGAGGCAAGTGCAATGATTGTCCCAGGCTGGCAGCATTGGCACCCCCAAAGTGTGGGAGTTTAGGAATGTGACTTTCATTTTTATTATTAAAATAGCAAAAATGAATTAGCCTTCTTTCATTTTTGTTATTAAATAACGAAAACAAAAAAGATAACAAGGTCAGGCTTGAAATTAAAAAGATAATAAATACAAAATATAATAAATATATATGAAATATAATAGATACACAACAGATGACATTTTAATAATTAAAATGAAAGAAATAATGGAAAAGAAAAAAAAATTCTGTGTACATCCTTAGCCCGGTGACCCTAGCATGCTCCTCCCCTATCCCAGTAAGCAGAACCTGCCCACCCAATGACCATGGAGTGCTCCATCCACTGTCCCACTGACCCCCATGCCCCTCTTTGGCCCATGGATCAGACACTCTGAGAGTCAGATCAGGACAAAAGCCACCCATGTGGAGGTAGTCTATGGCACAGACGTTCTACGCTTCCCCTGAGTACAGTACCCCATGGAAAATTCTCGGACATACCCACTGTACTTTACACAAATGCTCATTCATGGGCAGAATGTTTTCACTAGGTCTTGGAGGGGCTTGGCTTTGTCTGTTACCAGGTGTAGAATGATGACGCCGGAGTCCCAGCTTGGGAAATTACCAGTTCCAGCCATGCCTCGAAGTATCTGGGAGAGATTGCATTCTTCATTGTCTTGGAGAATAGCCCTTAAATGGATGACAGGAGATCACAAGTCCGGACCATACACCACCGACTCAATGGGTGAAAACAGACATGACGCTAACCACCCTTGGTGGTCATTTATGCATGTTTCAGGGCTGCATAGGGCACCAATACAGCCATGCAACATGCATAAATAACCACCAAGGGTGGTTAAAGGGTGGTTAGCGTCATCTCTGTTTTCACCCACAGAATCATAAAATTATATTACTGGAAGGGTTTTTAAGGGTCATCCAGTCACACCCCAGCTCAAAGACAGGACATCCTCTGCCTCCAGTATCACTTTGACTCTACACTATCACAGACAGATGTTCCACCATTGAGTTATGAATACATCCAAGGAAGGACAGCCTACACCCTCCCTGGGCAACCGATTCCATCGTCTGACATTTCTTACAGTATTCCCTAATGTCTAACTGTGATCTACATTGCTGCAATGTAAAAGCCCATTCCCTGTTCTTCTACCTTCTGTCACTGCGCAGAATAAATGTTCGCCATCATTTGTGCGGCAGCCATTTTGATATTTGAAATCTATGTCCGCACCTTTGTCGTCTTTCCTCTACACTGAACAGATGCAATTCTTTCAACCTTTCCTCCGATGGCTGGTCTCCCAGCCTCTTCATCGTCTTAGTTGCTCTCCTCGATCTTCTTCAGTTTCTGTACATCCTTTTTGAAGCATGGTGCCCCAGACTGAACACAATATTCCAGGTGAGGTCGCACCCTATTTCCTATACGGATCCCACGTTTTAACATCCAAGGCCTGTTCTACAAGGTGAGGCTATAGGACCTGCTACTACCTACCTCAGGTTTTAGTAGTAAACCAACAGACTGGATGTACGTAAGGTCAAACTCAGGCTTAAAACCCACAGTTCTAGCCTGGTAAATCCAAAGCTTAGCTAGCCAGCCACACTGCTGACTCTGCTTTATCTTCCTAGTAAAGTAGTGTGAGAGTTACTGGACAAGTAGTACAATGTTTTGGTCTTACCCTCCTCTGTGACTGCACAGAATACTCCCACATCAGCTTCTAAGTGTAAAAGTCAAACTATACTCATCAGAAATAAAATGGTTACTTCAGTTCATTTTTATGGAGCTGCAGAAGATTTTCAGGGGGGGAGGGGGGAGGAAATCCCCCTTCGTAGCATGATTCAACCCAGCTGACATCAAACATCCACTGATTACAAGTGAATGTCCCCTAGCCAAAGGCTGGATGAGTCAAATGTAGTGGGCAAGTCACCCTGCGTCACCCAGAGAACCTCACCCAGACATCATCATCCTTGGACTTTTGAATAGGGTGCTTGTCCAGGTCTCCGAGGAAGGGAGGGAAGCACATGACCTTTTAACAAGCGTTTGGATGTGAAGCGTCATTAGCAGAAGACCATGTGTTTCCCCTTCCAAATTAGACAGCATTGCTGTACAAACCAACCCCCGAGCTTCCCACCTCATCATCCTGCAAATAAATTCATATGAAGATGTTTACACTGACGACATAGCTCGCTAAGTGGTTATAAAACACATGAGTCTGCTTCAACGATTACAAATGTGCTCCATGATTTATTGCCGGTTCCACTGACTTACACACCTGACATAAAACTCTGTAGAGGGTCGGCCACATGTTTTGTTTTAATTTTATATACGGCGTATAAATCAGGTAGTGAAAAGAATCCTTCCCCCCTCCAAACTCGGCCCTTTAAATAGATGAAACCAATATTTTACAAGCAACGTATAACCTTCTGTAACAGGGATGCACTATAAAAGAGGGGATTTTGGATACAGGCCTTGGATATTACATTGAGATTTCTTTAGTTAACACTTTAGTGAAGAGCAGGGACAAAGCTGGGATGCTTGAGAGAGGGGTGGGTGTGCTGTGGTTGGTCTCTACTTGTGCTATTGGTGTGATTTTTCTGTGCGGATAAGTCAGAGTGCGACAGGTTCTGCAGCGGTGCAGGGGGCGGGACTAAGGTTGAAACTTGATTTTGCAATTCTCTCTTTTCTCAACGAGAATTGGGGTTCTTGGCTCGTTCTTACAAACAAGAGCATTAAAAGAAAATCATTTTTTTGAAGAATCTCACAAGATTATTATTATTAGCAAAGATGTATATAGCGCCAGCAATGTACCTGGTCTTTACAAAGTAATTGAATAGACACCGTCCCCGATCTGAGAGGTTGCGTCGGGGCGGGGCGGGGGGAGAGATGAAGGAAGGGGAACAGAGGGAGAGACAAGGAGTGTAACATTGACGAGAATGCAAGGTCCCAGGTGCATGCGCTTGGCTTGGTTACATTGAGAATGATGGCTGGTTGGTCCACGTGGTGAGGATAGGAGCACACAGAGCTCAGGTAACAGATTGTACTGGATGGAGGGTATCAGCAGGAGTTAGGTGAGGGGAGCGAGGAGTCGAGGAGGGCAGAGCGGAAGAGGTGGGTCTTGAGGAGGGATTTGAAGGTACAAAGGGAGGGGGTGAGGCGGATGTGGGCAGGGAAGGAGTTCCAGGCATGGGGGGCAGCTAGTGAGAAGGGACTAAGGTGGTTAGGGGAGAAGGGAGGCGTGGGAGGGCAAGAGAGGGGACAGAGGAGGAGTGGAATTCACGGACTGGAGTACGGAGGGAAATTAGCACAGAGAGGTAGGGGGGAGCAAGGTTGTGAAGAGCTTTATAGGTGAAGACTAGGAGCTTGCGCAGGATTTGTTCAGGAAGGGGGAGCCAGTGAAGAGAGGAGAGGAGGGGCTGCACGTGGTTGAAGCGATGGGCGAGGTGGATGACCCTGGCAGCAGAGTTTTGGAAGGAGATAAG